>OZ025275.1:12083029-12412173 GCA_964019165.1 Mastigias papua
GTCATTATTTCGCTTTTTCTAAAGCTATATTTCCATCCCATTGACTTTGATTAAAGGACAGGATAATTCTTGGAAAATTTTAGTTGGAGTAACCTTTCAGTTCAGTACAAATTGACTAGAATAGATATACCTCCTAAGTTTTTTATCCTAGTTTACATCTAATGTGGCGTAAACTTATATAATTGATATTTGAAAGTTGGAATTGATAGAGGTGTTAAGTTCTTTTGGAATATGCCATAGCTTTTTGCCAACTTTGCATTGTTATATCTGATGTATTATGTGATATTGCTTCATGGCTGGAATTACTACACATAAAATGATCTCACTCCTGTGCTTGAAAGTGATACCTTGCGAGACATGGACAAATTATTTGGAGAGTAGGCATTCCTTGGAATTTTTTGCTATCTCTCACTACAGAGGGAGTTTTTATCACAGGCTTGCCTTGTTCTCTGGTACATAAATGTTGTCAGCAGCTGTAGCCTTACGACGGGGAAGACTGCTATTGGGGTTGAGCGTTGAAAGAAAGAATTCTCTGCTTAGCTTTGCTTCTCTGTAGTGTACCATCATAGTTGTGCAAGCTCTACGGTAGGAGTTCCCTCGGTTGCCGCATTCACTTTAAAACAAATAAGGATACGCCTCCTCCGTAGGAAGTTTTAGCGTAACTGGCAATACCCCAAAGAGGTAGATCGATAAATTCACCTAGACAGTCCGAAAGATTCTGAAATCCTGTTAGTTGATACTCTTCGATTATACAATAGCTTGATGATCGAAGTGAATCTGCAAAAGCACATGCGCAGTTAAGGTTACGAGGACAGATAGCTATGCCTGAAGTATCACCATAGAAACATCTTTGAGTTTCGCATAAACATTTCTGCAGCTGGAAAACGTTTCTCAGAAGATTTCTGATAATGCTTGTTTTGTCAAAGCGGGTTTGTCGCTAATGCTTCAGCCATGGAGATATATTCTATTCAAAGGCGTGTTCTTATTGCATCATCTGGGTGCATGTTTTGGTTGATTTTGTCGATCATCATGGTGACGTTTTATAATCTGAATGGCAACCGCCAGAATGTTTTGAGGAGATGTTCGGTCTTGCTTGCTCTTTGGGAGACAATTTTTCTTTTCTGTACCGCGAAGACCAATGTCTCTTTCTAATGTCTACAGAAAAGTCTCTTGATAGTGCGTGGCCATCCTCTACATAATTCTAAATGTCTCGAATTTCTTTATCTCTTTTAACATTTAGCCTACTTATTGCTTTTATCAACTTTTTGCAAGCATACCCGTGTATTATTCAAACTAGATCATTCAAACCAATTTCTAATGATCGAATCTGGTTTTATCCCGTTATTTACTGACAGTGATACCAGTTGATGTACAGTGTAGCAATCGAAACATACCGGACTTTGGAAAGCGCTAGGACTAAATACGTTTTGTTATGCAAGGATCTAGTGTTAAAAATATGCTAGAATGTTTCAATTGGAAACGTTTGAATCACGTAGAACACTTCTTATGCTAAAATTGTCCACTCAATATTTATAAACAGGTTCATTTCAAAGCCGTTTAAATATTTCACAATAAACCCTAAAAGTAGTAATTCACATTTTGAAAAACTTATGCTGAAATTTTTCTTCAGTTTGATGTTGTTAAACATTAATTCTTTTGCTGTGTATTTTACTAAAAATAGAATATTTTAGCAGAAAAAATGGTCAAATAAACAATTTCAGATGTTTTTTGACCTATGCAAAGCCCATTTCTAAATGAATCGATTTCGTGTTTAAATGTTTGTAATTTTTCTGAGATTTTGTCGTTACATGTTAATTTTAAATCTCTAACAGCATAATTTTTGTCCTTATTCTTTTGCTGATAGTTTTTAACTCTAATTAGGGCTATATTTTGACACCCAACGGATTTTTTCACACTTCGTTACATAAATTCATTATACTTCATTACATGAAATTGTTCTTTGATCTTGTTTGTAGTAAGTGACACATACACAACAGCCCAGTCATACGTTTTCATACAGCAAGATGGTGAAAGGTCAATCATTATGGCATCTGGTGCAACAAGTATCATTAAAAAACATACTGTGGAGGAGTTTTTTGGTAAGATATGCTTTGAGCATGATGTATACTTCTTTTTTTGGTCTAGAGCCAGCATGGATCAACAAGCATTTCAAAACTGAGAGCTACTCAAGGACAGTTAGTACAGGCCTTTCAATGAGACGCGCGCGATCGCGCATGAGCGCACAGGCACGCGCCCAGCTCAGTTCACGCGCTCGATTTGTCACTCACGCCAGCTTTATGAAAAATATACATCCAAGTACTAAGGAAAGCTCAAAAAATTGAATCTTTAGCGCGCACAAACTATCCCACGCGCGCGATTGGCATCGCGCGTCTAATTTACTCATTGAAAGGCCTGTTAGTAATATTATGGGCTGCCTCTCTCATACCATACCTCTGAAATAAGGAATATGCACGGTTTGCCTTTCATGTTTAGGACTGGCCTGCAGGCAACTGATTGCACAGGACTGGCCTGCAGGCAACTGATTGCACATCATTTCAATAAACTTAAAATTGGCTAGATCAGGATCAAAGAAAGTGCCATACAGAGTAAGACTTTTATTTCGAACTGATTTTTGCTTCAGATTTAGCATATGCACGTTTTAACAACATTTTGTTGATAGACCGTGTTTGTTTTTTGTCAATTTTAGAAGAAGCCGTTCGAAAGAACGCTTTGATGATAACAACTGAAATCTCCCAAGTTCCATTGTCAGGCGTAATGGCTTTGTTAAAGCTTGCAAAGTAAGAAAATAGTATTTCCTTTTAACTTTAGCTCATTTTCGCTCATATTCTCACATTTTCACAACTATCATTTTAAAAATTGCATTTGTTCTTTTACTGCCTTTAATGTTTTTTCGTCATTCTGTTGTTGATATGTTGTTGCCTTTCTGCTCCACTATTCTCCCTTCACACTATTTTCATCATCATTTGTTGAATCCCCATTTATCAACACAAGAATGACTGCTCATGCTGCTTTTGTTAGTCATATTAACAATTACACGCTTTTTTGTGAAAGTTTTTTCGTCCATTACTAGATACAGATGATACACAAACATTGCACTGAAATACATAGATTTTCATAGGGAATCTGTGACAGTTAAGCAAAAGAGATGATGGGCTTTCGTGGAAATTGGGGATTTCATGTGTGTTTCAACCCATCAACTTCCTTAGGCCTCAGAAATCCAGTACTGCACTTTCTTAACTTTTTGAGCAGCCGAGTACTACTTTCCTATAAACCATTTTCTTATAAAAAAAACGTGTAGTTTAAAAGCCCAGGTGTATTTTAGTTCATGATGTAACTCGATACATGAGATGTTTTTGTGTAAAAAAATGATACTCATTGATCTTTATTTATTGTTTATAATGGTTTGGTTCGGATCTCATACGGAATGTGTTTCTTTTATTTACAACTTCTGCTTGGTAGAGTACTTTTGTTCTGTTTTCGCAGAGATCTGGGCATCCCAAGCGTTCTTGATCTTGACGTTTCACCTTCCGTAAGTCGAGAGTTCTTTATTTTGAAGTTATGTACTTTATATGTTTCGATTGCCGAGTGGACGGGTGTATGCAGGGCCCATCCTATGCGTGGAAGTTCGTGGCTGGAGATAAATTCCTTGCCTCACTTTGGACACTCATTGTCCATCCATCATCACATGGGATTGTCCATCCATCAATCATATATCATATCATATCATATCATATCATATCATATCATATCATATCATATCATATCATATCATATCATATCATATCATATCATATCATATCATATCATATCATATCATATCATATTATATATCATATCATATCATATCATATCATATCATATCATATATCATATCATATCATATCATATCATATCATAATCATATCATATATCATATCATATCATATCATATCATATCATATCATATCATATCATATCATATCATATCATATCATATCATATCATAATCATATCATATATCATATCATATCATATCATATATCATATCATATCATATCATATATCATATCATATCATATCATATATCATATCATATCATATCATATCATATCATATCATATCATATCATATCATATCATAATCATATCATATATCATATCATATCATATCATATCATATCATATCATATCATATCATATCATATCATATCATATCATAATCATATCATATATCATATATCATATATCATATATCATATCATATCATATCATATCATATCATATCATATCATATCATATCATATCATATCATATCATATCATATCATATCATATCATATCATATCATATCATATCATATCATATCATATCATATCATATCATATTAATCATATCATATATGATATCCATCATATCATATCATACATAATCATTTGAAGGTTATACGATATATAATGTCATGTATTTTTGGTTCAGAAATTCCGCAGTATAACGTACAAAAGAACTCATTGTGTTACTGTTTGCATATTTCAGGTTGCCATTAATGAAGCGGGTCTGGGAAGTATAGAAGAGCTCAAACAGTAAGTTTCTTTTCAAGTCAATTTGTAAAATTTTTGTTGACTTTTTCAAGCTTTTGACTGCAGGCTGGATCGTGGGGCCCTGTGAGTGTTTAGTTTAGGGTGCAAGTCCTAGTCACGACAAGACATAATATCACTACACTGTCTAAGGGGAAGATTGGCCTAAAAAGGCGTCATTTTTATACATGACAGCTCATCACGGTTAGATTGGCCAATAGAAGGATATATTTGTCGAAGGAGACATGCAATACACTCTTATTTGTACGGACACACTTTATAAGAACACCATGGTTCAATTTGCCAAACAACTCTGCTAGAACATACTCGGTCTCAAATGAGAATTTTCACAAGCACTCAACTACATACATTCGTTTTGAAAGCAAATTCTAATAAAGTTGATAACAAATATCAGCATTCGTTGCTTTATTTTCAAAAGTAGTCCGGCCTACATTTTTAGAAATTTTATACTTCATGAAGTTTCCAAGATATTTGCAAAAAGATCACTCTTGAAATAAGAACAATTAAAAAGCATTGAAGTCTAAAATTATCCAAAAATTAAAAACGTGGACCCTCGCAGAAATTATTTGAATCTTGCAAAAGAAGATTGTATTAGACAATTCTAGAATATCTTCTTACTGGGAATTTAACTCAACGGGATTGTATCTATTGTCAGATTTCTTTTGATTCGCGATTAGAAAGAAAGTTTGTTTGTATTTCTGATGTCATATACTTTGCTATCAATACCCAACGTTATGTGTGTCATCTCAAAGCATTTGCTTCAACATAGTAGGATGTGATTATAATGATCTTCAGCGACGCGATATTCTTATATCGGTTGATTATGTCTTGGTATACTTCTATTATAGATGTGTCATGATGGCAGATATTTTGATGTGATTATAATGATTTTCAGCAACGCGATATTCGTATATCGGTTGATTATGTCTTGGTATACTTCTATTATAGATGTGTCATGATGGCAGATATTTTGATGTGATTATAATGATTTTCAGCAACGCGATATTCGTATATCGGTTGATTATGTCTTGGTATACTTCTATTATAGATGTGTCATGATGGCAGATATTTTGATGTGATTATAATGATCTTCAGCGACGCGATATTCTTATATCGGTTGATTATGTCTTGGTATACTTCTATTATAGATGTGTCATGATGGCAGATATTTTGATGTGATTATAATGATTTTCAGCAACGCGATATTCTTATATCAGTTGATTATGTCGTGGTATACTTCTATTATAGATGTGTCATTATGGCAGATATTTTGAAACCGGCAAAACATGCGGCTGCAGAGATGTTGCAATATCTAAAACCGGATATGAATGGGTAAGTTAGAAGCCGAGTGTACATTGCATTCGTCTTTATTATTTCTATGATATGTTTTGCAATATATAGTTATTTAATGTAGTCAAATATCTACATGAATAGATTTGTCCTTTGATGCTTTCCAGTTTTACAGTTAGTTTTCCAGTTTTAAAGTTTTGATCATTTTATTTCTTCTTTTCTTTGTTCTGATCTTTCAATATAGATTTCATAACTTTGCTTACATTTTATACTACAGAAAAGGTTTTTGCATTTCTCAATAAATATCACTGACATACCTTGTTTTCCAGAGGTGGTAAACTTAGCGGAGTTGACGTCGCAAAATACTTGAGAGATAGCTGTAATTCCAAGTTACTTGCAATGACCAATGGAAGCGATTCATCTGTGCTTACCAGTGAAAACCATGTACGTTTTTCGTGTTATTTGATATTCGTTTTTGTCATTATTTTTGAATTATATTCAGTAGAACCTGCCACGCTTCTTTGCCATTAATATTTTGTAGCAGTATTCATTTTCAAATCTTAATAAGTTTAGTTATCTCATTACCCATGTATTCCTGATATAGCTCATTTTAGCGCAATTTTCCTTATTTTGCAGACAGTTGAGGTGCCCACAGAAAGACTAAAGAATGTCGTTGATGCGACTGGAGCCGGAGATGCCTTTCTTGGTGGTCTCATTACAGGTATTATGACTGAAACATCTGCTGAGAAGCAGTGTAGTATTGTTTGCTATTTAAGATGTAATTTCCTGGGATTGTCAAGTCTATAGACCCATTTTGCTTCCACTTTATGATGGAATCCGATTGTATTCCAATATTATGTAGATCTGAGAATTTCCAGGACCATACTAATGGTGATCTTCAGGGTTGTTCAAAGTAGAATTTGATTGCTGATGAGAGGTTTTATCGTTCCATGATGGCAGTTATCTCGCTGAACTAAAGGATTGTTGAGCCATGTTGATTCCATATGGAATGTCGAGCTTTTTAAAGAGAACGGACTCAGGAAAGACTGAATGTGTTTGATGAAATATCCATCTTTAGGCCTTTGCAACGTTTTGTTTGAATAAGCTTGTTCCGAGCTAGAGGGATTTCTGTTTGTATGCACTATGGTATAGGTGCATCTATTAAAGATATTTTCACCTGTCCTTAGTTTTTATGTTTTGATGCTCTTTGTTTAGGTACTTTTATCTATTTACATTACAATTTGCCTCTCCTTTCTTTAGTTTTTGTTAAAGCCTGTTTCTCTTGTGTGAGATTTGATGTGATGATTGTTGTTGCAATCAAATTTCACGAAGATTGCATAAGCTGTATGCATGTTGGCCAGCAGATGGGATGGTTCGCAATCGTGAATAACTAACAGTTCCTTGCATGCTTTTCATAAACATCATATTTATATGCAGCATTTAACTTCTAAGTTAACATTTTTATTTAAAATAATCAATGCCAAATCAATCAGCGGCGCAGGTTCTGTATGAAAAGAGGAATTCAAGAATTCACAAAGACATAAGTTAGATTATCTCCTCACTCTGATATACTAGTTGTTGCAAGAAGTATATACCCGATGATGTTTCACAGTTTTATCCAACCATTTTTATCATAGTCGAAAATACTCAGATATATGATTTATTCTTGATGTTTTTCTCTCTGTTTGTCGCGGAGCCCACGATCTAGAGGAGGTATTAAATGCATCTTTTGGTCATACAAATAAGTCACGTGCAGGAAACATTCCTTTTGATGTAAAGCCGCTCGGGCAGTTGAAACAGAGCGGCACAGTCTAGAGTGAACTGCTTTGAACTCAAACTAGAGCACGGAATTAGATTTAGGATGCGATCACTTGGTTTCATCTCCCCGTGCAGCTATGGATCAAAAGTGGCGATCTCTGACTACGGTGTTCGACCACAAAGGAACAGCTGATGAACACAACAGAAGTCAGCCATTTTGATGTCATTGCTTACACGAGTTGGATTAACTGTGATCAAGAAATTTGATTGCTAAGAAAGTGTAGTTCTATAAGCAAGTACTGTTGTCTGGGTTTCTTGAAAATGCTTGATGATTGATTTTAGAATAAGGTTTATTAATGTGGGAAGCTCTGAAGGAGCTTCGAATGCAGTGGATAGTTACTAATTGTTATTATCTCTGTTGCGCAAATTTAGGCCTTCATTTTCACGGCATCCCAGAAAGTGAAGATGACATGAGGTAATTGTGAATTAGGGATGTTTCTTTGTCTGAACTTTGAAGCCTTTTTCATCTTGCATCTGGGTTAGATTGAAGTTTAGCTCTTAATTTGAATATTGTTGCTCCACCCTATTTAGCTTTATCAAAGTTCCAATTATCATTCAGAATCCTAGTAAAGCTCCAGTGACATTTTGGAGAATTTAACTTGATTATGTTTTAAAGGGAGATTGGTGTACTGGCAAATAAAACTGGAGCAGCTTGTTGTAAAGTTCTTGGTGGGCTACCAAATGACCAGTCCAGGTAGGTGTGCCACCTTTGATACTTTCTACAACTGCATCTCAACAGCTCTAACATATAGACCGAAGTTTAACCCATTAGAGTGACCGTGTGGTTCAAGCTGACTATCTGTGCCGTTAGCTGATGATTCTTAAGCGATTTAATGCATTAGAAGTAATATATATATATATACATATATATATATATACATACACATATATATATATGTATATATATACAAGCTAATCCTAAGCCGCATCCACAACGTATATAAATTACGTAAAAAGAATAAACCACAAATACACTATCCTTTAAGTAAACGGTTCGATTAGAATCTTCATCAGTACTCCTATGTACATATATATATATATATATATATATATATATATATATATATATATATATATATATATATATATATATATATATATATATATATACGGTATAAGACGGTTGCTCGGGGATAGCTACATTGTAGTCTTTCGGATGCCTGACATTTTGACAAGTTTGACTTGCAAGGTCGTCCATTTATTCGGGTCATGGTCTTTTATCTTTTCTTTTACACCCCCTATTTATAGGGAAGTGCTGAAGGATGAGATTTTAAAGTATCGAGGTAGCATTGGTGAAAGTGAGAGTGACGAGACTGCCGTTTACAACCCATGTCCAGATTTTGAGAACAGCGTAAATGCTGATTTCGAAGCTGCCCAGGGAGTTCTCGATTTAATGGACTTCCGAACTGTTGCCAAGTTTATTGAATTCTTGGAAAATTGCAAAGGGAATGTTTTGGTTTCTGGAATTGGTAAGTTTTTCATTGTAAATTTGATAGCTCTTCTATTTCTTAACTGTATTTTGTAGATGCAATGGTAATTGGGACAATTGTCTCACTGGAGCCGCCCATATTTTCAGTATGAGGGAGATGTGTCGATGGAGTTGTAGTGTTGACATCTGGGATTATTTTACAGGCAAATCAGCAATTGTTGCACAAAGAATGGCAGCATCTTTGGCATCGACTGGTACTCCTGCGCATTTCGTCCATGCCACTGAGTGGGCGCACGGAGACTTAGGTATGCAACAATTTTCGTTTGCTTATCGAGGTGGTTGTTTCTCTTGAAAGCAGCACTTGTAGTTATGGAGGTGTGTTGTTAGTGTATTAGCAAAAAAGTTCCATACTGTAGTTACAAATCTAAGTTTTTTTTCGAGATATTCAACTGTTCATGAGTTATCGGGCAGTGTCTATAAAGGGCAGGACAGGGGTATTTTGTGGCCCCTTTTTGACAGAAAATAAACTACTAGTGAAGTCCACGGGGAGTGGATCTTTGAAGGGTCACTCAGCCAGTTATTTTGCGGTCCATACTCATCCGTGCTCTGCCCCCAGCAGCCCCCCAGGTAAATTGAGTTTGAGATCCCTGATATAGGGAAGTTAAACGAGCAGAATTCAAAATTCGTTCGAGGTGGCAAATGCTCGAGTTGTCGGGTAGTAGATTTATCGAATGTCGACTGTATATGTGAGGACTGTACTAGATGAATGAAACCGCATGATTAATCAAAGCTTTATCTTGAGACTGAGAAATCAGGTTAGGTTTAGCTTGTTGCCATACCGTATGCCGTTTAGAAAATAGAAATACTGGTTTTTTCGAACTATGTTGAATGTCTGTTATATGAGTCTTGGTAGTAAAGAAACTAACTTTGTTAGAATGGGTGACAGAATAGTTGCTGAAATTTCGCGTCAGTGTTTTGTAAGTATAGCAAAAATTTCATAAGCAGCTTATTTAATTGATTGAAACCGATTGCGTTGTTCTGATAATCAGCAATAAGATCTTTGGTTAAAAGTATTTACGCGTTTAGGATCATGTTGAACAGATTTACTCAAAGATGAAAGAAAAACCATAAGTATGACAATCTACCATATTATACCATATACCAGTAACTACTTGTGTAATCACACTCTTTGCTGAAGTTCCTTGACTTTTTTGTATAGCGTAAAATTGAAATATCATGCGGCAATTCATTACAATAGAATAGCAAGACTCGTTGTCTTGTGGCGTCAGTCTTCATCCTTTATGATACTCAAGTTATGCGACTGTCTCTCGAATCATAAACGAATTCTATGATCCAAGAGACAGTAGCATGCTGAAAAGTAGACTAAACCTTTCGCTGTAGGCGCTGCATAGTATTCTAAAAGAGTTGTCCTGCTTTTTTGAGCAATAAACTAATTCTTTCACTGTACGCGATGTTAGCCTTTTGTTGCTGATGATTACTTCAGGCCCTACTTCTTGATGAGTTTTTGTAAGATACTGAATGCTTTTTATGACTCTGTTATGCATACCTTTCAGTCTGTTCTCCATTTCGTCTGATGTGTTTTAGCATTGATTAAGAACAGTGTATTAGGTTGGGCAAAACAGCTGCTATATCTACCGATACGACTGCACGGATCGTTTATAGTCCTCTTCTTTATTATGGAAGCTTGTTTCGTACTGTAACTGCTCTGGAAAAATTATGTCTAGGGGCAAAGGAGGCACAAAGATGTTGGCGTACTTCCACGTATGCAGTCAGATGAGGAGCTCATCATCTAGATTCTAGGCAATTTTCTTCATGGCAATTAGCATTTGATACTAATTTCCTTGTTTTTAAGGATTCAGCTTATACTTCCCTTTTTAAGTTTATTTCTAGATCATTATCAATAAATCATTGCTATTTTGTTACTAGCTGTAATGGCCACTATGCAATTAGCTTTGTTATTTCAAAATACGAAGTTTAAATGAAAAGATATGGTTTATATAGGAATATTAAGAATTTTTAATGTTTGTCCTTCTTATCATACTGTATCGTTAGTATAATATAATATCATGCGATATGATAAATAGCATACTATCTGGCACAATATCATACTATATAGTGCTATATTACACAATATCACAGGTAAAATCAGAAAAGACGATGTTGTCGTGTTCTTCTCACACAGTGGAAACACTGAAGAAGTTAACTATGCCGCTGAACTTGTTCAAAAACATCATATTCCGCTTCTTAGTATCGTCGGTTCGAAAGGTATCTCAGCATTTGTTTGAATAAGCCGTGTGAATTTAATAGCTTCCTTTCGAATTTGTGAAGTTTGTGCGTTGGCATTCAGTGTTATTTACTTTTCATATGATTTGCTCTTGACACCATTTGATAGCCACAAAATATGCTTGGGCCTTTCATGCTTCACTAAGTTTTTAAGTAAAGTTCTAGACTATTATCATGAACGCCAGGTAGACTGTTCTCATCACCTATCTGCAGTTTTCACACCTTATTTGATTCATTATGCATATCCTTATTGCATCGTTTTAAGATGATGGGGAACTTTGGTGTAGACCAGGGAGGCCTGGGTGATTTTTTGATCATTATTAGACAAGGCATTTATTCTCTCATTTGTTTGAAACTGGAAGATAGGTGTGTTACGTTATTCACATTGATTTCGTGACACTGAAGCAAACCATATTCGGGTGCCATTCAAAAAGTATGTGGGCTCAATAGGCATCGATATTGGACCCCTCCTCTTGTACGTTTTGAAGGTACCCCCTTCCTCCGGGCGTATGTACTGTTAAGTCATCACCACCCGCTTAAATATTTGGATATATTGTCTATCTCACTATTTTCAAAGTTCGCAAAATTTGATGTATACCCGAGAAATCTCATATCTAAAATCAAAGTTTTTTCATGATTAGAACAATCTTGCTTGTATAATTTTTGAAAGGTTATATTACGTTTTTTTCTTTATACAAACCAGTAAAAACAACATACTACTAAAAACGATAAGTAGAGAATTCTACTGCGCCACCCGAAGGAGGAAAAGACACAAGGACATCTGGTCCCCAATTTGGATGACACTTACAATTTAGCATTTTGTTTAATGTAAAAGAAACAATAGAGAACAGCAAACACGCAGAAAAAAATAACAGATAAAAGCAGAAAATAACATAAGGGTAGCTGGTTACCATAACGGTCAATATTATATTACTTCACTCAGATATTTATATAATTATGTAAATTTACTTTTTGTTGCTTTAGACTCTCCATTAGCGCATATGTCTGACGCTATTATCGATTATGTCGTTGGCAAAGATCTACTGGAGCCTCTCGGAGGAGCACCAACATCAAGCATAATAATGCAGGTATATAGACTGTAATCATTGCTTAGGATTCATTATCAACAGACTACGTACATTCCGGGGTGGAATGCGTGCAAACCTCACGCCTGATGTATGGCTAGTGAATTATGAAGCTACGCCGAAGGTTTTGTAGCTTTATGCGCATGCGCCAAGGACAGAAGCAAACATGACGTAATCATCATAAGAAAGCCTCCGATAATTATTTGCAGATGACTGTCGTGTGACATCACGAATCGATAGCCACAATGATGCAAGCTCAGTCCTTTGCTGTTTAAAAAAGTCGCCTTGGATTAATGCACTGCTTCATCTTTGCGTAAGTTACATGGATTCCACTCTGGCGTACATTTGAACTTTGTTGTCAATTAAGTGCCTGGGAAGTCATTCTAACGGGTATGTACGGGAACATGAACAAAGCAGCAATTTTGCCTGCACAAGTGTGGGGATTTTATGCACAATCTCACTCTAATCTGTAAGGTACGGACTTTCCAATCTCTGGAACCCATAACCTTGAGCTTTCAGAAATCAAGCTTGAAAAACCTTGAGATTTAGGCAGCAGAACTCGAGAATTATTACAAGGTATTTGAAAGATATAATTCTATTGAAGTCTCTCATATAATTGTTACCCTATCATGATCGAGAAGGAAGTTAATGCGAAAATTCGTCGTTTTTGCTCTAAACCAACATATATAAATGAAGTGAGATTGATTCTTAAAGAGATCAAAAGGAAGAACCCCCAGTCATGACGATATCCCCTTATGTCTGATTGTGGATGGGGCAGATGAAATAGCTTCACCCCTTTCGGTGCTGATAAATCGTTGTCTGGAGACCTCAGTTTTTCCTTCAGAAGAATAAATTGCGAAAATAACGCCAATTTATAAGTACGTTGAATGATCTTCAATGGATAATTACAGTCCTATATCAGTACTACCAGTCCTGTCAAAAGTCATTGAGTGTATAGTTCATCAACAGCTTTATGACCATTTGGAAAAAATAAACTGCTTTCAAGACGACAATTTGGTTTCAGAAATAGGCCATCTACCCAACATGCAGTGACACTCTTTTCAGACTCAATCAAGAAAAATATGGATAAAGGTCTTATGTCTGGTGCAGTTTAAGCAAGGCATTTGATATCTTGGACCCTGCACGACTTCTGTCAAAGCTATCGATTTACGGCATCAAAGCCATAGAATGGTCCTGGTTTAGCAGTTGTTTGTTTGACAGAAAGCAATTTGTTTTATAGGATGAACAGGGCTCTGAACTTTACAAGTAACATGTCGGGTATCACATGGATCTATCCTCGGCCCATTAATGTTTGTACTGCTAATAAATGACATTGATATCAATCTGCAATTTTGTAACATGATTTTCTACTCAGATGACATTGCCCTGTTCCATTCTGGAAAGACGAGTATAGAAATTGAGAATTCACTGAGTAGCGAATTAGCAGAGAGTGCCTACTGTTTCAGTGAAGACATTCTACTTATAAATGTTACGAAATCAAAAACGGATTTCTTCTGCCTCATCCACCCAAAAATATACGGAGTTATGATACTGCCTCTTGTAGTTTATTACAATAACATTTTATCGTTATGTCACTATGTAAGAAACAGAACTTTTAAAAGATCCAAAGCTTATAGATGCGATGTTTAAAGATTATAAATGGTTGAAGAAATAGTATCAAGCTACCATCAGTAAACCACACTAGAAACAGAATGTGTGGAATTGAAGTTTTCAAATGTTTGAGCGGTCTTTCACCGCCTGACTATTAGGAACACTTTCACGCGTACATCATTGCAAAGGCACGGGCGGAAATAACCATAGCTTATCGCTTCCAGAAGTAAAATGTGAATCAGGAAGAAAAACGTTTGCAATTTTGGGTGCAAAATTTTTTAGCAAACTTCCCAACATAGTGAAGGCTGAGTCATCGGTAGTTAAGTTCAAGACTGCCTGCAAAGATTTTGACTTTGACTTTTAACTTTTTCTCTGAAGTTCTTTAGTTGTTAATAATTTGATGTATGTGCATTTTGGTAAACAGGTCTATGGTTGAAACTGAGAATGCTAATTTCAAATATGTCCCGGGCCGACATGATCCTTCATTGGAAAAGGCACACCATTGGGAATGATGGTATCTGCGCCAATAACTGTATCCCTTGGCTCTTGGAGGGGGGAGGGGGGCATATAACTGAGAAAGTGAAGAATGAGATTTTGCTAGCTTTTCAAGTGTCTTGTGTTACAATGATTTTTACGTCCGCAATCTTATGGTGTTCGCACTTGATACTTTTATTCAAGGGATACAGTGGGACGAATGCTGATCATTCTTAGCTGCGTTCACTTGTTCTTTAAGGACTGTGACGGAATCATTAGACGATCTTTTTATACGAGAATTTTTTCTTGCTCAGTATTGAAGCTTTCTTGGCCTTTTCATGATTTCAGTACTAAAACTTTCTTAAGGCTTTCTCAGCAAGATTTATTTGAGATTGTGTACCACTACGGTTTTACAAAGGAAACAGACACTGCAAAAGCATTACGCTGGGATAGTAGTACATACACAAACATAGTGAACCTATACAAATTAAGCAGATTGAATGGTAGAATTGCGTGAAATTTGGAATTTTGAATGTATAAGAACTTATAAACTTTCTCAGGTCTTGGAATTGCAGTACTGAGCTTTCTTGACTTTTAGAGCATTCAAGCCGTACTTTCTTCAAAGCCAGTTTCTTGTAAAGAAAGGTGTACTTCTTTCCTCCATGAACATAGGGTGTCACATACTGGGTTCCTTCGTTTACAGAGTTTCAAATTGCAATTCTCACTGGAAAGTGAAAGATCTTCGCGTATTCCGCATATTCTCGTTATGCTCAAAATAAGTTAGAAACTGCAGTCGAACTGAAAATTGATTTTATGCTGTATTTTATTTGATACTTTGATGAATTGAAGGAACTTGTGGGATTTTGAGACTAGACCACGTTACCTTGAAACAGAATCTGAAACTTTGGGTCTCACGGCCATGTCGTAGGAGTTAGAAGGTCTGGAATTATTCTCGGACTGATAAAATGATATTAAGATTACTGGAAGTTAATTGAATTGATTAATTTGGAACTCAATAATTATGGCAGCGCGATATATCTGGTTAACGTCGACATGCATTTGATTTACTTTTGAATGGGGTACCAAAAGGGTATGTTTAGTTGGCCACAAGCGACTGTTATAGAAGCATATTTGTACCTGATGAGGCCAATCCATGTGTAGTATTGTCTGGAAAGAGATTTCTCCTAAATATCTAAATAGATGTCCCAAAGTCTCAAAGACGCACGTCAGGCCTCTAGTGCAATCTTCAACGACAAGTATATATTGATAAGTAATAAAGAGAAATGAAATGAGATTTACTCTTCTATGACTTCTAGACACTGCAGTGTGGCATTGGAGGAATTATATGTAGTAGCAAGCTTGGCAGTAAATGATCTTACTAGAAACTTGCAGAGCACGATAGATTGTCATTCGCTGACATATTGTCATGAAGTTTTGAATTATTGCTGTAAATATGTGTGAAAGTTAACCCCTTTAATGATATTATGGTAACGAATTTACTTTTTATAACCTTATGTGTATGTATACTTTTAACTGTCTGAATAAGACATTTGGTGTGGTCATGTGCTTGGCCTATCTTATGTGTGCAGGGTGAGGTATGTGTGTCAATATTATCAAGTTCATTTCGAGCTTTTCTTGAGATTGCGAGCCCCCAGAACCCTCTTTCAAGGTACCGGAGCTGTATTTTTGGTGAGGGGGGCTCTAGCGAAGAGACAAAAATATCATGATATAGAGGGTACTTGATAAGGAAAAAGAGCTCTCCATATCCCAATGTTTAATGAGATAGAGAGCCCTCTTCTCCCTCCGCCATCCATGCTCTTGCTTGTTTGGTTTCCATCATTGGTAAGACTTCTGTTTGTTTTTCTACCAGGAAATGATGGTCAATGGTATTATATATGAGCTCATACGGCGTCGAAATTTTACGAAAGAAAATTTCCTGTGGAATCATCCTGGTGGATCGCTTGGCAGAAAATTGTCCAAGAAGCTTGGGTATAACATCAGATTTGTGTGAAAAGATGAACGATTTAGTGTGATCTATTGACAGGTATAAATATTGCAATACAGAGTTATGATAAATGAAACAATATAATTTGATTTCTCAGTGTCAATATGGGGCCCACGTAGAGCTGCTTTGTCTCTCCAGTGACTGAGACTTGTCACAGCTCTTTTTCTAAAGGTACCTAATTTTTTATGAAGCTAAGCCTTTAGGAGAATAGAGAACTCAATTATTAGTACAGTTTGTTTGACGTTTTGCTGTGTTTGAAATTCGTTCAATAGTGCATAGGATCAGAGACATGCCAATGGCATCCTATTTCCCAGAAAATATCACATAGAAATTGTACGCAGTCGTAATCCTAATCAGTATATTACATACAATTTATATACTTTTTATGCAGCACAGTTTAATATTTCTTTTTTGTTTTTATGAGCTTGTTGCTATCTCCAGCCTTTGTATGGGTAAATGATTATGTTAACCCCCCCCCCCCATTTCCTGCTGTTGACGCATTTTGTATATGATTCATGAAAAACCCCCATGGGTTTTGGGCTCTGGGCTGGTAAATAGGTAGAATTTTTTGAAGTTATCTTTCTGTCATGTTGCCCACTACTTAACTTTTTCCAAATTTCTTCTCTAGAATAAAAGCCATATACTCGTAAGAAAATAATTCAACGGCTATGCACCGAGACGGTACCGAGATATTTTCGGGACTAGGGTGTGTTCTACTTATTCCATCAGTTTGCGATAAAGAAGTTTTGCTTCTAAAGTTTTCCTTAACGGATTGCTCTATTATGCAGAAGACAGGTAAAGTGATAGTGAAACGAGGCTTGAAGGACAGTTTCTATTGGGATTTTTCATGAAATCCTTTGATACTTGTGGAATAGGTAAGACTGCGGAAGGGCACAGGAGTTGAGGGGAACTTTTCCCACACCCCATAGCCACGCCCACTTAAAATTTTTACTGCACTGCATGCAAGCATTTCTTACTTAGAAAATTTTAGAGTTTTGCTAACCTTTATATGTTTGTGGCTATTAGTTATGTTTCTCTTTCAATGATAGGGTTTATCGTTGAACGCTGGTCACCATTGCAGTTCTGGAAACATGACATATTGAATTTTCACCAGGGTAGCGTCCTGACCCCATAACTGCTTAAGTTTTCAACCCATATGTATATTTTTTACTTGTCAAATAGTTACTTCAATATAGGGCTACAATCGGAGCTCCCGCTACATAGAGTAGATTTTTAGTAAGGATCACTCGTTGGCGTGATACAGTAAAATCATCGAACCCTCGATAACTCGAACATTCGCGAATCGAATCAATACTGCTTTCCCTTGCGCAACACTTTTATATATAGATACTCACGACGATAGCTCGAAACCCCGATATCTCAAACTACAATTTTTTTATAGGAAAAGTTTATTAGAAAATGAGGCTCAAAATGCCAAAATTATAAGAAAATGTGAAGAAAATCACGAGGCTCAAGTTCCAAAATTCGCACGGTTTTTACGTTCCAGAAATCGATATAAACTCATTTTTGCAAGCTCCTTTCAAACTTTTTATAACAGATACTTGTAAGCCAGTTTACTCCAATAAAAGTTAAGAAAATCTTTCCGGGACAAGTTAAGAAAATTGAAGCTCAGACCAGAAAATGGTTTTCTGTAGTAGCCATGTCAAGAGTGTCGATGTATGCAGTTTGGTAACCTACTAATTGGCAACTCTAGACCTGACACCCTCCCCCCTCCACGAAAATGCTCTAGTACCACCCCGGCCAACGCTTCTAATACGAAAGTGAAATTGGTAATTGGAGAGTATCTGCTTTACTAGAAAGACAATAGAGGAATTCGATATAGAAAGCAGACTGTCCAACCTACTCAGCTTGTCAAAGTGGGACACCTTTTCAAAATTTAATAAAATTCATAGTTTGATGTGGTATGCATTCTGCGTAGTGTCTTGCACAGTAGATTTACTTTATTACAGTTTCAGATCTTTCGATATAAATCTTCATAATTTTTCATCAGCACTGATGAAGATGTATATCGAAACGTCTGAATCTGAGAAGGGGGATATATTGTGTCAATGTCTATATATATATATATATATATATATATATATATATATATATATATATATATATATATATATATATATATATATATATATATATATATATATATATATATATATATATATATATATATATATATATATATATATATATATATATATATATATATATATATATATATATATATATATATATATATATATATATATATATATATATATATATATATATATATATATATATATATATATATATATATGTGTGTGTGTGTGTGTGTGTGTGTGTGTGTGTGTGTGTGTGTGTGTGTCTGTATTGACCGGAAAGCTGGAGACATGCGTTCAATTACCGGTGGTGGTGAGTTTTAGTTTTCTCCTGATTTTTCCGATAATAATAATGCTCCAGTGGCAACATGCTTCAGAAGATACTATCCTTAGCACACCAAAGTCACAAAATGCAAAGACAAACGATGTGAAAGAAAAAGTACATCGGAGAATAAGGTGATATTTTATGACATAGAGCAGCACTCCACAGAAGCCAAATCCGCCTTCCACAGTATCAGAAGTATGTAATGCCTTACACAAAAATTAAATTCATTGCAATGTCATGAAATTCATCTGATTGATACATTATGAACCACGCTCTTTGTTTTATGCCTGTCTACTGATTTGTTTATTCCAAGCAGTCCTTTGGTGAGCTAAAGCAGCCTTCGTCCACATTCGGCGTCGAGTTCTGTAAAGATGCCACAGTGGTGCATTCGAGATGACTTCTGACCTCCGAATTATTTTTCGACATTAGAGAAGCATCTGTCACTGTCAGTATTGTTCGCTGGCAATATCAAAAGTGCACGTATGAGTATAAGCAGGGTACTGTAGACAGGCTGGTTGGTATCAACAGTGCGAATCTCGTGAATTGAAGCCCAAAATTCATCAACATCTATAATATCAGTAAAAATGGGCAAGCTGGCCATCTGAGAGTCAAGTACCACAGCTCTTAGAGCAAGCAGCTTGTCACCTAATTCTAACTTGTTTTATTTTGATGACCGTCCTTGTAGCTTTTTCGTGAAAGTGGTTTGAATGAATCACCAGTAGTGCCTAAGTGGGACAAACTGCGCCCCGAGCAAGGCTGCTGCGGGACGCGGACGATTCTCCTGAAAGTGCGATTGTCCCCCTCAAAGCGGTACGGTTTGACAGTTTGCAGAAACCGAAATGCATGTGTTATTTTCTTTTTCCATATGCGGCTTCCGTAAAGAGGGGCTTCTAACCAGTCTAACTACAGTAGAACTCGCATAATTCGGATCGGCTTTATCCGGATTTTGGTGTATTCCGGACAGAATTACTAAGTCCAATTAATTTCGTATTGAAATGTACTAAATTAATTCCCATTATCCGGATTTCCTAGTCCGGATAAATGCATAAACCGGACTATATGTTTGGGCAATTATGCTATTTTTTTACCGTAGTCCGGATAAACGATCTTAGAAACATGCCAATAAGCACAGGTGTGTTCTTCACTGTATCATCCTATCCTAACTGCATACATTATAACCAATAAATGACACGAATTCCTGCTTCAAGCAGAGGCCAGCATGATGGCAACACTTTTAAACAATACACTTTCATAGTCATCATGGCTTCAAAGCGAAAGCACACAGATCGTACGTACGAAGAGAAATATAGAGTAATTAAATTTTGTAATGAGAATCCGGGAATAAAAAGAAGCGACATAGCTTTAAAGTTTGCAATAAAACCACATACTTCAAGTCATATGATGAAAGTAGAAACGAAGAAAAAAGTTTTCAATGTCGTGGAAAATCCGCCAGATGCAAGAAAGGGTACAATAAAGCGTATAACAAAATGTACGTTTTCCGACATCGATGCCGCTCTTATTATTTGGTTCCGTCAGTATTGTACCGGTCCTGATTTGAAAATTGATGTAGACATGCTTGTAGCAAAGGCTAACTATTTCTGAAGGAATTCGGTTATGAAAGTTCGGAAATGACCTCGGGATGGATCCACCGATTTAAAAAAAGCTACGGAACGGGGAAAATTTTGAAATCAGGCAAAGCAGCGGGAGTGGATGCTGAAGTGTGAGAGAATTATGACATTGTACGTGAATCCAGAATATGCTGGGAGTGACCTCCAAACAACAACATATATTTAACCGGGCCACTGAAAAAAATTTTAACGTAATCCGGATTTGCTTTAATCCGGACGAAATTAGGCGGTCCAATTAGATCCGAATTATGCGAGTTCTACTGTAGTTGTTAACGGTATACTTGCGGCCTCTATTGATGAGCGGCGGCGGCGTGTCGGCGCCTATTCCAGCATATAACATTTTCACATTGGTTGCATTTTTGTTTGCATGGGTTTGTGGCGTTCCTAGATTACCTGTCATTCATTGTCAACAGGCAACGTGACATAAACAGTTCATTGCAATCTGCTTTCCTGCACGTCTGCTTCCGCTGTGTTTTGGATTGACGAGACTCGAGAATGGAGTACAAGCTCAACTGCGTGGCTCTCCTGTCTTACATCTTGATTTTCTCGAGTGGTATGTTGTTTTTATACTCTTGCTGTTGAATTGTAGCATGTATATATTTAACCAGTGTGTTGCTTTGAGAGATCTTCTTTCACTTGGCGGCATAAGTAGGCCGTGATATTACTGTGTGCGTGTTGGAAGTGAGAACTGATTTTTCTGTGCTTTGCTTAAGATACTGAATCGAACAGCTTTCTTTCTGTTTGCATCTGTCCAGGGTTTTTAACGGAGCTTCTAGAGCTGAATGTTGTTCACGCGGGATCTATGTTGAGGAGCAACCCGTGATTCTCAGAAGCATAAACAAACGGTCCCTTATTCGTAGGAACTGGACTTGTACACATTTCTTTGCCATGGTTTTGGGAAATAAAATGGATATATGATATTTTATTGTAAAGGGAATCTTTCTAAATTGTTGTATAGTGTAATCTTCACATATTGTTCTCAAGAACTATCCAACACGTCTGTAAAGCTGCACTTTTTGTGTAGAGCTTCACGCTCATGAATATGCTGTTTCCACAAATTAACTAAGAAAGATGGAAGGATTTTATTTGAATACATACACTAGGTGGGGAATTTTAATTTGCATTGAATTAAAGTAGCTTTATGAATATCTTGTTGCAATGACATGATGCTTTGGGTATGCGGCAGTTTACTGGTAAATCAGAACTTGTAACACTAGAACCAGGAGGAGGAAAAACTGGTGTTTTGCTGTCCCTACAGTTTTGCAAATATGAAGAACGTGCTCAGAAACATTTGTTTAGTGCCTTTCTTCAGAATCAGCTCTAGTTATTCTCTTCATGCTCGCTCGGGGTTTTAAGTTCTTATGCCCCCATGCTTATAGTCTCCATCTCTCTGTTTGTGTTGTCATCATCCCATTTCTCGTTCGCTGCGGACTTCTCTGCTGTCTCTTATGCAAAAAATTAGTTCGATGGCATACGAAGTCAAGTCGCATTCCATTTCAAGGTCGTAGGTTTTGGCAATTTTCATGTCATTTCTTGTTGGTCAGAAAAAGCCTACATAGCTATTACTTAGCTGCTTTGTTTTGTGTTTCTCATGTGATCTTCGCCCACCATATGTAATCCTTGACGTCACATGACACAGGCGTACACATACTGGTACAGTAGGTGTTGCAAAGTATCACGATTCTAGACAGGGGCGCACGTGCTTGTTTGACCATTGATTGATTGTGCCAATCTGCGTCTATTGTGTCTATCTGCACCTATCGTGTCTATATGCACTTGGAAAAAAATTTGTCAGACACGATTGACACCGTGTAACAGGTCATATCAATAACAAAAATAGCGAGTTTACGATTCCACTATTCAGCTCTACTACGATGCTGAGTAGGGACAAACTGCATTCTGTGCATGTCATTTGAGGGGGGGGGGATTGTGTCTCTTTGGCACAGTTCAAGTCAGGCGTCCAAGCGCGGCTAAATATGAGAATTTTTGATAGCTAGACGCGGAGTGTTAATTGGCGCCTAACTTCCTGTATTTCTCTTTTGTACTAAAGAATGTTAACTATCTGCACACTGTGATGCCATACACGCCCACATCACAAATTGACAAGATAGAAACGGATAGACACTGATTGACACCATGGGAACCAGGCCTTAGCTGCATAAAGGCGCTGTGAGATTGGACACGGCGTTTGATTTACATGAATCGCGTTCACGTGCAATCTCGTGCGCTTCACTGAGAAGGTTGGTATATGCACGAGAATAGGTGATCGATAGGAAAAACTAAGAACAGTGCTTCTTTGAGTAAGCGCCTCTCCTTGAATAAGCGCCATTCCTCGAAACCCAATTTTTGACTTAGCGCCAGGGGCAGATATGGTACGTCAATACAACTCTTGCGAAACACAGAGTAGCATATGCAGATGATGTTGAGGACTACTTTGGAATTGATGAGATAGAGTAGAAATTGCGATTTTGGGATTTAAGTTCTGTATCGTAGATACCATATTTGTTGCACTGTTTTGCTCTTGTTTTGTTTTTATGATCATGTAACACATCGAGAGGGGTTTGAATTTTTACCTCTGATTTTCAAGCTAAAGTACACCTTTTAACCATTCATTAAGAGTAGGCTCAAAATCATGAGGTATTAGTGATATCACAGCTCGATGAAAATTACGGTATAGAATATCTTTTCGCTCAGATTTTACTGCTTTATAACAGACTTGTAAATAAAGACTTCCTGGTAGCTTGCTCATATTGTCTTCTTTGACTAAGGCCCTTTCTCTTGATAACCCCCCCCCCCCCGGGACTTGTGCGAGAACGGTATGATATGAAAATATGTTAAGTATTTACCAATTACTTGCAATATTCAAGAATTGATCAGAGTTATAAACCAGTTGAAAATAATGTCGATCGAACAACAATCAATGTTAAAAGATACAAGCGGTGGTCAAACAATCAATCGATCATCAGGCAAGAAAGCGATCATCAAACAATCAATCGATGATCAAACAAGTAATCAACGATCGAACAATCGGGCAAGCGATTGCTTTTCAAGAAGTCATCTAACCAGGAAAGTGGCCAATCAAAGGAGCAGACCACTCAAGAAATCGAGCAATCAAAAGAAAATCAACGAAGAAATCGGTTAGTTTCCATGCAGGTGAGTAAATCAATTGGTAATCGATAATTCCACTTGTATATAATCTCTTTATCAAATTCAGTCTCAGGAGATGTACGCAAGATTGAATTCGTGAAGCAGCCCAGAAACCAGATATCAGTCGAGAACAGTGATGTTATGTTTGAATGTTCAGCTGTGACAATACCGACAGAAAAAGTCAGTTATCTGTGGAAAAAGGATGGTGAATATATTGACACGTCAAAAATTCCAAGGGCATCGATTTCATCAGACGGGAAGCTGGTTATCAAATCAATCCTTACTGAAGATTTTGGTGTTTATGAATGCGTGGCAATGTGCGACGAAGGAGCCCTGCTAAGTCATCCTGCAAAATTGGAGAAACCAGGTACCTGATGGAAAATTACTATATTGTTGTAAAGATAGAGCCCTAGAAATATAGAAACTGAAGAGTTTATGTTTGATTTTTCTTTAGCAGTACTCTGAAATTGAATTAAGCGTTTTTTATATAAGAAACAAACTTTCTGCTTTTAGCCTAGATGTTCCTTAATATTTTGTCAAATCCAGCCTTATATGTGTCTTAAATTGGAATGACGAAACAGAGGATCAAGACTTCTTCCTAACCCCATATATGTCCAAGGAAATCATAAAATCCTAATTGAGAGTTATAAGAATATCAGATAAAATCAGGGGGAAAACGAATAGCATTTCTCTGAAAATATCAGGGAAAATTAGAGAATTTTTTCTTAAGTAGTGGTGGCAACCCAACATGCGTATGTGAACAGCAGGGTGGACTAACAAATTCATTGGCCCCCGGGCCATTGGCTGGAAGGGCCCCCTTCATTCTATCGAAGTTGGCGACACGAGGAAACATTGAATGTTATTATGAGCTGAAGTATACTATAGAAAGACACAGAATGTACTTGATTTACCATCATTTTTACAGGCTTACATCGTACAGGGAGAAATCCTTTGACAACAACAGAGTCGGATGGCTTAAGTGTTCGTACTATCGGCCACCGTCCGATTTGCCCGACCGGTAAAAGGGCCGCATTTGTTCTCCACCAATAAGCGGATTTGTTTATATAAAAACTATTAACCAATAAAGATGCGTCTATGTTTTACATATTTCATTGTAACGCTATTTTGAAGCGTAGTTGCTGTGAAGAAATCACTACTCTCAACTTTTGGCCCGGAAAATCTATGTTCATTTACCCCGGGTTACCCATCTTAGCCCACAGATCTTATACGGTAAACAATAGGTGCTGCTCTATATGTTGAATATCTTGGAAACCATTCATTTCCCAGCTTGGGGCTTCTAGATATCAATGTAAAAATGACTTACTAGGTTAAAAAGGTAAAGGTAGAGGTTAGTCTCATGTACGATTCCGTACGTTGGGGAGTGCCTGCTAGAGAGGAAACTTGTCCTGAGCCGCCGGCATTGCGAGGTAGGGTGGCCAGTTCCTTTCCTCGCCGCCTTTAACTTCCCCAGTGTTGCCACCAGGTACCCATTTACTGCTGGGTGAACAGTGAGCTAGCATCCCAACTATGATCCGAGGGTTCGGCTCGAAACATCGATGTTTTGCTTTGCAGTCAAGCGCTCTAACCGCTTGGCCACTCACCCAATCTTAGAGTTCTACAGTTAATAGATGAACGTAAATTTTTTCCAGGCCATAAATCGTGAGTAGCGATTTTCTTCGTAGCAACTACTCTTCAAAATGGAGGTATCATTAAAAGATGATAAAATTGGAAGCATCTTACTGGTTAGTAATTTGATGCAAACAAATCCGCTGATTAGTGGAGAACAAAATATGGCTATGTTCCGACCGGTTAGTGTAAACACCTCTTAGCAATAATGTACTCATATCACAGCTGAAGTTACTTTGGTCTTCAATTTGATTGGTTATTTATCATTTCACTGCATTATAGTATGTAATATCTTCCAGAGTTGTATTGAATTGAATGAAAAACAATATGGTGATGCAAATCCAGACTCCAAACTCCTTATTCCAGGCCCAGTACCCTAAGCTCAACATCACACGTGTAACGCCCATTTAGGTGTGGTATGTTAGGTAGGAACTCTATATATTAGGCCCCCCCAGACGCCATTAAAAAGGAAAAACATAGTAGAAATTCATTCAAATTGGTATGAAATAGAATGAGTTAATTATAAATTATCATAAAATCTCATGAATGTTCAGATCAAAAATGTATTTTCATCCATATTTGATGCTTAAAGAGACGGTGACAGAATTGCAGCAAAAATGCGCACAAATAGAATATTTACCATTTTCATATTCATGTTTAGATCCTCACAGTCTTTAGCTTTGAGACCCTTTTCTAAAGGGATTAATGGTTTTGATCGGCTTTGTTGACAATGAACCAATTTGGTAGCATAGAATAGGATGAAATTAAAAAAAAATGACATGAACTAGCACGAATCCCACGAAACTTTGCATAAAAAGGGGCATAAATCCATAAAAGAATCCGTGAAGTTTGACTGGGATACCTGATCTATAATAGCTGTAGCGGTATAAGTTTTGTATTTAGATATGAGGAATACTCAACCTTGACCTTTTTGTAGCTCTTTCATGGACTGGAGACAGCGCATCAGTCCATGTGAAGGAGGGAGGCTATCATTTGTATCGGCCTGTGATAACCTCAAACGTAGATGTACATGTGGAGTGGAAACTTTGCAGCCAGTTCACAGTAACATGTAAAGATATTGATCAGAGTAGGATGTTTGTAACAGCAAACTGGGAGTTACTTATATCCCCAATCCTATCAGCTGATGATACCTTTCATCCGAAGATTACTTTATACGGTGGGAAGTACTTCCAAAGGCAAGAAGGCACAATGGGAACTATATCTGTCACAGGTATGCTAATAGCAAATATACGTGTGTTTGTATTTATTTATGTATTAATTCGACGTGATTTGGAATGATTATATATATATATATATATATATATATATATATATATATATATATATATATATATATATATATATATATATATATATATATATATATATATATATATATATATATATATATATATATATATATATATATATATATATATATATATATATATATAACGTCAAAAAGCTACAACCAGCCAAGTAATTTATAAGTATAACGAGAATTCAAGAAATAAAATTACACCATTTCAAACGTTTCGGCACAAGCCTTCATCAGTGTGTGTATATATATATATATATATATATATATATATATATATATATATATATATATATATATATATATATATATATATATATATATATATATATATATATATATATATATATATATATATATATATATATATATATATATATATATATATATATATATATATATATATATATATATATATATATGAATTTTATATATATTTATATATAATGGCAGTGGAAATAAAGTCAGGCGGCACATAGCCATCAGAATTATTAATCTCTTCAAGCTGACAGAACTGACACTTTCTGAAAAGCCCTTTCTTGGTATTGTAGCGAAATTCGTCAGGGTTGGTGTTGCAATGATATAGTAATGAAAGTGGTAATTAAATCAGGCGTGATCTTACTAAACTCTTTTCGATTGCTACCTCTAGAACCCACTTTCTTTTCAATGGCAAAATTTATGATCAAATAGATGGCGTTGCTATGGGCTCTCCACTTGCTCCTGTTCTTGCTAATCTGTTCTTAGGACATTATAAAAATCTATTGCTCAGTAACTATCGTGGTCCTTCTATACATACACTTCTATCGATACTATGTTCATGATACATTTTGTCTTTTTGACAATGAGCATGACTCTTTACTTTTCTTTGAATTCCTTAACTCGCAGCACCCTAGTATTAAGTTTACTATGGAAAAAGAAATGAACAAGACTTTAGCATTTCTTGATTCCGAGATTTTTCTGCTGATTCTACTACATCTTCTAATGATTCTCCTACATCTTCTAATGACATTTGTATTCTCTATTTTAAGCTACCTTATCTTGTCTAGCTTTGTACAATGTATGGTGCACACATTAGGCTGGCTTTCTCCTCTTTTAAATTTGAAAACTTAATGAATGTTGAAGATTCTGTGCCCAGATCGCTGCGCTTAAATGTTGTATATAAATTTACTTGTGTGAAATGCAATTCCGCGTACGTTGGTGAAACGCGCCGACACTTGTCAACTAGAGTACGTGAGCATTTGGTCACAGATAAAAATTCACATATTTTGAAGCATTTATAGGGCTCTGATAAGTGTAGAAATGCTTGCAATGATAGCTGCTTTAGAATATTAGATTCAGCAAGCACCCATTTCAGCTAAAATTTAAAGAAGCTTTACGTATTATGTGGGAAAAACCTATGTTAAATAAGCAAGTCCAACATTTTGAAATCTCACTAAGCTTCTAATCTACCCTTTAGCTTCATAATGGTTCTTCGTTCTTTTTTCAAATGTATGTACTTCTTTTTGTTCTTGTGATTACATTACTGTATTTAGCAACTGACGATGGTATGCATAAATATAATATATATATATATATATATATATATATATATATATATATATATATATATATATATATATTAATGACTGACTATATATATATATATATATATATATATATATACATATATTAATGTACGTATTTTCAGGTACTTGCGTAATTATGAAACTGTGGATCTTTGCGTTTATTTTGGTCCGAAATTTGAATGAATAGACTGGAATCCTTTCTTTTTATGCTCACTTATTTTGCGCAAAAAGTCCTGGATGCTCTGCAAACGGACATGATAATTTTTGTCTTGCATGTTAGACTATTTGCCCAACAACTGGAAGATGAGATGCCCAGATACAAGTCTATTCTTCCTCCATACAAGAAATTTTGTGGTGCACGAAGGTTCCAATCTAACTGTCGATTGTCTTGCTGTGATGAAGCGTTGTGCGTGAGTTGGAAGACTTAGTTGTTCTTCATTTATAGTTAATATGCAATTTAACAAATAGAAATACTTAGTAAAAATATGTTTAATGTGTGATACAGGCGTAGTGGTATCTACTATGCCGAAAATGTCTTGTCTACAATTACTTAGTTGGTTCAGTTGGCACTTTTCATTCAGCCTCCCTTTTCATGGTATATAACAGGGGAGGTGAAGCAATACGTTTGGTTTGAGGGAGGCTCTAGTAGAAAGATAAAAACTTAGGGTATAGAGGGTACTAAATGGGGATAGATTGCCTTTTGGGAAGAATGCCTTTTGGAGCATTTATGGTTGGCTTCAGAGGCAATTTGTTATAATCCTACAAAGTAAAGCAAAAAGTTTAACAAAGTTAATTTTCAAAAACAGTAAATCTTTAGATTCTTAGAAGGTTATGCTTATGCAAATTTGCTGGAAATAATCAATTGGCTACAGCCCGTAGCTCCTTGGCTCCGTCTCTTATGTATTATTGTATGAATGTGACAAATTCATTCCAAGTCCCATCTACTCATAAAACATAATAATTTCCATTCTCTGTCTAGTAATAACTTGGTCGTTAAATGGAGAGATCGTCTTGGTCGCGAACGTAGCACTTCTAGGACGTTGCAGCTGATAAATGTTACGAAAGCAGATGAAGGATTGTATACATGCATTATCGATGCGCATGGAGATCCAAGTCACTCCTATCAAGTTACAGTTGTAGGTTTGTACGTCAACTATATACGCATTCGGAATGTTCCTATTGGTGACTATTTGTTACTGATTATCACAACATCGTTGAATTCTTATGATCATCATTTTGATGGACATCCTTATTTGCCATTGAATAATAGCACCAGCACCTACACACCACCACCATTCAATGGGTCATCAGCAGTATTAATACTTATTATACATGATATTTCACTTTTTCAATATCCTGTTGCCTTTACAAACCTTCCTCTAACTCTATCCACTCGATGAAGCTGCGGTGGCCCCCTGGTGTGAGCAGTCCTCTCTCAACAGCCGGTCCAATGCACATTGCGATGGAGCTGCGATGGCTCCCCTGTGCAAATTGGTTAAAAGAGGGGCGGTGTGAGCAAATGACCTACCCTTGAGCAAAGATTTGGAAGCGTGGCCTGATAGCTCTGTTGATAGATCACTTTCACATACAAAGTCAGGGGTCACGAGTTCGAATCTCGCTCGGGTCGGTTATTTTCTCGCACTTTCACTTTTCACTTCTTCCAAATCCTGTTGCCTTTACAATACTTATTGTATACATAGTAATCGATACTTAGCAGCCACCACCAGTATCAATAGTTATTGTTAGTCACTACTTATTACATACCTCATATGAATACATATAGGCCATCAACAGTATCAGTACTTATTATATAGCTAGTATCAATATCTATCATCCATCTCTGTATCAGTAGCTATTATATACCTAACACCAATACTTATCAGCAATCAGCAATATCAATAATTATTTTTAATGAAATTAAGATGCGTGTTACCATATATTCTCATAGTCAGGATTGTTTCGTTTTTCAGAGAAACCAAAGCTTGTAAAGGAACCGCCAGATACTGTAGTACTTCGATCTGACCGTTTGGTTTCTTCTGGAGTAGTAACTGGAGCAGATTCTGTGGATTGGTACACAAATGCTGAAAAGATAGCCACAAACTCTCGCTTCTATGAACTTTCCCCGACGCATCAGTTGAAAATACTTCCAAAGAGCTCAGCATTAAGCGGCTTTTATCAAATAGTGTATAAAAGTAAAGCTGGAATTATTATGAGAACAGTTAAAGTCGATATTCCAAACAGTGAGGCCTAAAGTTTATTTCTTCGAAATTTTTAGATGACAACACACACATACAAACATACATGCATACATATATAAATATATGTTTGTATATAAAAATACGTATCTGCGTTGAGATACAAATTCAAGAAATGTTCATTCTACGTATCTGCGAATTCTTCACTGCAACTAAAGAGGCTTCTTTACGTTTCGCTATGTAGTGCCTTCTTTAGAGCCATGCGTATTGAACTTTCTTGGATTACGGCAAGGCTATCAGCCAAAATTTTTGTCAAGTTTTGTTTTGATCGTTCTGTTGCAAAGTCCAATTTTCGTCCTGCACCTCGTGTACGCAGGATTGATGAGGTTTGGGCCAGTAGCACTCTGAATACGATTTAAAAACTCGCGTTATGCAACATATCGCATTTCATCCTTTCTACTACCTGTTGATGCAGTTATATCGAATCTGTATGGGTTCGTTATGTTATGTAGTGTTTCGATATTTTAGAACTGCTTTACGCTATCTTTGGAATCTTGTTTCCTTTTGTAGGTATCTGCGGTGACAGATCTGACGACTTAAATGACGACATCAAATTTTTACGGCAAGGCAGTCTTCCAAAAAACAGAATCATCCACTGTGTATGGTTGCTGCAGACATTTTCTCTATCCACTTTGAATTTCTATTTCACCCAGTTTGTCTTTCGGTCAACTTGTAACAAAGTATTTCTTGATGTTCATGATGGACTCGAAGTACGCAACTCTACGCAAAAGTACCACTTTTGTTCCTCTTCTGTACCAAATGGGGTATTGAAACTCAGAGGACCATTCATTACAATGTATCTTAAAGGAAATAGCACAGAGCTAGGCGATCAAGGATTTGAAGTCATCTATGGACCAAACATAACAAGTAAGCTTACGATATAATAAGTTAGAAACATATCCTGTTGTTGGATTGTATACTCAAAATGGTTTTCTCTAATGAAACGGTTGATTTTGGAGGCTGCTTTTGTGAGTGATTTTTGAGGGTACAGCTATTTAGCGCTTGTTCACTATGGTAAGAATGCGCAGTACTAAACTCTTGAAGTGCTCACACTAGAAATTCACATTCAGTTTCCAACAGATTTATTACACGCTTACAAGCGCAATTGGACAGCATGGTGAATACATAGCTATACATTGAGATCATGTCTCTGCGGTATATTTAGAAGCATTCAGTGTGAACAGGAAATTTTCGATATCTGACTTAGTGAATAAGCGCTGAATAGCTGATTTACTGTAGTACACAAAAGGGAGATGACGCAGTGATAAATTATTTTTGTTGTTGGCTACTTAATGGTGCCTATTTGTTGTCCCCTTTATCGATGGGGGCTCAACAGTTGGTAAATTACGTTAGTAAGTTTTTCCTGATGTGTATGAGATCTACCGTGTCTATTTCTGATGCCAAATTGGGTCAACTCTTTCTATGTAGTCCCAAAAACTCCATCAACTCTGGAAACCTCATCTCGAACAAAGCCGACAACGCCTGCAAACACAACAGTGCATTCTAGTACAAGAAAGCAACCTCGAAACCACACAACTGGGTCAATGACAGTAGGAACAGTTAGCCCACCTGCATCATCAACCACTGCCTTGAAAACGGCGTCAGGTTTGTCAACAAAAATGACTAAACAAACGGCCACTTCAAAAGTGAAAACCTACCCTACGAGTAAAACTATAAAACATTCGACAAAAAAGAGTGACAAAACCTACAGTCATAGTGTAATACCACCAAAGAAGGCAGGACAAGGTATTTTGCGTTGATTTACCTTTTCTGGGCACATGATTAAATTATTTCGCAGGTGCTGTACATTAATTTACTTTATGATTGCTCTGTTTGAGGCTCATTACTTTTCAGATAGAGGTGCACTCATTCGACAGAAACTTTCAGCTTTTTACCATGCGATATGAAGTGTTGAATAGTCTCGTCGATTGGTCAATTTATCCAAAACTGCGCAATGTTGTTCTGTGAAATTTGGTCGATGCCAATAATTTTACTTAAAGATTATAGTAGGGTATGATTAACACTCTCTGTTCAACGTTGCTGTTTGGTTTAGTTTAGTCGTTTGAACAGAATTTTGTTATGTTTGAGAGTAGAATTGCGTTGTTCAGTTACAGTGCTTTTCGAACCAATCAAATATGTGTTGATTTCACTCAGTTCTTTCGGTCAAGAACAGGATGATCAAGCAAAATACTTATAGAAGTTAGTTTGACTACCTTTTCTGAGCAGCTGCGAGCACTTCTGTACATTCATTCGCATTTGTCAGAATTCTCTGGGTAGATACTATGGAATTCCATGGACCAAGTTATATCTTAATGACCATAATATTTGATGAGTTTGATAGCATCTTCTGATTTAATAGTTTAATTTTGTGAAAATTTTATAGAGTTATCTTAAATTACTAAAGCCAATCTGGTAATTGGGCAAAATACGAAGTACCTTTGAACTTCTGTCAGGGCTCTTGGGAGTCTGGGTTAACTGGAAAAATCAAGGGGTTTAATTTGATGTCAGGGAAAACCTGGAAAACTTGAGAAAATCAGGGCTTTTTTAATTTTTTCATGAATTTTTCCTGGCCAGGGAAGTTTTCATGCTTTACTTCTTTTTGCTCCTTAATTCTCGGTAAACATGCTGTGTCATTTTGGTCCGTCTAAAACTGTTGGAGAAAATGCGAAAAAGTCTGAAACTTTTTAGTAAGTTGGTTTGGAGAGCACGCATAAGTCGGGGAATTTTTGAAAAATGTCCTGAGAGCCCTGTTCTATCTTAATTTAAAGTCTTTATCTTGAAACTATAGTTTTTGTTTGTATTTCTTCTCTTGTGTACATCGTATGCATTCGTATGCGAGGTATCTTATGCAAAGTATCCTATGCAAAGTTATCATTTTAAAAAACGTTAGATGAAGTAATTGGGAATCATGCGTTACAAACACAACTATGGATTGTTTCTCTTCAAGGTACTTCAAGCAACTCCGATATTGCGTTGTATATTTCCATCATTGCTGTTGGGTTCATTTTAGTAATCATCATCGGAGCTTTTTACTACAGGTATGTATTTACTGCATACGCGATGTCACTCACATTTGTTTTGGTTAAGGAAAACCAATTGAGATGCTGGGATATTCTCAAGATTTTACCGGTTTATCTGCTTGGCAATTTGCAAAAAGGGTACAACAAGGAAATTTGCTTCGCAGCATTGAATTTATCTAGTGTCCTAAGATGCCCAAAATTAATTGCATAAAACATGACAAGATTCTCAAACTCTGCATATAAGTATTTTGATGCAATCACACAGGTTGCACAGAATTAATGAGAAACTTCAGGTTTTGATATGGTTTTAAATGGTTTTCTAGGAGAAAAAAACTAAGAGCCTGTCATGCAAAGGAGGCCATGAAAACTGAAGTATTACTGGCGGCGAACAAATCCAATTCCAACGATTACAGACGTGGTGAATCATTTCCATCAAAGGAAACATGTTTCACCATTAATGGTAAGATAGCACTATATTATAAACCCTTTTTAGGCATTTGTCGTTGTGTTTCGTGGAACCTCGTATGCGCTGATATCCTATGTGCATTTTACATACATTTCTTGCCGCGATCACAATTGGTAAATTATAGGGAAAGTGCTTTCTCAGATTTCTCAGATTTTTCTATTGAATCAGCGAGCACTCATAGTTACTTTTTATATTTCATATATTTTGCCTGAAAATTTAAGTATTGCAGAGAGAGAGAGTTTCTTATGATTTCACCTTTATCGATATTTCCATGGGTGAATCATCTGGACCTCTCAGGCAGAAGGACTTAATTTCAATGTTAAATTGATCAAGTTTGCTAGGATGGAGTGCAGAAAGAAAGATATACGTTCATTGTTGCAAGGAGATTCTTTCCTTGCACTCTATAGTACTATTAAGATCAGGACTAAAGAAATACTAAAGTCAACAGTATTTCATATAAATAAGGTATTTATTAGAGCTTGATCGGTTTTTACATTGTATTAGGGTCACTGTTTTCATTTTATTGCATTTTTTATTCAAGTTTACATGGAACTTTGTTGATAATTTCACTTTCTTGAACTGATTGGATGCTTACAGTGTGTAGACATGTACCTTTTCATTATACCTCAAAGCTAGATATTCTGGTGTTAAGTTTATCAATCTCTCGATGAATCCACTCCATAGATTTCGAAGTTCCTCTGATTCCTTTTTGTCAATGCTTTAATGATCTGATTATATGGAAAGCATCAGGTATTTCAATGAGATGCATCCATTACATTTTCTGCAGACGTGACAAATCTTGTTTAGGCCCTGAGCTAATGAACTTTTTTCTGTAGCTTGCCTCTCTGTTCTTTTTTGTTTGGTCATGTTATTAGATGATTAACTGTGAATCTACCTCCCAATGAATCTTCTTTCCCATTCTGTCATGCTTGCGTTTATATTCTTTTTTGCTACTTTGCTACATCCACTTAAGTGATTGGTGCGCCCATCTGCTTTTCCACACATTTTACATTTAGTATTTTCTTGGGAATTATCAGTGTGTTTATTCAGCTTTGTATTTTCGTTGTAAAGGCTAGGACAAACTATGGTCCTAATGGCTAAAAAACCCAGTCATTCCTCAAGTTATTGATTAAACCCTCCTCAGTTTGTATAGTATTCCTAGTAGCACTATTTTCTGGATTTCTTCGATGCTAATTTTTCCTGGGATCTTTAATACATATTCATTCTTTGTCTAATAATGCCCAGGTTCCTTACAATGGCAGGAACAATGCATAATCGTTTTCATTTTCCACGCCTTCTTTCTCAAAATCTTTATGCTTTGATAACTTTTCTGTTTCTCTTTATATGCAACTTTGCACTCAGATGGCACAGACATGCCAATGAGAATAGATTTTTTTCCAATCTGTCTGTAATCATTTCATCTTTCTGTTTATAGTAATTTCTTTATTAGTGTGAATTGCCATAGGCCATTGTACGATAAATATATAATATATAATATATATAGTAATACAGATAACCTAGGCCTATATAAAGTGCTCAATACTTACGTAGAGCTTTGAATAAGAATAAAATAGTGATCAAAAACGCGCTGTAGCAACTTTAAGTTTCATGTTTCCAATCGTCAGGCTAAAATATATATATATATATATATATATATATATATATATATATATATATATATATATATATATATATATATATATATATATATATATATATATATATATATATATATATATATATATATATATATATATATATATATATATATATATATATATATATATATATATATATATATATATATATATATATATATATATTCCTTGCCTTTCAACTGCCGTGCTAGACTTATGTTCATACGACTTTGAAGCCACTGCGATATTGTAATGTCTGCATATTTCTGGACTGCTTAGGCATATTCGATAAATCGTGCTCCTTCATGGCATTCGATAGACGTCATCAAAACTATATTATTTGCAAGCTCACAAATATTTCCATCCAAACAACTTATTACTTACACATTTTATTGTAGAAATAAACCCGATAACTCTCCCGAACAGCTTCCTTTTTGATCAGACACTCTTAAACTTCCTTGTTGTGGCTTTCTTTTTTTCCTATTTATTTTTTTATTCAGCTGATATATATTGTTGTACCAAGCTAGCCAAATATTTACTGCCTAGTTATGTGTGGTATATGACTGGATGGTAGTGAATATGCATTTCATGAATGAGTTTCAAATGCATTATTATGTGTGGTGGCAGCAATGAAAGTGCGGGTTTCAATCTAAGTGTTTGCTTTTCCGTACAGTTGTGCTTTTTTACTGTTCTTCCGTTTTTTCTTGTAATAAAAAATAGACTGAATTTGAATATCTAACTTCCCAGTAGTAATGGTAAATACTGTTGAGATTTCATATCTGTAGGCCACGCGAAGTTTGGAGACAGGAGCATTGTTCCAGGAGCAGTGCCTACTTTGGAACCTAGAGGATACAAGACAATGAGTAGTCGCATTCAGAAAGATTTTACATTAGCAAACTACACTGCCTTACAATTCGAAATGAAAGGGGAAACCCACCCTTACGCATCTATTGATATCAACAGCGAAACAGAACGAAATGGAGTCACTACGGCGGCAACTTATGCGACTATTTCGGCAGAAGATGATGCTCAATACATGCCTATATGTGAATCGAATTTTGTCAAGGCTTATCCTGTAGATAAATCTTTATCTGCACCTAGTCACGATCAGCAAAATGGCCAGCCAGGCTCTGTGTGGCCGGTCTATCAAGAGCTCGAAGTAGAAGCTGGATGTCAACATAGAAGGATACCAGATAAAGTTAATGACGGTCGCAACGATGGAGCAGAAATGACAGATCCTGTTGATCATACGTACGCTGAAAGTATCGCGGAACCGTTTTATCATGTTCTGAGTGAAAAGAAACCTGATACTCAGAAGTGCAAAACTTTAGACCTGAAGAAGGAAGTAGACACCTCTGATGCATATTTAGTTCCGCGAAGATCAAAAAATCTGCCACGCGATTATCCCCAAGAGCAGGCTTATCTTCCACCACATTACATACAACCTAACCCGGTTGATATAGCAAATCTCAAAGCGAGGTCTCAACACGAACAATGCGAGGCTGTTGACGGTGGGTCGCGAAAGACGAGCTCTGTCGGTGAAGTTAGCAGCGTGCCAAGATATGAACCAATCACATCAGAGGACGATATGTATTTAGCTATCATGAAGTAGACAACGATTAAAGATGTTAAAACTAGACCTTGAGTTGAAATTTTCACTATATCTGTTTGCTAGCTGGACAGAGCAACTTGCTACAGAGAAGGGGAAAGAATATATACATGAAAGATGGCAAATGGGGCAGTGTAATCTCGATGTAAAGGTCCAGCTTTTTGTAACAGATATAAAATCTTAGGCTAGTGTCATTTCTACAATAACATGCTAGGTTTACTTACATTACATAGTTTCAAGAAATTTATACTGAACTAAAAAGTGAGCGCCTTCTGGTGCATACTAGTGTGCAGTAAGGACTGGGACTTTTGTCTGCACCCATATCAGTGATTTCTAGTGTGCTCATAAGCCCGGATCAGTGCCGGCTATTCAATGGCTCTTACTTCAGGTCAGTTCATTTATCCCGCTTTTTATTCTCCGTTTGTAAATCTAGTATCAAATAGCAAACTCTCAGATGGTTCTCATTTTCTGTCATATTTCTTAAGTATGAAATCCCCGGGTTATTTTTTCCATAAGCACGGAACTTCACAACAGATGAACAGTGGCATTTTAAGACATTCATTCACTTTGTAACTATTCTATTATTGGTACACGCGATTTCATAATTTTTCGTAGCAGTCTCCACTGGATATATTTAGGCCCTACTCATTAATTTTCTTTTCGACGTATCCCGTAGACTCATTCAAAATGTAAGCTTTATCTTCTAAGAACGAGTGGCACTTATTTAGTATCTTTTGCCTATCTTTGTGAGGTTTGGAATTTGTTATTGAATCTTACCAATGAATCTTATTGAGTTTATATGATAACATCATCAATCAGTATCGATCACTGTCGATCGCTATCGATCATTATCGATCATTATCGATCATTATTTGTTTTTGGTATTATTGACAGTATTACTTCAAATGGAAACAGTATCTGTGAATAGATGAGAAATATGGAAACGATTTGAACCTTGTGACTCTTTGAGTTCAGTCTGGTCACATTGAATTTGTTGTTTGCACTGTGCACGCATTAGCGCTTTAAAAAAGTCTCTTTGCTGCGCCGCGGCGCGCCGTAGCGACTCCCTTGCTGCATTTCTCTGTTTTTCGAATCGTCTTGGTTTTTCCCCATTTAAAGAAATTTCGTTTCACTTGTCGGGTATGATTTTTTTGTTATGTCAGATCGATGCAGTTTTTTGTCACCCATTTGTTTTTTATTTTTTATTGTGCGCTATACTGTAGTTGTACTGATAGTTGTGGCTTCAACAGTGTGCGGTCCGATAAGTCCCCCCGCCCCCATTCTGTAGTGACTGGCGACGCTCTTGCTTTACACAGGTAGTGAAGAATGACACTTGGTTACATCGGCATGATTAATGAAAATTGAAAGTGCGAGAAGATAACTGACCCCGAGCGGGATTCGAACTCACGACCCATGAATTTGTACGTCAAGTGCTCTACTACCCGAGTAGATTCTCCTGCGGGAGCAGATTCTCCTCCTGGAGCAGTTTCTCCTGCGGGAGCAGATTCTCCTCCTGGAGCAGTTTCTCCTGCGGGAGCAGATTCTCCTGTGGGGACAATTAACAAATTTATCAGTATATCTACAAAAATCAACTATTGCTGCGATCATTACCAAAAGTCCTTTGGGGGAAATCCGCAGAATATAGCAGTTCCCCTTCTTCATTAAAGCAGTATTGAGGTAGAATCTTATTTGTATGCGTGCTATTTGAGAGCGAGTCGACTTTTTGCCACGAGTAAAGCCTCTTTAATTCAACATTGTTCTGAGGGGAAGTGGAGGATTTTACGCTATGAGTAAAAATGCAATGTAAGTATTCCAAGATTTATGGCATGCATTGTTGTTCTTCCAAACAAATTCACCAACCTGCTTAGCTTCTGTTATCGATGCTATGGCATTAATGGGCTATCATCTCTGTTGATTTTGACTGATCAATTTAAAGTTCTCCTTGCACTTATTACAACTGCTTAGCTTCAAGCTATGTTTATCTGCCAGACGGCGTTTATCGGCTAGGTCAATAGATTATGTTTGTAGATTATTTGTTGGTTAATTTTCGATATCAAAAAAGAAGTAGACTGGTTATCAAAGGTCAAGATCATGTCAGAAGACATTTTATGCCGAAAAGCTTGTTTGAAACACTCGAGTAACCTAAAGGAAAGCTAAATTTGAGCATTGTTTTTATAGCAATTAGGAGGCTGAAAACTGCTGAGAAATAAGAACAGTCAATTTATGATGCATGCTCGGGATCTAACGAAAATAAAATAACTAAGAGTTGCTGCATGTTATTTTTCGAAGATGATTCTGTGGAATATATTGCTGGTGAAGATGATGTAGGCATAGTATACATGGCTGTATGTTAAAATTAATGCATTGTTGTTTTATGCTATTTAGTTTAGATTGTGAAAAGATTATTACATTCCTCCAAAAAATATTATTTTTTATCATGCATAGTCTCTGACTTTTTATGATTCTTCTCGTATAGAATGCCATCTTTAAAATATCAAGATTTATGCAAAGAAGCAGAAATTGCATAAGAATTTCTTTAGAATCAGCACCTGCTATTTGATAAGGACCTGGTGACTACGTGAAATTTGAGGCATTTTTGGAATAACACGGAATGAAGCAATGGCTGAATGATATTCACGTGTTAAGAAATGAAACGGCACATAGGGAATCGTAAAAGGTGCGTTAGAGATAGGCATTTGTTTTAATTTTGAAGAAACATAATCTCTTAGTGACTAACACTTGGCTGGCTATTAAGGTGGGGGCGAGCACTGGTGATTGAGAGCGAGGCTCCATGAGAAACTTATTGACCACGCCCTATTTATGTCGCTTCTTGAAAAATAATTGGGACGACAACCCCCTCCCTCGATGTATTCCGCAACTCTTAGGATGTAAATTTCAATATTTGTTTCCTGATAATATTTGAAGTTGTTTACAAAGGTCAACTTGCAAGAGTCGTTTCTGCTATGTGTTTTGCAATATATTTATAGTTAACAGAGATTTTGTAATCCAAATATCTAGAATTTAAGAAACTGCTCTACGATGCTTTGTATGCTTCATCTAAAGTATTTTGCATTTCTTGCGATGAAGGAGGAAGTATTTGCATTGTTGAATCAGTTCCTTCTCTAAAATTTTATATTTTGATACAAAAAATACACATTTCTTTCATAAAGAATCTAGTTGAAGATCTATTTCTTAAATTTCCTTTTTTCTGGATCTCTTTATTTGACCACATTTTAGTAGCAAAAGTTGTTAAAGGTTCCTAACTTTTGTTGCAAATTTAGTGCCTTGACAATTGTGCAGATGCAAGAGAACATTCATATTTGGAAGCTTGGTTTAAATTGTTCCGAATTTTGCTACAATGAATGGAACGTGACTTCTAATTACTAACTCTTTATATTGATAAACAATATTTTCAAATTTGTAAAGTCCCTTAGGTATATTGTCTTTTGTAATATATTTTCCTGGTTTTTTCGGCCTTCTACATTTAGCTTCATCATAATTTGGTTTCGTATTTAAAAAATCGTGTAAAGAGACGTTAACAGTTTTTTAATTTCGGTGCAAATATTAGTATCTTTCTCATTGTATCTTTCGGTGCCTGTAAACATCTTCGAATTTTGTCATTTCTTCTCAATGTCACGTTTCCTTGTAGCCTTTGAAATTTTGTGTTCTTTTGTGTAAACTTGTTGGAATGCATTCGTTATTTGCTTACTGTGAAGTGCCACACTTTTGAAATTCACATATCCATTTTTAATAGACAAGGGAATGAAGAATCCGGTGATTCGCGCGCTCGTTTTTTCAAATGCTGTTTCCGGTGAAAGTCCAAATATCAAGAGATTGGGACGCATTGCAAGTTGCTTAAGCTGCGTCCGTGTAGAATATCTCTTGCTTCTGCGGAAGAAAAGCACCTTTCTCCATAACGCTTTAACTATCGCCAAAGTATTTGGTACAGGAGGCCTGTTTATCGAGGGAAATATAACTTACCACCACGAAGATGTTCAAGTAATGCTGATAAACAATTGTGAGGATACAAGTATTTGTACCGTGTACATCAAAGTTCATGCTATCTACGATCGTTTCGTGTCCACGTCGGTTGGCGAGCATTGGATGCAACAGAGCAAGGGATTTGACTTCATATATACTGTCCACCTCAGGTAATTACTTTTCTTGTTTTACTGATGTAGTTCTGCTTATACTTTTCCGATGCAAGTCGACACTCCACGAAACAAAGTATACTTATTCCTTCGGATGCATTAGTGCAAACATCAAATCAATTAACTATACACAGGCTGTTCATCATCAGGATATAGCTTAAATGTGTTCAAACAACCGTTGAATAGAACTGAACGGGATAGAAGCAGAACTAATTAATTATTGGTGAGAAACCTGTGTGCATTCGACATGGGAATTTTATTCCATCTAGGACCATCTCCTCTTGTCGGGTTCGGGGATGAGTTCAACGTGCAGTTGAGAGAGAGAAGCGGCATAGACTTAATGGACTCGGTGTTTACGAATTTATGGCCTTTAGGGAACCAGATATTCAGATCTCCCCTTTCCCTGTTTGAGTAAGAGTTACGAAATTATATTTTATTGAAGCAAGTACTGGATATAACTGATATGGCACCATGTGCTACAGTAAAATTGAAGAGAATTATAAGAAATTTGGCCAAATACGTAACATAACTTCTATGTTCTAAGGTCATGCAAAGCATGGAAATTGACTGGAGCCTGTTTGAATCTTTCATCCTGCAAACATATTAGACATACCCAAATGCTAGTGAACTTTGAGCTTTCAGTTAAGCAATTCATTGCTCAAAAAACTGACTAAAATATCACCTATACTCAGTTGTGCCCAAGGCAAATTTGTATCATTTTAGAGAAGCTGCAATTATGTTAAATAGAGAATTGCTACTTTTACGCGTTGCTTAATGCTAGTGTCTTCTACAAAAGGGCAAAGTTTATATCATAGATCATCCTTCTTATTGGTGCTCCTGCTTCATAGACAACTTCCAACTATTGCTCTCAAGATTTCTTACATACTGGTCTATCATGAGTACGCAAAGTGAAAGGCCCCATTTTGTTAGAAGGTCTACTTTTAGCAAGATCAGTGCTTGCCTTTTACCAATTCTGCAATCTCTGCCAAAAGTCTTGGAATACTTTCACAGTTTTTTAGGCTGAATAAACAGAATCAAGCTTTCCCCTCAAAACATTGTTGATCTATACAGGATTAGCAAGCGCAATACAAGTCAAGTTGGTTGGAAATAACTCTCTGAAATGTACTCCTTCACTTCATTGTTTTAATGGGTGAGGGGATTTGTACCTGGTAATATAGGCCGAACTCGTAATAGTGCTAACTGCCTTGCATTTACTATTGGGTGTTCCATGGATGTTTTGGCAGAGATTCTAGTTATATCAATACTATAGAACTTGACATCTTCAAATTGCCTCATATCTTTCTGTTCCCTTCTATGGCCATCAAAATGGATTTTAAAATTAGCCTTGAAAAGACTAGCACCTTGAAGAGCTCTACAAATTACTCACTCCAAACCTGAGGAAGTGGCAAACTTATTTATGATTACCTAAGTATGATGTCCAGCAATCATGTTCCAGACCAGTTATTCCAAAGTAAACATCATTTCATGGACAACCATGTCGAAGGTGTCTTTAAGTCAGCAAAAATAAGACCAGTATATTTTCTTTTATCAATGATCAGGTAGCAATCATTAATGCTAGCCAGCAGGGTTGTCCTAACCGAGTGCATTAATCAAAAATCATAAAAATGCTTTTGTGATCATTTGTTTACCTCCAGGTATTTATAGATCAAAAATTAATTCTCAAACAGTCTAGAAAGGAGAGGTGTGATATCGGTCTAGAGTTTGATCTATCATACCTTGTGCCACTATTCAAGATGGCTACAATATTGGCTATTTTCCAGTCTTAAGAAATTTTGATCACCTTGAAAAATGCGCGATTTTTTAAAGAAATATTCACGTTTCAAGTTATGCAGTCAAGTTATCTGATCTATTACAAATAAGCTTGTAGCAGGCCATCAACAATTCTTAGCTATCATTCATAAAATGAATCTTTCGTTTCAGCTAGTTTGAAGTAATCAGCATTCGGCTAGGGTCGAGGTGGGATGGGCAAGCATTTTGTCTAAGGGGTAGCACAAGAAACAGAAAATACTGTGGAAGGCCCAGTCAAAGGGCTGAGCACAAGTATACATACTATCAATTGCCTATTTTTATTTATGCGAATGAAAAAGAACTTCAAAATAAAAGCAGCTTTGCATCATGTAAAACAAAGCAGCCTTGAAATATTTTCGTTTTTTTGCCTTCACCGTTCAGGACTTTGTTTGTTCAAGAAACCTGCAAGGTTTGCGAAGGATTATGGGAGAGTGATGTCACAGTTCTCTAGACAGCACTTGACATTCGGCTTTAAAATTATGAGACAAATATTGTGAAAAATGCTCGGATACTTGCACTAGGCTATGGAGCTTCTCAAGTTTCTTCTTCCTTCTTACAAAAGCCCTGTAGCTTACTACTTGGCAGAAGTCCCATCTTAAGCACCGAATGTCTGAAATCTGTAGGAGAGAAGGTCAGGAGTGTTAGTCTTCCAATGGCTCATTTGCAATTCATTTTGATTTCCACACGGGGTAGCAGAAAATGGCAAGCCCGCGTCCAACGGGCTATCAATAAAAAGCTTTAGTCTAATAACTTACAACTTCAAATTGCTTGATATCTTGATAGCTCTATCTCTAACTGTAATCGACTGGCCTCAACTTGAAACCTAGAAAGAATCATGTTGGTACCAAAAGGCAAGATTTTATTTTTTTCCTTCATAAAATGGATGAACAAGATACTAGTAGAATTAAAGATGAGGACAAGGTTGATACTGATATTTGTTTGATTAGTTTCTAGCTATATATAATTGCAAAAACTGTACTTGTTTTCAAAAACAAACCTACGAAAACACCCACGACCCATTTTCTAATGAGTTATTAACGCTTCCAGTCTTTCTTACAGAACTGCTTCATGTTACTTCCCGCTATAAACTCTTCTACTGCAGGATCTTCGTCTTCTCAGTGAACGACGTCTTCTGACATAAGATCTGCGTCTTCTCAATGAACGACGCCTTCTGACATAAGATCTGCGTCTTCTCAACGAACGACGTCTTCTGACATGAGCTCTTCTCCTTCTCAATGAACGACGTCTTCTGACATGAGCTCTTCTTCTTCTCAATGAGCGGCGTCTTCTGAAATGAGATCTTCGCCTTCTGAATGAGCGGCGTCTTCTGACATGAGCTCTTCTTCTTCTCAATGAATGACGTCTTCTGACATGAGCTCTGCGTCTTCTCAATGAATGACGCCTTCTGACATAAGATCTGCGTCTTCTCAATGAGCGGCGTCTTCTGACATGAGCTCTTCGTCTTCTCAATGAGCGGCGTCTTCTGACATGAGCACTTCGCCTTCTGAATGAGCGGCGTCTTCTGACATGAGCTCTTCGTCTTCTAAATGAACGACGTCTTCTGACATAAGATCTGCGTCTTCTCAACGAACGACGTCTTCTGACATGAGCTCTGCGTCTTCTCAATGAACGACGTCTTCTGACATGAGCTCTTCTTCTTCTCAATGAGCGGCGTCTTCTGACATGAGCTCTTCGTCTTCTTAATGAATGACGTCTTCTGACATAAGATCTGCGTCTTCTCAATGAATGACGTCTTCTGACATAAGATCTGCGTCTTCTCAATGAATGACGTCTTCTGACATGAGCTCTGCGTCTTCTCAATGAACGACGTCTTCTGACATAAGATCTGCGTCTTCTCAATGAACGACGTCTTCTAACATAAGATCTGCGTCTTCTTAATGAGCGGCGTCTTCTGACATAAGATCTTCGCCTTCTGAATGAGCGGCGTCTTCTGACATGAGCTCTTCGTCTTCTCAATGAGCGGCGTCTTCTGACATGAGCTCTTCGTCTTCTCAATGAGCGGCGTCTTCTGACATGAGCTCTTCGTCTTCTCAATGAGCGGCGTCTTCTGACATGAGCTCTTCGTCTTCTCAATGAGCGGCGTCTTCTGACATGAGCTCTTCGTCTTCTGACATAAGATCTGCGTCTTCTCAATGAACGACGTCTTCTGATATGAGCTCTGCGTCTTCTCAATGAACGGCGCCTTCTGGCGTGAGACCCTCGTCTTCTGATGCAGCTCCTACGTCTTCTTCTCCTGCGATGATGGCCAGGAGAAGGAAGTGGGTCGCTTGTAGCATGCTGATGAACTTCTACAAGCACAAGGGAGGTGATGGTCAATGTAATGGTTCTCTGCAAGCTAATAATAGAAATATATAGATTCTTCTAACGTGAAAGTCCACCATTAATGTAAAGCACCTTCGATGGATGGGTGTTAACTTCTAACCTAATAACATGCTTACTATCAGCGCGGCCACAAGCGAAAACTACAACACTTGGAACCAACGTATTAGCCCTCAGAGGCAGTAATCTCTGGGACAGCCTTTTTGCTAATTCAAGGTATTCACCTCACATTAATCGGTAGAATTCAGCAAATCCTAGGCTGGAAGGTTGACAAATGTATATGTGACAACTCCATTAAAAAATAAAAATATCTCTATTCCTTTTGCAACATTGCTATGTATTTAAGCACTTAAAACCTACCAGCTGTACAGAATTGTATAATACAGTCTAGTGACGTGACTTGTGCAATTCTGCCCGATTTGATTGCCAAAGGTGGTTTTTGCCATAAATCACAACATTTATGTCCTTAGAAACGATACTCATAGGGTGTCATTTTGTTCTGTGACTTTGAAAGGGAATATTTTTGAGAAAATTAAGACTGAAAGAATTTGTCAATTCTTATACACCGTTGTGCAGAATAGATCAGAATAGGTTTCACAACTACAAATAGCTTGACATGGATCCGCACCATCAAATGTAATTGAAATAAAAAACAGAACCATCACTGGGCGTGGCATAGGCGTCGGCTGAAGTTAAAATCTGTGATTATACTTTGAGTGACCTTAAGCTTCTTAAAGATCTTACCTACATTGTTAATTGAGAACTTTGTCAACCACTCAGCACCAGTGCTACCTGCGCAGTCCTAATAGTAATTGCTGTTTGGAGACCAATGTAATTTAATTAACACTAGCTGAAATATCAAAGAAAAGACTTGTTATGCATTCACAGGCAGTCAGCTTTTCCGTCTTCTTCAGAATCATCGTACCTCACTGCATTTGCAGTAAACTTTAACACTTTTAGTCCTTGCATAAATTGCATAAATTGGTACTTGACAGGTCATCCTTCAAACATGAATGGGTACTCTGTCCTTTGCTCCTTCCCTGGCATCCGCACTTCACAAGTTCTAGTACCATTCTGTGGGCCTGGTAGCGCACTGCACTTTATCGGTAATGTGTACTATCAGCCAGAGGCGTATCCAAGAAAGCAGATGTGAGGGGTCTAGAGCCTTGCCCCAAGAATTGTTATGGACTACTCCCTTCAAAATATCGCGAATGCAAGGTGCCGCCTTTTTAGGAATGTCTTTTTATAATATTTCCTTTACATTAGCCATAGTAAATGCTACAGTATTTTGAAATTGTATCCACACTAACATTGTCTTAGAAAAGTGGGGTACAGACACCCTTCTCCCCCCCTTAGGTACGCAATTTCCATCAGCCATTTCAAGCCATTTCCTGTAAGAGGCAGCATTCACATCATTCATTAACATTCACTCTTTATCATTCATTGTATGTGAGGAATCAGTGCTCCAACAATTGAAAGTAGTTTTCTTCTTTCATATTCCTTCTGCTGAAAAGCTCCAATAAATAATTCATTAATTGTTGTTTTTTCATCGTAATTGAATGACAACATAAGACACAAGGAACTTTCCAATGCAGACTAGGCTTCATTCGAAATCTAACTGGTCTAAGACAAGCAAATAGGCTTCAAAATCCAAGCAGCTTTCCACTCCAACCTGCTCCCCAAACTGCATGTAGACCTATCCGGACTTACTAGCGCCTCTGATTTTGTTCTAACAACTGCTCTAGACTTGCTGTTTAAATCGAAGCACCGAGTACATGAACTTTTACGATGTCGTCTGCTTCCTTATGAGTATACTATAAGATGACGTCACTGAAAGCGGTTTGATAGCTTGAGTATGTTCATGCACAATACACAATAACCAATGGGATTTGAGTTTTATGGTAAGCATGCAGCATTGCTTCCAGTAGGTACTCCATCAACTGGCCTTTTGATCGATATGGGGAAGTAGGGTTTACAAAGGTACATTTTTTGTGTTTGATGCATCGCTAATATGGAAGCTTAAAGGATCTGTGCCGGAAGGACGCTTCATTCGTCTCATCATCATCTTGTGCCATCTGCTCCCAGCAGGTTGGCTGCTATGGACCTCCATTCTTGTCTGTTCTCCGCAGCTCTCACGCATTCGCCATAAGTCTTTCCTGTCCAGTCCTTGATGTTAGTTGCCCATATAATTCTTGGCCTTCCTTTTCCCCTTTTTCCGTTTATTTTCCCTTCTAATAAAAGTCTCTGTAGCCCATTCTGTCTTACCATATGCCCGGAATATTTGGCCTTCCTTTTTCTGATACTTTCAATCAGTAGTCTCTTTATCTTCATCATGCCCAACACATCTTCATTCGTCTTATGCTCAGTGTATGCTATCCTTAACATTCGCCTATAGCACCACATTTCAAATGCTTCCAATCGCCAACTCATAGCCCTTGAAATGGTCCATGTTTCAACTCCGTAGGTAAGTGTAGACCAAACATAGGATTTTAGTAGCCTAAATCTCAAACTAATGTTTATGTTTCTGCATGTCAACAATTTCTTCATGTTAGCGAAAGCTCTTTTTGCAATTAGAATACGTCGTGCTATTTCTGCATCACTTCTGCCATCTTCCCTTGTCATATGCCCTAGGTAAACGAACTTAGATACTTGCTCAATTGGCTTTCCGTCAAGTTCTAAATCTACTAATTTATGTGCCGTTTTACTAACTACCATACTCTTTGTTTTTACGATGTTCATCTCCATTTCATACGGTTTCCCACATGTATTTACTTTTTCGAGTAGTGTCTGTAAATCTGCTGCATTTAAGGCTATTAGTGCTGTGTCATCCGCATATCTCAAATTATTAATATTCGTACCACCGATATTAACTCCATTTCTATCTATTACTTCTTTAAAGATTTTCTCTGTATACAAATTAAATAAATTTTGTGACAGGACACATCCCTGGCGAACACCTCTCTTGATGCTAAATTCTGATGAAAACTCTGTTTTTGTTCTAACCACAGCTGTTTGACCCCAGTATAGCCCTGCAATAATTCTCAAATCTTTTTCATCAATTCCTATTTCCTTTAGACACTCCATCAGCTTGGAATGTTTCACTTTATCAAATGCTTTCTTATAGTCAATAAAACAGATAAAAACGTCTTGTCCCAGCTCAATAATTCGCTCACAAATAATTCTTAAATTGAATATACCCTCTCTTGTTCCAATCCTAGGTCGGAGACCACTCTGAAAGATGCTAATTTCTTGATCTATTTTTGCTATAACCCTTTTTTGTATGATCTTCAATAAAAGCTTCGTCATATGACTCATCAAACTTATGGTACGAAAATCTGAGCAACTGTGTGAATTTGGCTTTTTTGGTATAGGCACAAAGATTGATTGTCTCATGTCTTTTGGAATAAAACCAGTGTGATAGATGTCATTGCATATCTCTGTGATGATGTTTAGGTTGTTGCTATCTAATGCTGCCAAAACCTCAGCTGATATTTCATCTGGGCCTGTGGCCTTCCCTCTTTTCATTGCTCTAATTGCTGCCTCAACTTCTGACTTTAGGATTGCCTTACCAGTAAGAGCATTGTTGTCTGACAAGGGCTGTCTTTCATCATCATACAATTCAGCTATGTATTCAACCCATCTATCTGCTACATCTTTTTGTTCAAACAGTATCCTTCCATCTTTGCTCTCTATGCATCCAGAACTCCGTTTCCTTGATTTTAAAGTTGTCAGTTGTTTTACTCTATTATGCATCTCCTTAACTTTGTGTCCCCTATCAAGTTCCTCCACCTCTTGGCATTGCTGTATCATCCAATCTTCTTTTGCACTTCTACACATGTCAATAACTTCTCGGTTTAACTTGTCATATTGCTTTGGATCATTATTTTTGGCTATTCTTCTGAGATCCATTTTGTCTAGAATGTCATCTGTCATCCACTTCTGCTTCTTAGTAATACTTTTTCTCGGTAGAATCTCTTGTGCAGTTCTATCTAAAGCGTTCTTTACATAGTCCCATTTCCTCTGTACTGTATCTGTACTATCTGGTGCTTGTTCCTGTTCCTCTACATTAAGAACATCAAATTTATTTTGAATTGCAACATTGAACCTACTTCTGATGTTTTCCTCTTTCAACATATCTAAATTCAGCTGACCTTGCCTTTTCTTTGTTTGTACTTTTTTAAGCTTAATTTTCAATTTCATGACTACTGGGTTATGATCTGAATTGATATCTGCTCCTGGGTATGTCTTGACTCTTCTAACTCCATTCTTGAACCTGCTGTTTATCATAATGTAATCTATTTGATTTCGAGTTTCTTTGTCTGGGCTTTGCCATGTGTAGAGCCTTCTTGGATGTTGCTGAAACCATGTGTTTGTGATTACTAGATTGTGCTGTTGGCAAAACTCTATTAGCCTTTCACCATGTTCATTTGTGTCTCCTAGCCCATATCTTCCAACTGTATTCTCTAACGTGGTTCCTACCTTAGCATTAAAGTCACCCATTATGCATGTAACCTCTCCAGATTTAATCCTTTGAATCACATTCTCTATCTTTTCATAGAAAGCCTCAATTTCCTCATCTGCATGATCTTGAGTGGGAGCATACACTTGTATTATATTAACATTGAAAGGCTTTCCTCTTATCTTCACCATTATTATTCTGTCTGATACCGGCCAGTAACCTATGATTGAATTTACTAATCTTTTCCCTAAAATGATACCTACTCCATTTTTATGTTCATCTCCTCCTGAATATATCATGGTATATTTGTCCTTCGCTATTCTTCCATTCTCTGTCCACCTCACTTCCGATAGTCCCAGTATGTCAATGCTCATTCTATTCATCTCCTGCACAGCATTGTCTAGCTTTCCTGATTGATACAAAGTTCTGACGTTCCACGTCCCAATATTTAAGATTTCACCTCTAGTTTTCAGTACTGCATTGTCAAACAACCTCCTTCCAGTTGGGTTTGGGTGGCCATCGTCATTCGCAGCCCTATTAGCCGGATGGCTACTAACTTCTTCCCTGTCATTTGAATCCGGAAGAGTCGCAGGGGGCTCAACTCGTCCTTCTCTATCTTCTTCAATTCTATTAACCAGATCCATAACAAACTATTGGTATTTACATGGTGGGGCCCTAATCCCTTCCACGGAGGCTGGCCACAAGTCTTCATCATCAAGAGTATGCCCTGAGTGTGCCTCACACTTTGCTGTTGTGCCTTTGGAGCCATTGTCTTCTCTTAAAGATCTTCTGCCTCCTCTGCCACTCCAGACTTCATGCACTTACAGGGGTGATGTCCCCTTTTACAGCAACCCAAACGGATTACTGATACCCTCTACTTAGTTTAGCTCACCAGTCGAGGTGATGTACCATGGTGTGGCCGTTGGTGTGCACTACCAACTACTTGGAGCCATAAGTGAGAGCTGTGTAGCAGTGGAGGACCAGAGTTCCTATCCACATCCAGAATGACCGGAATGTGCGACTGACAGGTCTACAAAGGTGCTACCCCTCACATACTACACCGAACACCACTTTATTCGTCTACCATTTCCAAAATGTTCAATGTATCGATCAAATATAAACCTTTCTCTTGTATTATTGAAAAGTTTTCTTCATAGTGCTAAAAAGTGTTCAAGCAAAGTCGGCACAAATTGACATGATTTGGCATTTTCAATGAAGTAAAAAACTCAATAGCAACGATGGTGCAAATCGTTTTTCATTTGAACCTCGGTATGATTCTTTAAATTAAAATGTGACTCCATCGCTATAAAAACTGTAATCTCTTATTGGTTGGGATTAAAAGCTGACCACCTGTTTAATTCAATGACAGGGGTTTGTAGATAACTGATTTGTGTATCACTTAGATTCTGCACCAACTCTAGTCGTGATCTATGAATGATTAAAAATGTAGCAAAAGCTGCCGACCTGCCGTAACTTTGATAAATTTGCTACTTACGGTGCACCATTCTTTATTTTGCCAGTTAGTAAATAATTCCAAAAAGAGCTTTTTCGTAGGATCCCACATCGATATCTTTGCAGTGACTTTAAGTCCATCTGCAAATTGATCTCCTCAGGGCTCCTTCTTCCCTCTTTCAACCACATCTCTTCTGGTAATAGGTGACACATTGCAAGCTATGCCTGCGCTGCACTATTGATGCCATCGAACCTTTCAGTTCATAATGTTTCCCATCTACAAGGCTCTTCTTTTCTGCATGTCTTCAGATTCGTCCACTAAACGTATAACTTCGGGCAGCACTTAGCCAGTGCTGGTTCGTTTTGAGTATTGCTAATGATACCCTCAACAACTTCGAGAACACGAATTTCTTTTTCTACAGTTTGATCAACGAACATGTTTTTTAAAAGGATACCTGATCTTGTCACAATAAAATCATCCTCAAATGTGCTCCAAGTTTCTGCATCATTCTCGTTCAGTTTCTGAAATTGGCCAATGTTGTGAGGGATACGTCGTACGTATTTTTACAAGCTATCTACAAAATAACACTAGACTTGCTGTTTGCACCTTCAGATCAGCTTGTTTTGAAGCTGCCATTCAACTTGGTGAAGCTAATTGAACAGAACAATTACCATGGAACCAGTCAGTTTCTCCCCAGTAAAGATGTTGAGACCTGTCAGAAGTTTCCCTGTTTTAACACAGAGTGCACTGATATCAACATCAATTTGATCTAGTGATTTCAAAAGTTGTGACAGTCGTTTAACGTCTGCTCTACATTTAGCTTGTCTTCAATTGAAACACCAAATAACAGCTCCCATAGTACCAAAGCATTTGTAATTTGATATTCCAAGCCTATCTTGCAGTTATTTTCTCTAAGTGTTTATTTCATGGTTACGGGTGCCTTCTTCGATGCTCACACCTTCAATTCCACTCCCCTTTATGTAGTTACCAAGAGCGTGTATGGAGGTAAAGCATGTATGGAGTCTCCCTATCCGCAGGAACCAATTGCCTCTCGTTGTCTTGTTGCAACCTAACAGCTCCATCGTATAGATTTCGGCCTAATGTAGTAAGTGCTCTTTAACTTTATCCTCTTAACAACGCCTGGAATGGGCTGGCTTTTTAAGCATAGCTAACGTTCTATACAGAGTTTTGTAATCTCTCTGGGACCTTCCACATAAAAATGCTAATATGCCAGTTAACACTTTACTTGATTTTGGTAGAGATTTAGACCCCGTTTACACGGGATCGCATAGAGATCGGATCCAAAGCTATCCGGATACTTTCGGATCCGATCCATTTTTGTGATAGGGTTTACATGGGATCGGATCCAAAACTGTTTGCGTTTACACGGGATCGGATCCATATGGACCCGTTCTGTATTTAAGAACATCGCGCAGGCGCATTTAAGTTTTAAGAGAAGTTTGGCGCCAATGTCTTTGTCCTGCTTGTTTGTGCTTGTGTGCTCACCTGAATTCTGCATATAATGTCTCAGTCAGAAAATAAATCGAAGTTTTTCAAGTGGACAGAGGAAGAGGAGGCTTTGCTGTTGAAAGTAATTCATGTTGAGAAAAAACAACATGCTAACTGCATACAGGCAGAGAAGTAAGATGAAATTGACATCATAATTCTCACAGCAACTTTCAAACTTCGAAATGCATCCATGGTGTTTACCTTCCCTATCTCTGAATCTTAGCGCCAAACTGATGCCATGTTGCTTTTGCCCCAATTCCACAAGAATTTCAACCTCATTTCCTATCCGTACACAATTGGATCCGATCTACCCGTTTACACGGGATCTAAAAGTATTCGGATCCAAAAGTATCCACTTTTGGAAGTGGATCCAAAAGTGTTCGGATAGCAGATCCAAAAGGATACGGATACACATGGTCCCGTGTAAACGCAAGGCCTATCCGTACCTATATCTATCCGGATAGTTTTGGATCCGATCCCGTGTAAACGGGGTCTTACTTTTAGCAGCAATCAAAAGGGAATGGTGAGAAGTACCAGAAGAGGCTATCTGGTTTCAATGAATCCGAGCACAGCAGGGGTCCGTAAAGCTGTTGACTATAATATAGTCCGTCATTTTACGGCCCACAAAGATTACTATTCATCTAAAACATTAAATTCTGTTCTTTCTGCGAAGCGAGAATTAAAAATTGTTCAAAGTAATTAGCAATCAAACACTGTTGGCAGCTCTGATCTGGTCCGGCAATTACACAATGTCAACTTTTAGGGGGAATTAAACCACCTTCCAGCTGCACAAAAATTGTCACCTATGTTTTTCGAAGACTCCACAGTCATACCAACATAGCCATGCAAAAATATTCATATTGGCACTTATCTCGAGAGGAGCCCATTATCTTGATATAACACAAGGAATTACTTCATCATGGATATATCTAGCATCCAAGCGATGTACGAAGCAACATATTTTTGATATTATAAGCAGTAATACAGCTGAAAAGTATTGATGACGTTATTAACCTAGGCACTTAGCTAACCTTGAGAGACATTCCCAGCAAAGGATTGTATGCGTGAGTTTTGTGAAATTACAGACTTTTGCTATCTATAGTCATCTCTAGAGCTTACAATCAAAGCTATTTTGAGAAAATTATTGTCTCTAATAGGATCTTGTAAAGTGCAATATATAGTGACTTTTTCACAGTTTGTCAACGTTTAACTGGGGTTAGTGAAGTTTGTGAACCTATTAAATTGTTGGGAGAAATATTCCTTGCTGTATCTTGCCATCAACTGTTACTAGGGCAGGTCATCACAGGAGGGATGTTCGCCCTCTTCATAATCAGTGTTCAGAACAAGTTGCCTTTCAAAAACTTCTACTCTCAGTTATAGCGACATGGCAGGCACGCTGGAGCCGGGGGCTGGGGGACTGCAGCCTTCCACTTTTCTGCTAATGTATGATGTCATAAATGAGGCATTTGATCCAGATAGAAACTAGATCTCCTTTTTCCGAATTAAAGCTCACTCATCTTCAAGAAGTACCAGTGGCGGAGTCATCAGGGCCTAATGGAGGTAAATACCCCAAGTTTTTCAAAGTGTGGTGCTATAGAAGACTGGTCCAAAAGTCTCACATAAATGCAAAGTCAGAAAGGGTCTGTGATCTTGGCTACCTAGCGCTTAATATGATCTCATTGCTCTGAAAACGTATTTCTCTATCATTTTACCTGATCTGACAATAATCTTTATAGAGTAGCAAAGAGGTCTATTCAATTTTCTCTCAAACATTTAAATGATTTCATCTGCCATTTTCTACTTAGACAGGGTGCATATCTATAGTCAAACAGGGCCTACCCCATTGAATTATAGGGTGTGGCAAAATTTTTTCAGGGGGTCCATAGTCCCTCTCCACTACCGCCATTTGCTGCATACTCTCATATGGACTTGCAACTTATCTCCAAGCCCCCCCCCCCTGTCTCAAAAATATGCTCCGGTGTCCCTACTTGGTCATTCCTAGAACGTTATATTCAATGTGATTACTTTTCCACTTGCTGAAGTGATGAGCAATGGGGGATATATGTGAGAAGTGGTCTTCTTATAGACAGTAACTTAGAGATATAGATTTATTTATCTTCGGTAGGGAGTAATAGAGAATCAAATTCCGGGGCTTTGGAAAGAGAATGTACTGTGATATAAGGATTCAATGCAAGATGTCTATTTCCTGCTTTCACTCACTTTTACTTTATAATATAAGTTAGGAGTGGACAATCATATTTCCCATGGGGCTACATGAGAAACAGAGAGCATTGCAGAGGGTCCAACGAAATAGCTGAACTTAATTCTTTATAGTATTAATCGTATATTTGTGTATGTGAATAAAGAATAACTTCCAAATATATGGTATGCAGCTTTAGTCCGTTCAAACTGTGCATTTTATACCTCCAATCGACCCTTCATGGGATGCAGCTGGCTGGTCAGAGCTAACCATAACAACCGTTCATGGCTCATAAGCCAATAATTTGCCTGTTCTAATATGAGTGCATAATCGAAGTCTTTATCTAAACTTGGAAATTAGTAATGGGTGTGTTAACCAGCTTTTTGTAAAGAGAAGGACTAAAAAATGTTGAGCAGAATGGAAGTACTGTAGCAGATTTTTAGATATTTGTAGTTACTAGAGGCGATGTGATTACAGAAGTCGTGGAATTTAAAGCTTTCCTTGTTTGCAACCACAAGTAAATTGACTTATCACTTGTTTCTAGGGCTACTCAGTAACCCACTTATCTCTCGAAGCCCAGTTATTTCAGTAGCACTACTATCTTTACCTTCCTTAGCAATTTGCTCCACTGTTTTTTCTGCTGGCTTATCTTCATCTTCTGGTGAGTCAGCGTCATCAGATTGACTCACCGTCGAATCCTTATCATTACCTATGGTTTGGTCACTGTCATCATTAATAGCTGCCTCTTCTCCTTCTGCATTGCCCTTTTCTGATGAATTTTCGAGACCTAAGATTGAAAAAGACTCAGCTGAAGCATTAGCAAACTCCAATTTTGTGGGAAATTAAGGGAAAAGAAGCACATACATATACGTTTCCATTGGCCTAGCAATCGTAGAAATGCAGAATTTTGAGATGTGAAAATGAATGTTGTACACAGCCGTGAAATCCATCTGCCTTAAATTGAGCATATGACAGTGATTAGTATTGTTAATAAAAGTATTTTCTTATTTGGTGGAAATTGCGAAGATGAATGAAGATACCATAAAGTACTCTGTATTGTAACAAAGTCACAGTGGTACATGAATCACTTTAGCATCAAAAGAGCCAAGTGGAATTGAGAGAGTGAGAGGTAGCTAAAATCACCATTGGGACAAGGTTCTAGAGTGCAAACCTGATTTCGTCATGAAAATCAATTTTAATTACTGCAGAACAGTTGAAAAGCTAGCCAAATGCTTTATAATAAAGTTGAAATCAACATTAAAATGTTCTAAAACTACATATATTTGCTATCACGCTTAAGTACTCTATTACCTATATAATGAAAATTGCAACTCTATTATGAAAGACAGAAACAATACGAAGAGAAAGAGTTATATCATTTGAGACAACTGTCATTTCGCCGACACATCCCTTTCGACATATTTCATTATCAAGGACTATTCTAGTAAACGTTTCCGATTCATTTTCGGGATCCATCGTAATCACGAATGTCAACAGAGAAAGCGAACTGATGGTTCAAGGAATGTTATCTCATACAATGCGGCTGTTTCTCTGGCCTATTATCTTCCCTTTGAATCTTGAATCAGTATAGACATCATGTGACTGGAATCTGGATGGTTATTTGCTCGTTACACATGACTGGAGAACAAATTACCTTAAATTTTGCTCTCAAATTTGAGCAAATTCTACTTAAAAATACTCTTTGAATCTGTGAAATTGGCATTGATACAGTTGTTCATTCACAGAACCACTCAAATCAGATGATAACAAATTTAAGTAGATATTCTTCAATAATGAGTGTCATATCCAATTTGTCGGCAATTTGTAGGCCCTACACCCTCAGAAGAAAGTTTATAGCTATGGCCCTGCTGCTAGTAGCGATTACAAAAAGCATGCGTTTGATAAAATGAAACGCTGTGCAAAGTAACATGGCGAATAATGCAGAATGATTTAATATCATACCAAGGTTTCGATGAAAAGGAGCTCCTTAGTGAAGACGACTCTGGTGTCAGCAGAGATTCAGCTTGAGAAACTCCACTGCGAGTTTATGTACATCAAGAACTTAACTCAAGTCCTAATTCAAAGATGACAACAAAAGCGAACTACATTATCACAGAAGAAGCTAAGAGATAAAGACTTCATGTACTTATCTCCATCAAAATAAAAACGGATATTGAAGACTTGCATTTGCATTGCAACTGATTGCTAATTTTGAAATTCATTTTCAACCAAATGAAAGGAGTATGGTAGTGCTACTGTTACAAAATTCTATTGATCTACAACCACAAGGTCCCAGCTAGTTTAACTTAAGCTATAGCAAAGAGACAGAGAATAGAAAGTTAAAGAAGGCATAGCACTAGATTTTTTAAAAGCCCTAAGAAAGTGAGCTGACTTGGGCAGCAACCTGTATTGTACAAAGCACTGTTTACTGGTTTTGTCCAAATGTCAGCAAAGGTCAGTGCCATTTTCACGGCAGCTTCAAACAGTAAAAGAGTAAGGATTAGTCAACCTCAGGCGAGAATTTTATCAACTTACAGTTAATTCTATTTGATATGGATCTCAGGTGATAATAATATAAACAAAGAAATGGACCGCAGAATATGATTTGAAGGCGGAATCTGATCGTCACTTAAGCATTCTAATCCATAGAGTACGGTGGCTTCATGATAAGTTAGACGAGGTTACAAGATAATGAAAAACAAGACATACAAGTTCTCATATTTAAAGCCGTTGAACTTTGGTAGTAAAAGATATTGTGTGCCATACTAGGATATAACCATATTTGAAGCAAAGACTATACATAATGAAAATGCCCAGATTGCTTCTTGAACCATGAGCACGAACGAGGTGAACCAAGCATGAGTTATAATTGATTAGATGGTTTCTGAGCTGTGGGCATTTGTTGCAAAGTAGCAAGCAAGTGCTTAATCGGAAATAATATCGATTCTTTTAAGTGCTTTAATTGTTTTTCTCAATCTTCATATGTACTTGACTAGCTAGGAATTGGAAGGGAATTGTCTCAAGCATTCAAGTGACCATAGGCTGGAGATGTTGTCTACTGAGAGGCATTAGGCTCTGGAAACCTTCAGCCATTACGTCATAATGTTCCAACATATTTGGCTGGGGTTGCAAATACTGGTTACACAGCTGTAAGAATTGGAGACAGAAACACCCCAATTTTTGTATAGCTAACTTTGTGGCGTCTCCTGAATTTTTCACTAAGAGAATTTCCCTTTACATCAGGTCAGAGCCTGCTAGAATCTCCTGAAGTCCATATTACCTCATCATTCTCTCTGTCTAGTACCTATCTTTCGATACCGTTGGCTTCGGTAGAGGGCGTCCTGTGTTTACCATGTAACTTTTACTATGCAACATGGTGTCACTTGTATGGTGAGTTTCCCACTCCTCACAGTGATGCCAAGATTCTTGTTTCTACTACTAGGTAACAACTTCTTTTCAAGAAGCTGAATTGAATGAGGCTAATCAAATTTCAGCGCAGAGAAGGCATAGAGTTAACGAGAGGATATCCAAAAAGCAAGCCCTTTAGTGTGCTTATAAAAAAGTCCGATGCATGCAAACAGAATCTATCGTCACCCTCACGGCCATCATTAGTGTCACAATAAAAATATAGATGTTAGCTATGATTATCAAACAGGGCACTTTTTAGCATATTAACTACAATCTTTGACATAACATAATGAGACTACCAAAAAAACTTAAAGTAGAACTACCAATTCCTAAAATACAGCTTCATACAACAGTAGTTGACCCCCCGTTGGGTCATATGATAAGGAATGATCGGGAAATGGCTCCATGTCATTTGGTTAGCATTGAGTTAGGGGGGGTGTGAAAGCAATGCCAATATTTCAAGTAGAGTGTAGCACTCTTTAAGATTGTTCATGTAGAAGGAGCGTGTGATTTTTCTCTCTGAATGTGAAATATGTGCTGCCTACTTTCTACAAATGTGTCTGTAGGGCGTGGTCACAGAGTTTCCCACATCTTTGTGGCTGTTTTTGAGCAATTTCCCCAATATTGGGAATTCCCTGAAAAATACTATGTAGTCAAGACATCAACAATTACAGAGATAGTTCAATATAATTTTACATTGTCAGCCTAAGTTCAAATTCCTTTTAAGTTAACAAATAATTCATGTAGCCATTGCTTTAAACTTAATTAAAACCAGCTTCTGCTACAATCTAATCAAGGTTACCCTTAATATACACATACAGTGATGCTAAATCTAAGAGAGAATTCTTTCTAGACAAACCACCTTACTATGTATAGCATAGGTTCCAAATCTTAATTGGTTGATAGATCTGATCACATGTAAATGTGATCAGCCAGTCAACATTTGAAACCTATGCTACTGTGTATGTAATATTTGTCTATGTTCAAATAAGCCAAAATCTACTATAGAAATCTCACAACTTCTCATAGAACTTGAAATCTTTTCAGTTATCTCCTGCAAACCTCGTCATTTTCTGAAAGAAGCAAAATAACTATAGATCATTTTCCTCCCATCATATTGCTATGCTCACATTACTCCATTTTCATTTTGATACGTGTTTGCTCCTATAATCGTAGCTGTTTTCCTTCTCTGCTCACACTACTCCGTCTTCAGACAGAAATGGATACCTATCAACTGGTACACACATTTGTCCTCAAAACGCATCTGCTTGGAGGCTTCTTTTATATGATGCTGTTAGTAGCGTCTTCAAATTCTTACGTTTTTGGTGCTCACACTTCAGAGTTGCGTTGTTGGTTAGCTTCGTTTCCATTTAGCTCCGCTTTTATCATCTTATCATCCTTTTCATTTAGCTCCGTTTATGGGGTGGACTAATGTGAACGCAAAGTCAAAAACGAAGCTGAGCAGATCTGTTTTGTCTAAAAACAGAATATTGACAAAGGTGCCCAAGTCTAACTCAAATAGAAGAATAATAATTTTGGAAACATTTCCTTAAGCATGAAAAATTCCTCTTAAAACAGAAAATGGTGCTATTAACTACCCTATTCACTGACCTTATGTATGTCAGTGCAGCCAATTGCCTTAGATGAAATAGAGAGATAAAAGAAAAATACTAAAAGTTCAATTTGGGAATGATAGCCATGACGAGCAGCATTGCAGATAAATCAGAAAGAATAGTCAATTTTCATTTGTGTAATGCCATCGACACATTCATTATATTAACATACCAGTTACATCTACATACCAGTTAATTATTGACACATCATGTAGACCTATACAGAATGTTTCAGGATAGCTTATCCCATCCTCAGCAAATGATTCAGAAAAATATGGGCGCTTTTAAATAATCCCTTAGGTCCTATGTTGCAGCCTCTTACTAGCAATCAGTATACGGTTAATAATTATTTCTCATTTGTTAAGGAATTACTAACACTAGCTTTCCTCATAGTACTGTCATGGTCAGCTTTGATGTTTCAAGTTTTTTTACCAATATTCCTCTTGAGGAGACAGTTAGTATTATTTTGGATAGCCTCTCTAGTGAAACTGATATATTTACCCTTAATGGTTGTTCTTTAATAGGTCTCATTTCAAGAAACTTCTTGAATTTGCTGTCAAAGATAATAACTTTATTTTCAATAATCAGTTATACAAACAGATCGATGGTGTAACTATGGGTTATCCACTAGGGCCTGCTTTTGCTAATTTCTCTATATGCACTATGGAAAAGGACTTTCTTTCCAACTGTCCTTCTGACTTTAAACTTTTACTATACCGCAGGTATGTTGATAATGCTTTCTGCATATTTGAGAATGATACTCAGGCTTAATGGTTCCTTCGGTATTTAAATCGTCAACGCCCAATTTACTCACGAAAGTGAGGATAGTAGCTCTTTGCCGTTCCTGGACGTATTAGTCACTCACTCTGATAATGGATTTTCTGCTAATTTTAGTCGAATAATAGAGTAAAAATAGAGTAAAGAAATAATAGAGTAAAAATCGTTTACTAGGTTATATACTAAAGTGGGACTGAATATTTTATTGTTAAGACGTGTAGCAAGAAGTAAGTCACAGTGAAGATTAGAATAGAGCGGGAAGACAAATTTATAGGAGAAAATGGGAGCTAGTGCCCCCAAGCCTCTTAGTAATGTCGTGCCTGTTATGACATGCACGGAGTGGTTTGGTATGTCTGTTATATTGACTTACCTTGTCAGCACTTACCAACGATTGCTTTAAGAGAATAGTTACACCATTACTCGCATGTGATTGACTAGTGAAACAATGCTATCCTATTCATTTGCAAGTTTTGAATAAACTTAAAGGGTGTGGTAATTTTATTTGGATGCATTCTCATTTGGATAATAGGCCTTCAGTTTGTGTTTAAATGCAGCCATCTTTTGAATCCACAAGAAAAGATCTAGTTCTCACCACTTTAGTGAACTATTTCTTTTGACAAATGATTTTGTGATAGGACAAAATAATCTTCAGTAGCTATTTTTGGGGGCGAGGTATAAAAAAGTGAAATCAGTTGTTTCCGATTAGTGTAGGTCCTGGATGTACAGAGTGATTCATATTTGTTGAAATATTAGTTTTCGACAGCCCTCAATTCCACAGTATTGCTACTGAAGTCAATACTCTTTAAGAGCGAACACGAATTACCACATTCCTTCGTAACATTACTTTTACTGCTTGTAACAGTGTGTTTGGAGATCTAAATTAACCAGTAAAGCTGAAATCACGCCATTAAAAAGTTACAGTTAATAGTAAACATTGAAATAATGCATTGGTAGAAAATCAGGCTTTTTATGCAAGCAGGTTGTGTTCATAATCTGCGTACGTTTAGATAAGAACAGAAGAATAAGATGATGTCCAAAAGTATCTTTGCTGTACGTCTGCTATTTGATCTGTACTGCATTCATCATGATGATAAATCTGATAAAATTACACTATTCATGATGCTGGCACAAATGAAAACGATAGCCCAGGAGATTCTAATTGAAGGGGTTCTACTGAGCGAAAGTTACCGGAGCAAAATGGTCTATGTGGCGTCATTGTTGATAAGATAGCGATTTTGTTTAGTTTATTGATGTTGATGGAGTTCTGCTGCATATTTGTGATCAAGATTCTGATGCAAATTCAAAGCCGTTGTTTACCAATAGTGCAAAGCCTAGTGTAAAATGTGTGCTCATGCAAAAACCAACGTCAAGAAGGTGATAGCAAGAATCAACTTCACCAAGCATAACTGGGTTATTCATATGAATGGTGAATTTTCCCTTAGTCGGTATTCTGGCTACACAATGTTTCAAGCTACACAATGTTTCAAGCTTTGAGCTTGCGGGGCAGTCGAGTTGGAGATCAGTACTGGGAGAGAAAAGATGGCCACTTCGAGCATATTTGAAAATTGGCAAAAGGCGTTGTTAGTACATCACTTGTTGCCTCCAGCGAAACAACTCTTCTCTACCCTTCACCTTAAACTGGAAGTAATGAAACAGTGTATTTTCTTCAATTTGTCATTTAGACATATTCTCAGAGAACTATGAGGTTGTAAGTAAAGAGAAAGGAAAGCGATTTCACCAGAATATAAAAGTAAGATGTGAGTGCCACAAAGGGTGATCAGGTAAACGCGTGTCATAGATTACTGTTCGAATATAAATAAAGATATGATTGTAGAGTAATTTTAGCAATCTAGATTAAGAAATTGTTTACATAGGAACTTATTTTCTCTTTAACATTACGTTTTCGGTGTGTTAATGTTTGTGACATGATTATTCCCTTTAATGCACAATTTTTCGTTTCTTTCATTATAAAATTCAAAGTTTGATATAAAAAATGCCCTACGTCACTGTCGCAGTCCATATCTCAAAAACGAAAGGGCAATCCGTTTAAATTGAAGCGAGTTTTAGAATCAGCAACATCGAAATAACATATTGTAGCTGAAATGTCCCTGGCGATGACAGATCAAAAATTGTTTTTGTTATCCATGTGACCTTCCTACACCCACTGCAAAGACATTAAAAATGCTGAAAGTTGCTTTTATGGTTAAGACAAAAGAAAACATGGTGCAGTTACAAGAATCTTACCATAGTTTAATGCAATGATGGAGAGAGCCACCAAAGCGATAAGAGCCAAATGTCTCATCTTGCTCTGTTTGGCCGCTATTCTCTATCTTCTTTACGACATTAAACCAAGTGTTTATGAATTAACTCATTCTTATATGCACGTAATGGCCAATCAGACCGTGAAACTTCAGAATAAGTAAGATTGATTGGGAAGTGGCTGACAAATTCCAGTCTTTCATCAATTTTACATTCATAGTCTTTCCTGGAATACCTTTAACAAAGGCCCTAACCATTATCTTGGAAACCATCTAAGCGAACTAGCCGTATGTCTGAATAACATTTTGATCCGACTGGCCATCTTTGCCTAGATTTTATCAGCTCTTCATTTACTGCTTCAAATTCACTATGGGCTCATATTGAGAAACAAGCTGGTGATATGAAGCGCGCACGATGTACCATATGTATTTTCATAATTAAATCAAATAGCTTCACTGTAAAACGCAATATTATCTCTCTCAGATCCAGTTGATACAGGATGGTCTCTTAGCTTGTCCTCCTAATTACAACGGAAAGATTTCAGAACATCTTTTTTATTGCGATATGTATCATACTGCATATTCGGGCCAACGCTAGAATCCTTCCAAAGACTTCTTATGTCTGCATTCGGTGATGACTTTAAAGCAATACACAATTCTTTTATAAGAAAAAGTTTATAAGAAAATGAGGCTCAAAAACTAAAATCTTAAGAAAATGTTAAGAAAATTACGAGGCTCAAGTTCCAAAATTCACCTTTTTTACGTGCCTGAAATCGATATCAGCTCATTCTTTGCAAGCTCCTTTACAAAGATCGAAACTTTTCTTTGATATTCTTGGTTAACAAAAATTAAACTTTTTATAAAAAATAATAGTAACCTCTTTTAGCCAGCTTGCTCCAATAAAAGTTAAGAAAGTCTCAACCTCATTTTCGAGAAAAGTTAAGAAAATTGTGACTCAAACAAAAAAGTGGCTTTCTTATAAAAAAAGAGCTTCTACGTAAAACAATTTGACACCCAGCGAATTTAACAGATGGAGAATAGATTTCAAGCCAAACTTATTACAGGAAAGACATGTGCTGCTAAAGGTTGCACAAACTGGCAGATCAAGCCATTTACGCATGTGCCTTGAAGCTATTGAATCTAAGTTGTCCTATATATATAAGCTACTGTTGAATGCTATATTTTATATTGTCCTATGGCCGAACATCTCATTAAAAACCCAGAATGCGCCAAAACATATTCAGACGATAATTTTCGGATCATAGGGCAAGCAAGATCGTCCTTTCATTTAAGTGTTTTGGAATCGGTTTACATAAAGACTCAAAAACCCAGTCTTGTGTAAACAAAAAGAGTTCACTTTCTCACTTGAACTCTTCAAGTAAACAATTGTGAATAGGTGCCAAGTGGCCAATCATATGGCTAACTGGACACATTATTCATCATATCACGTGTACCCGCATCTGGCTATATATTTAGGTTCACCTTTCGGTCGCTATCCGACGTTTCATACTCTGACGAGTGTCGGACGAAAATAAGCTTTTCAGTACACGTTTTTTTTATAAGAAAACACTTTTTCTCCTGAGGCTCAATTTTCTTAGCTTTTCACGAATTTGAGGCTGAGATTTTCTTAAGATTTTCTTAACTTCTGAAGGAAAAACTGGCTGAAACAGGCTACTCTGTATTTGTTGGGCCACCATAAGTCTCGATCTTTGTACGAGAGTTTGCAAAATGAGCCAATATTCTTAGGATTTTCTTAAGATTTTGGCCATTTGAGCCTCATTTTCTTATAAACTTCTTTCTTATAAAAAAAACGTGTATGTCTAAAACATGGTACCACTTTTTCGTGCTGTAGCGAAGTTCTGTAGTACCAACAGACTTTTCATTTATATAAATGTTGGAAGGGCTAGATTGAAGGGACCTTTCAGGTCAGCAAATTTCGGATTCCAGTCTGGAAATGCAAATCACTTATTAGGGCTCAGAGCAGAGAATGATTTAGAAAGAAATGCAAAACAGCTTGCCTTGTTTGAAGAGGGGCAATAGTATCCAGAGTAGTAGATGAAACTGAAGACATGCGGGTTACGAATGTACAGGAGTTGACAATTTCCGAACAGGCACTAAGTGAGACGATTAAAAAGAGGAAAAACTGATCTGCCTCAGAAATAGATGGAATTAAGAACCCCTGATTGAAAAAGTTTATAGGTTCACGGAAAGTAAGATATTGCAAACGTTGGGTAGAGCTGTCTGATATAGTACCAAAATTTGATCACAGAAGGTAGAACTGTGCTATTACCAAAATGTGAAGATTTAAGCAATGAGAAAAATTACCATCCAATCACTTGTCTTAACACCTGCTATAAATGCTTACAAATATCATTGGCAACTAATAGAAAGATCATGCTAACAGAAACGGCACCTGGGATAGAAGTCACCTAGGGACATGGTCTGGAGTCCTGAGAACTATCGACCAACTAATTACTGATAATACATAATGTATGAAGTAAGAAATCAACAAAGAAACTTAGAATATTTACTTACACTCCACACAAATCTAAAAAAATTAAAACGAACCTTTTCAATTGATTCTTTCACGTATACCCTCAAATTTCCGCCCCGTAGCAAGCATTGGTAGCATTATTTTGTCACAAATCTGAACAGCAGCTTCAGGTGCTAGACCCTGAAGCCGTGTGATCAATAAGTTCAGTGGCCTCATTGCTTTCAAACTTTGTAGCAATAATATATCAACTTCCTTAGCCCATACGCTTCTGGAGGTTAATAATATTTCCATACATTTACATTATTTGACTGTCTCGTTCATTTGGTCACAATAGTAAAATTACCTTTGCTTTGCTATTTACACTCTCTCCCCATTTTCTACAACAAGTCAAGTACTTTAATTTTCCTTTGACGCTTAAGAACTGTACCTCCTAGAATAACTACATCATCAACATACTATATATATATATATATATATATATATATATATATATATATATATATATATATATATATATATATATATATATATATATATATATATATATATATATATATATATATATATATATATATATATATATATATATATATATATATATATATATATATATATATATATATATATATATATATATAATATTAATTCGGCTAAGGCTTTATTATAAAGTACGCTTGGCTCTGAAGAAGGCATTATAGCCGAAACATAGAGAAGGCCCTAGATGCGTTGAGGGACTCACGATAGAATGACCTTAAGATTCCACCGCTATTCTTTTGTGCCTGGGTGGCGCAATTGATTAGCACAGGAGTCTTCTGATCTAAACATCGTGAGTTCGAATCCGCACTGGGGCCAAAATAAATTTTCCAATTGTGGTAGCCCACTCATGACTTAGTATATATATATATATATATATATATATATATATATATATATATATATATATATATATATATATATATATATATATATATATATATATATATATATATATATATATATATATATATATATATATATATATATATATATATATATATATATATATATATATATATATATATATATATATATATATATATATATATATATATATATATATATATATATATATATATATATATATATATATATATATATATCTTCACTACAGCACGAAACAGCGGTACCATGTTTTAACCATGCTGAAAAGCTTTTTTCGTCCAACACTCGTCAGAGTATGAAACGTCGGATAGCGACCGAAAGGTGAACCGAAATTTATAGCCAGATATGCGGATACACGTGATATGATGAATAATGTGTCCAGTTAGCCATATGATTGGCCACTTGGCACCTATTCACAATTGTTTACTTGAAGAGTTCAAGTGAGAAAATGAACTCTTTTTGTTTACACAAGACTGGGTTTTGAGTCTTTATGTAAACTGATTCCAAAAAAAACTTAAATGAAAGGACGATCTTGCTTGCCCTATGATCCGAAAATTATCGTCTGAATATGTTTTGGCGCATTCTGGGTTTTTAATGAGATGTTGTTCTATGGCCGAATCACTTTTCATTTTAGAATTAGAGTTTTTACACATACGAGGTGGCTGTTCCCTTATTGTAGTGTTTTTCTTCCTGATGCTCGTGGGTATATGTTGTTTTATTCTGTCAGCTAGTCTCTGCGTAGTGCGTCCTACGTACCGAGCTTCACATCGGCACGGTAATTCATAAACTACATAACTCTTTTGAGTGGTAGGAACGCTATCTTTTCAGCAGATGGTAGCATGACCTTAGTATTGTAGACCACACGAGGCTTCACAGCATTTAAGTGGTGTACTTGCATCAAAATATTTTTAGAAGCTCACAGCATCACTGAAACTTGTAGCATGTTTACATAACATGATGTCAATCATTGAGCAATAATAATAGGGAACAGCTGAGTCAGCTTAAAATCTGCAGTTATTAAAATGGTAGTACATGGCAATACTTTTAGGAGATATTTATAATATTTATACAGGGTAGAATATTCAGTTAAGCTGTTTGATAATGTACCCTGTTAATATAGAAAACTTACAAACGAAAAGGAATTATCTAAGTTTATACTTAAAGCTGAAATAAAACTACAATCATTACAATCCATTAGCAAATTGTATACAAATTGCATATGTGATCATGCATATGCTAGATATGATATGAGAGAGAACTAGGTAATTGCAAGGTTTGCTTTGCTTGTATTCAAAGTTTGCAATGTCGGGGACAAGTTAGATTCTAAGCTGAAGCAATTCCACATTTCGCACCTTTATGTGAGAAGCATTTTTGACCATCTGCAGATTTCCTCGTGGGATTTTCTAAATCAGATTTTGTATTACGTAATTCTCTCTTTTTTGTAATACTTAGAAAGGGACTACAGGGGGCAGTAATTGCACATAACAGATCAGGTATTATGCTCTGTCAACTTGAAGTTCTTCCAGAGACCGTGTCGGTAAATGCTACTATCATTTCAACCCTCACTCAAGCACAATTTCTTTATGTACCTTTCATAGGCCAAAAATTCTCTCAATGTGAATTTTCAAAGCAAACAAAGCATGGCTCCTTGCTATCTGTAGGGTTTTACTAGTGTATCCTCAGCAAGATCTTTGGTTATCATCTCACTAAGTAATTTCTTGGATAAACTGCAAAAGCTCACATATCTAATAAAGGATGGACTTGGTTGCTATAGCTATGTATTCAAATGTCGTATGATTTGATTTAATGAAATGCACAGAAATTTGGAACTGCAGCCGCTTTGACTACCGTATAAAATAACATAGCAAAAGTGAACGTTAATATCTAAGGAATACATTAAGCTTCTAAGAGGCAAATTTCGTAAGGTTAAATTTTATGACCTATGTGTAATTGTTGACAAGTTGGCAAGGAATTTACTATATTTCCACATTATTGTAAGTCCAGATATGAGATACGTAGGTGAGATTTCACTTGCAAAGCGACCTCACCTTCACTTTCCAATTTCTCATTCTCATCGGCTGGATTTTCTCCTACAACTTTGGATGAGTCATTTTCATCCCCATCATTTCCATTTCCTTCAGCAGTTTCATCTTCTACTTTGACTTCATTGGGATCATCTTCGGTTGCTTCCTGTGCTCCATATCCTGCAAATGGGGTTGCTGAAACTTATAGAATGCAGTGAGAAATCTATTTGCAATACAAAGAAAATCCAGGGTAAAGGGGGATTTTCCAGAGAAGTATGTCAAAAATTTTGGGTTTCTGTTTCTTCATCCAATAGTCAATAACAACATGGACAAAACTCCTTTCTTCATACAGAAAGCCAGATAATTCTACGAGTATTCGAGTGCTAGAAGAGTGGTGCCCTATACAGAACTAAAGCAGCCCTTTTTATCAGTATTATTCGTTGTAACAATGGCCGTGTAGGATTATGGGGTACTGCTATTTAGCTTGTTTGTTCAAGGTCAGCACAAACGTTTTCTAGAACAGCTTTGAAGTTGTGTTCTTATTCAATTCCTTTACTGACGATAGCTGTGAGTAACTTAGGTATGTTCACTCGCTTCATATATACCAAGTGATTCAAGCATAAGATCCCACCACCACCATCACCTCCATCACCACCATCACCTCCATCACCACCATCACCACCACCACCACCACCATCACCACCACCATCACCACCACCATCACCACCACCATCACCACCACCATCACCACCACCATCACCACCACCACCACCACCATCACCACCACCATCACCATCACCACCACCATCACCACCATCATCATCACCACCACCATCACCACCACCACCACCATCACCACCACCACCACCACCACCACCACCACCATCACCACCATCACCACCACCACCACCACCACCACCATCACCATCACCACCACCATCACCACCATCACCACCACCACCACCATCACCACCACCTCCAAGTTGACAATTAAAAGTAAAATAAAGAGGAAAAGTCTAGCTAAAGTTACTTAGATCCCTCCATGTGCTGCAGTGCCTTATTCTATTCCATTAGGAACGCTTTCAAATAAAGAAAATACAGCTCTATGGCGAAGGGTTAGTTATGAATAAATAGAATAAATGGAAGACATAGAATTCATATGATTTTAGCTCAGAATACCCAGTGCATATGCAATTCATATCTTCCTTCAAATCGATACATAGGTTTTGGCTCAATCTTCCAAACGTTTTTCTGTAAAAAGTAAAAAGCCACATTGTGATAGCTTTTCCAAAAATGATTTTTGTTTGGAATTTAGAACTGCTGCACTAATAAATTAGACCGTACTCTTTGTGCTTCATCCGGTTTTGAGACGAATGCTCGTGGTAGTGAAATTCACTAGCAAAGTAGAAAACGCATGTCCTATGGAAGATAATATTAACCTCCATGAACCCATGATATAACTTCAATTCTCTTTCATATGCACTATTATTGGTAGTCATGCTCATTGGATGATAGATACGAATGTCCATTAGGTACAATGCAGTAAGAATCATAAGATAAGAGGATGGCTTTAGAGGAATATTTATTCCTTTTGGTGATTACATGCAAAACCTACAATTACCTAAGTGCCTCTGAAACTAATCCACCACTGACAATTTGGTAAATTTCTTTTGGCTATTGTGAATAATTATTCTTTCGGTAGTATGCATTTTCATATTATCATGAATATTGCCTGCACATCAGCCAGCCATAGAATTTATCAAAGATTTAAACTTCAACCCAATAAATTATGAAGAGAGAGGGACCAAGACCAGGTCCTGCCTGTCTTTTATAAGTTGCTGTTCTAGCTCACGTGCGACGAAATTCGATACACTGAATAGACTCTTGAAGAGCTCACAGTCTTTTTCAGTTCTAAGTGTGAGATTGGAATCCGTGCACATCGAATTCATCTTACAAAGGCATGCCACGGCATTGAAATATGATTGCATTGGGATGAGGTCAAGTTTATTGGGCAGAAGGGGCAAAGAAATGACTATTGTCGAAGATAATGCGAGAAGTATATAGCATGTGAATAACCATGAGTAGAAATATGCGAGAAATTTTCATTATTCACGCTAGTTAGACCTTGATTCATGTTGATTATATGTAAATGGTGGTCTTCGCAAACATAGAAGCAATGCATATGCATGTGCTAAATACACACACACACACACACACACACACACACACACACACGCACACGCACATGCACACGCACGCACACACACACACACACACACACACACACACACACACACACACACACACACACACACACACACACACACACACACACACACACACACACACACACACACACACACACACACACACACACTCACACACACACACACACACTCACTCACTCACTCACTCACTCACTCACTTCTAAATGCTGTACATCATTGGGTAAGTAAATTCTTGCTTCCATGCTGATTGGTCTAACTGATTAACATCCGAGGGCGCTGTACTTTTTATCACTTACCAGCCAACCGTGGAGTTTAGACTGGTGTGTGGCGTGCCCTGGTTCGAAGCAGAAATTAGGCCAAGAACAGACAAAACTTTAAACGTGCAGCTTGTTTGATTCGCTCCCAAAAACTAAACTAAAATCATACAAATACAAGCACTTAACAGTATAAGTGGATGTATGGTTGCATGATACAACAGTGGGCATAGCGCTGACATCCGCTACAGGTGCAACAATCAAAGTCCATGCAATACATCTTTGCCCGGCAGCAAAGCTCGAGGCCTATCATCCTTATTGTATTCACAGAACAAATTCTATTCTAAAATTTCTAACAGCATAAAGCAGTCATCTTTGATTATGGATTTGAATTCAGAACATACGCTTCATGCACAGTCATATCGTATAGCTAATTTGAGAACATTAATTGATGGCTAATAACTTTTTATAAACCAGCAAGGCAAATCCTCATTTATGTTCAGTCTACTGGTTTACATTTTGATACACAATAAACGTTTTTGAGCTCGTTGTAGTATCTGATACTTTAAGTTAATTTCGAATCGTATCTACAAATATCTATATACAACACACCCATGCGTGGTTCCGTTCACGCACAAATCATAACCACCTTATCGTGCTTGCGGATAGCGCAGTTGAGCTTCGTGTAACGACAAAGTGAAAGAATTCTGATGTGGTTTGATGTGTTGTGATGCCCTAGAAACATACGATAGAGAAAATAGCAACTACCATACAAACAGGGACCTTTTACGTATGATAGTATCAATTCATGTGACTTGAACTATAGCGTGTGAAGCCAATGGTATTTCAACCGTGAACCGTTGAATTATTAAATGTTAACTATATAAAAAAGAAAGCATTCCAGATCTAATTTAGGTTTTCTAATACTTTAATGCAATGTTTTGTGGTTTAGTTGTTTTCTTTATCCTAAGATATACACGTTTTCTTTCATATTCGAAACACGCAGATATGATACATGGGGTTCATATTCTCAAATACAGGAGGGTCCATTCAGAAAGGACTTCCGGAATGAATTAGTAGGAGAGATTTGGTGAAATCGGATAAATTGGAACTTAAGGAGCATATACTGTATTAATTGGCTCTTGGCTATACATGGCTGTTATCAATTAAAAGGGTGGAGTCAATAACTTATGAGTCGTTGTGTCACAGAGAATTAAATAGAAGTCTACTGCTACGTTCACACTGCTCCGTTTTCAAACTTATCCGTTTATGCAGATATCTGTAACCCGTTCGCATTGCTCCGTTTTTGTACAATAATGGAGTTAAAACTATCCGTTCTTGTGTGTTCACACTGCTCACAAAAACGGAGGATAAAATATCATTTTTTGTGGCTTCAATCCACTCACACTGCTACATTTTAGTTAGGTCACACTGAGTTTGTGCATGGAGTGTGTATTTTGTGTTGTTTCTCTGACAGCGTTTTTGTTTTTATCCGTTTTTGTGCGTTCACACTGATCTAGATCGTTTTCGAAAACCTTCGGTTTTGTAAATATCCACTTAGAAGAGCTTTCTCGAAAACCTAGGTTTTTGTGCGTTTTTTTGTAAGGAGTAGTGTGAACGGTTTTACAAAAACGGATATTTTTCTCTCTGTTTTTGTACAAAAACGGAGCAGTGTAAACAGGGCATAACTTTGACCAGATCAGACTGTATGTAAGAATTATCCTTTATGAATGTCGAAACAAGTTTCCGGTAATAATATTTTCAGTGTATGCATCTAGAACAAGTCTGCTGATAATCCTTAACTTGTCTATTAGCTCAACGGCCTTCAATTCTTCACATTTGGAGGCGGCCCTTGATGAAGCCAGGGGGCTCATCTGATGGTTCTTTGGTCAATTCGGCTTAAGCCGCTCTTTTTGGAATATAGCCACAGCTCACTAATTAACTCACAAGTGAAGCTGGGAGTAAGATTAGAATGCTAATAGGTTTGATATGCAGTAAGTCACTGAGCACCGGCATAGGTCAATCACATATTTTTGCACTGAGCAAACATTACTAACTTTGTACGTAAGTCATGTACTAGTAATTTCTACAGTGCACACTAAAAGCTAAATTGCAGTTGCAATAGTCATTGATTTAGCAACCAAAAACATAACTATCCTTATTTTGAATGGTAGCCCATGATCAGACATGGCCCCTCAACAGTGGTTATGATTCTCACCAGCAACCTTAGTCCACAAAAATCATCACCCATATGTCATAATTATTGAGAGCCTGCCCATAAGTAGCTCGCTAAGCAAAAAGCCTGCCTGACTGTTAAAACCGCAGACGCTGCTCATGATTTAGGCCTTCTCGCATTGAAGGCACAGAAAATACCCTACGAATACCCTATAAAATATGACCTCTGAGCAATACGATTCATTACTGAAAAATTTTCCACGATGCATTTGACTCTTATGTGCAAAGGTAACAACTTACTTTGAAATGCAAATAGTTTGGACCAGGTCTGGTTTGGACATCGATTAGTGTGACTAGTCTCAGTTATCGAAACGGGGTTTGATTTGTAAGGGATAATTTACTGAATGAAGAACATCAACAGAAGTTTATGTAAGATTTTATTTTATTGTAACTAGCTCTAAATTTTTTATTTTAACTTAACATTTTTGGTATATTTTATGTTATAGTTAAGCAAGGCCCTCAATCTGATAGATCAAAATGGGAAGTCACTTACAAATTGACATAAACTATAGAATTCGAACAATTAGTAGGAAAGGGTACCTTAAATGATTGAATGCAGACTTACCATAACTTGTCACAATAAGGCACCTATGGTGGTAACATCTGAGCCTTGCATGCTCTGTGGACATGCTCAGTGGAAGTATTTATACTTGTGGGTTGCCAGTGACTATATTTCATTGTCTTGCAATCATCCGTTTTATACATTGAATCACAAAGCCAATACTCGCAATTCTAGTAGACAGAAATACCTGTGGTAAAGGGTATTTTGTAAAAACTTATAGCGGCTTACCTGGCACTGCCCAGTGGAGGGACACGTGGATTTACGGAGAGGAAATAGCCCCACTAACTCCTTTGTAAATATGGTAAGCTATATTAGCAAAGTTTTCATAAGCTACTGCTGATGTATCTCCCAGGTATATCATTGATTTCATCTGCCAATTTCTATTTAGATTGGGCGTATCTCTATATTTACATAGCGTGTATTCCTAAGATATATAAGTGTAGTTCTCCCAACCTTGTATAGGCATGGCATAATCATGTATTAAATAATATTGTGAGCTAACTCTCTCACCACAAATGATTGAGAATGCAAAAAGCATCACAACAAAGTACATTTGTTGTAGGGGAGTAAGAATCCATACATTTCTGATTCGTCTCGTGATGATGATGATGAAGTGCGACTACTCACCTCTTAATTGCCATTTATACTTGTAATAGAGGTGCCTATCCGCCAAAAGTATTGGCCATACAGTACGTCACATATGGCCTTAAGTTTTCCTACATCTTAACTTGCAATCTTAATTAGCCTACATCTTAAGCTGCACAAAATCTGCAGTAGTTACTTCGTAATTTTCGCTGAAATAGAAAATCACGACTGATAGTATGCCGTACGCCTTGTAGTACACCAGAACTAAAGTCCTCAAGCTCGAAGGTCTGCCAATTTACCCTACAACGTTGCTTCTGCGCAGAAGGTATGAGCAAAGCAAGCAGAATTCCTTATCTGTTATTCCATACAACTTGATCTTCCTGAAATGAATCTCACGATTTAATGTGTCAAAGGCCTTTTTTGGATTTATGAATGTAACTGATGTGAAGTTGCTTGTCTGTGTTCAAATACCAGTCATCTATGCACATTAGTAAGCAACTTAAAACTGACTGCAACAGCCTATAGCCTGACTGCTTTGAGTAAATAAGTTATTCAAACGGACGAGCAACAACATGCAAGACTGAATTGGGTCTATAGTTTGATTGATCGTCAGTTGCACCTAGTTGGACCAGTTTTATACACATGTCGTTTACAGGAGCTGCTGTTGCCTTTTATAAAACTTTTAGTACATTACAGCAATTATGGTACTATCTGTGAATCGTAGCATATTCTAAGGAAATACATCATTAAGGTATTAAATATCTTTAAATATGTAGACGAAACGACGCTATACAGAACTTTTTATTGCAGAATTATGAATTCATGTTCGAATTTTCGTCAAACTCTTTTCTTAAGGGAAAGGCTTATGAACGTGCTAAAACTTAAAGTTGCTGAAAAATGAAATACCGCTAATCTACGTAAGAATGATTGCCAAATGTATATTGCAATATTGCTAATATGTATAGAAGTACAGAAAGTGCTAATCTTTTCTAAAAATGTATGTATTCATTGACATCATAATATCGCAATTAAAGTCCTCTTGTACGTCATCTTTCGATGCTTGTACGCAAGTGCCGTTGATATCCAACACTAAGTTATTTGGATTTACTTGTTGGAGTGAAAATCAGTTCATTGTTGATGTGAAGTACATGATGCATTATTTAGAGGCAAGGTTGCATCGAATAAAAAGAAAGACGACAGGTAGTGCTAGACAATGATTATATCCTCAAAACAAATGTCATAAAAGTTGTAAAAATTGAAAGTATCCAAAAATCTTTTAACACCACTTTTCTGACGAAAGTGTGGTAACAGACCCCTATCCAAGTATTTTAGCACCAGTTTGGAAGACACCTTCTAACTAAGTGCCCTTTCCTCAAACTCGACGTCTTCTCAAGAAACGGCGTCTTCTGACCCAACGTCGTCTAAATGAGCGACGTCTTCTCAAGGAACGGCGTCTTCTGACCCAACGTCTTCTAAATGAGCGACGTCTTCTCAAGGAACGGCGTCTTCTGACCCAACGTCTTCTAAATGAGCGACGTCTTCTCAAGGAACGGCGTCTTCTGACCCAACGTCTTCTAAATGAGCGACGTCTTCTCAAGGAACGGCGTCTTCTGACCCAGCGTCTTCTAAATGAGCGACGTCTTCTCAAGGAACGGCGTCTTCTGACCCAACGTCTTCTAAATGAGCGACGTCTTCTCAAGGAACGGCGTCTTCTGACCCAACGTCTTCTAAATGAGCGACGTCTTCTCAAGGAACGGCGTCTTCTGACCCAACGTCTTCTAAATGAGCGACGTCTTCTCAAGGAACGGCGTCTTCTGACCCAACGTCTTCTAAATGAGCGACGTCTTCTCAAGGAACGGCGTCTTCTGACCCAACGTCTTCTTAAGATGTGGCGTCTTCTGGAGCTTCTTCGACGACTGAAGAAAGGATCGTTCATTTTCACTTGATCCTGATCTAAAGTGCAATATATAGGTTAAATCACTTAATAACTAAACCAACATAAATGTGATAATATGAGACAAGGGTTCTTTTGAACAATAAATTTATGGGAGGTGTATTTATTTCGTTCGTCCCAAAGCGGAAAGTAATGTACGTTTTATTTTGTTGAACTACACCAAAGCGAGGTGGTTAAATCAAGGGAAAAAATCTAAAACACGTTCACCCATATCTTCCTATCATTCTTCTGCGGCGTCCCTGTATGTCCATTGTTCACCAGTGGAAGTTACCTGAAGGACCCCAATCCCCAATTACATTATACCAAACTGAGTGCTCAGAAACTGCCAATTCAGTAATCAAGAATCTGTGCAGCTAATTCTGCATATAACAACATTATTGAACGTCTCCTGAACAGTTCCTAACCTTTTTTATCCACTGATTCAACTGTATCTTGTAATGGCTCACTAGATTTCTCACTTTCATCTTTCGTTAGTTCATCCTCATCTGTAGAGTCTTCATCTTCTTCTTTAGACTGGTCACTTTCCTTCTCAGTAACTGCCACCTCCGTCACAGAGTTGTCTTTTAATGTAGCCTTTTGCACGTCATCTGCTGTGTCCCCTATGGCAGATCCTGGAAATGAGTATGGAGAAAGGTGAATAAGACAGTTAGTAGATCTAAGTGCGCAGCGAAGGAGAGAACGAAGAGCACAGGAAACCTGGATCAGAACTCGGTCTCTTTCTGATCGAATGGAATTGGTCATCTTTTAAAAAACATATTTGTGAACTTCAGGTGTGTTAAATGTTCCTATGGGCAAAATTGAACCATCCTAGTAATCAATATAGTTATAAAGTGAAAAAGGAGCAAATGAAGAAACCAAAATGTTATAAAAGTGGTGGTTAACTCAAATTTTAGTTGCGACACTGTGATTATACTTTTTGATTGTAATTAATGTTTTTGCTGGACTCCTTATCAACCAGTATCTGTGCAGGGCAACTCCATTAGGGGCCGTCCATAAAGGATGCTTGCACATTAGGGAAGAGGCCAGTTAGCAACGATGAAGACACCTACGGACAGGGGGAGGGGATATCTTACTGGAAATGGACGTCTTTTCCAGAGAAATAGTTGTGTATATTTCGCACTGATATTCTTCCTTTTAAATAAGAAGATTGCATTCAAAAGCCATTTTAATATGACGAAAAGCATTTTGAATAGAGAATTCTTCATGACTTGTTTTTGGATTCTACTTATTAATTATTTGACTATTTTGTGTAGTTGCTATCGACTGCTATGGTTTTGAAGTTTTGAGACCTACAGAAGGCCACCACAAGGATCTTATTGGCAGCACATAGACAGGCAATAGAGCCAGGTCAATTAAACATCACATTGAAAGGAAAATATCTCTCTTCTATATAGATTGTATAGAGAACTGGCAGAAACACATGATTTTTTATTTCCGAATGTAAATTTTTTAGCCCAGGGTCAATGCAAGCATTTTATGCATTATCAAGTATCCAAGGTACTGCATATGACTACAGACAAGGGATAGCAATCGAAAATGAGAAAGTGAAACTATTATGGAAGATGAATATCCAAACTGGCAAAGTTCTTGGCCACTGCAGACCAGATATAATAGTTTGGGAAAAAGGAGCATGAACTTGCAAAATAATTTATGTTGCATGCCCATGCGACACAGGGGTGACTGAGAAGGACCGTGAAAAGGTAGGCCGTTGCCAAGATCTGAAATGAGAATCAGGGATGCTTCCAGGAAAGAATTGCTGGGGGGCCATGCTACCATAGTGCCGACAGCAAGCGAAGCGAGAAAATTTTAATGGACCACACCTTTTAGGTTGGCTTTAAATGCGATAACTGAAACTTACTGAGATGGCAATGCAGTAAAGGAATATGAACATACCAGAATCGGCTAAAGGAAATATGGAACAAGGAGTAAGTACCTTCTAAATCAGCTCTGGCTGAAAGGCAAGCCCCTTAAATGAATTAATATGAAATGAAGTGCAAGTTATGAAAGCGCTGAAAATATATTGACACCTACGAAAAATTCAAATGCCGATGGGGGCTCAGTTATACTTCAGAGGATTTACAGCCCCCTCAAGTTCCCCTGGTAGCGCCATCTCTGGTGGGAGTTAAAGAAAATATGAAACTGTAGAGAGGTAAAAGCAATTCCTGTAATCATTGGAGCATGGTTGCATCAGTTTGCTTCTATGCATAAGTTATTATAGGTTTATGTCGAAAATTCTGTTGTATGCTTAACGTTTCTGATTTCATGCTGGGAGTTTGTTGAAGAATTTTACTACATCATTCCTGAATGTGTTAGAAGCACTTGATTGCTAGACTAACTGAACAGCGCAGTGAATACATGATTTGTCAGTACACCGGAATGTGTACACGTTCTAGGGAAGCTATAGCAAGCTTCCAGAATTGAAAAAGAGAGCACAATTTGTGTCCGCACGGATAGGGGAAGGGGAGCTGTTGAGCAAATGCGGATAAGCATTGACAAGGGGAGGAGGGGCTAAAAAATTGGCAAAATTGTACGGACATCCATTATAGATGACCCCTTAAAACAGGGGTCTCCAAACTTTACAGCCAGAGGGCCACATGAACTTTCATCCAGCATGTTGAGGGCCGACGAACCGTATACAGCTGGTCAAATAATATTATTGGGCCGTAGTTTGGAGACCCCTGCCTTAAAAGAGTGACAAAATGAAATCAGCGCCGTCCTAATACTGCTCTAGAGACAACTCTATGTTGTCAAATTTAATGGAATTACCGATATGGAACCCAACAGCCCGCTGTCAATCGAAAAGAAGGCAATGACCATTCTGAGTGGAATAACGGTGGCCTTTTGACAAGAGATGCCCACATGAAATTCATGATTGGCAATGAAGGAGAAAATCAATTGCTTTCTTAAATGACTGAAATCGATACAGTACTATATTGGGCGAGTGGCCAAGTGGTTAGAGTGCTTGACTGCTGAGCATAAAACCTTAATGGTTCGAACCGAACCCTCGGACCATAGTTGGGATGCTTGCTCACTGCCCTCCCAGCAGCAAATGCGTACCTGGTGGCAACACTGGGGAAGTTAAAGGCGGCGAGGAAAGGAACTGGCTACCCTACTTCACTATGCCGGCGACTCAGGATAAATGTCCCTCTAACGGGCATTCCCCCAACGTACGGGATCGTACATGGGACTCACCTTTACTTTACTACATATGAAAAGTTCTTTTGTAATGAATGCTACACATTGCTTACATGTGTTGAGGCTTTGCTAGAGTAAGGAACATTGTCGCACGATATCTAGAAATAAACCATATTTGCACTAATGTGTTCTACAATTCCCACCAAAAGTCCTTGTGGCACTTACAACATAATGATACAATGCACTATGCCTCTCAACTTTTCATCCTTGCGCTTTCCATACACCCGCTCTGCTCTAGAACATGTTGCTTCGTCTATGAGAGTAAGGAACATTATCGCATGTACTCCTCTAAAAACACCATTGTTTTGAAGGAGGAGGGGACAAAAGCTTAGTGAGAAGTAAAAAAGTGTAGCATCCAAGGACCTTTTGGAGACTATTCTAGCTTGCTCACCGTTTCACATGACAAATCTGACTCAAAATTTGCTGTATTCGTGCTTGGATATGCTACAAAATCTTGTGCGACCTTTTTCTTGTTGCACAAATGTAGTCTAGCTTAGGCACTTTGTTGACAGGCAATTCAATTTTGCTACTTCTGTAATCGTCCACCAGGCATCAAGACCACTAATCTTTTTTATTAATGAGTGGTCTACACGTGAGTTTTTTCATCTTCAATAAGCAAACACCATCTTATATTAGTTGTTAAACACTATTTCTAATTTTCGAATTTAGTGCCAAAACCAAAGTAAAAACATGAATAGAGTTTCCTTAAACGACAAAGTAGATACATTTGCAAATGCAAGAGCGACGTCATCAAGAAAATTGCAACAAACGCCAGATGACAATAAAGTTTATTCTAGCCAGAACTTTAGAGAATTTATATTACTTTATGAAGAATATGTCTTTCAAAGAATTCCAATTTTAAGTACATTTTCGTGAAGTAAGAGGTTATAGGAATGGCTTTAAGCCTAAACTTTTATTTATATTTTCGGGTGTGAAGTTTGAATTTGTATACCATTGTTGTTTCATAGGACAGCACAAGAAAGGTACGCCCTTGGAGGATGCAGTACAATGTGCAAGCATAAATAGGTAAGCAAATAACTGTTACTGGAAATATAAGAAAATTCTTGTATTGAATTGGAACTAGAGGGTGAATTTAAATGTGAATGGGTGGTGGATTTTCTCTAACATAACTTCATAGAGCATGCTAAATACATGCTCTTTTTGCTACACTTGCATGATTGGTTGTAAAGTTATCTTCTCGTTGCATTTTGGTTAAATGTGATTATGCTTTAAAGTCTGGCCAAACGACTAAACTTTTCACTCAACATTCCATTCAACATCTCTAACTGCGAGCGCAATTGGGGCTTGGAACTGAGTTGGGGGACCCCAGAACTCATTTGACAAATCAAATTACATCCATCGTTGAGGGCTTGACTCTTCCAAAAAATCATGCTCGAAGCTTCGATCTCTCTCATCGCCCAAACCCCTCTGTGTCAAAATTTCTAGCGGAGAAGTTCAACTCAGCAACACCTCAGAACAATAAAAGTTTAATCCTACTCACTCAACATTTTTTACCAAGATCAAACTTCACTAAAACAACGCTCAACATCGCTAAACAATGCTGAACACGGTGGCTCAACGACTTAGCTTTTCACTCAACATCTCACTGAACTTTGTTCACTGTGAAGTTTGTTGAGTCGTTTGGCCAAAGCTTTAAGGATGCTGTCCTCGTTGGTATTTACCGACGAACAATGCGCAACAAACTATTACCAGAACACAACTTCGGAGAAATATCGTCTCTCTTGGAGACACTTCGGAGCTTTATCATCATTTTTTATCTCATGAAAAGCATTGTGGTTTTCAGTATTTACCTATAAAATTGAACTATTATTAATGAAAACATAAACGTTATGCATCTCTAAATAATGAAAGACAGAGAAAAGACCATGGAAACGAATATCAAACTATCAAAGGAAATGCCAACTGCTCGTCAAACCTCAGTTCCCCCGTTGTCCTTAAACACTGCTGTTTACAAAGTGAAAACTACCAAAGAAGGAAGAATGCAGCAAAGATCATGTAGGTGTAAACCTGGAGTTTATCAAGCCCAATAAACTATGAATGAGTATTCCAGAATGTATCAAGCTAAAGAGACTTTGAATTCCTGTGAGGGTGGGGGGGGGGGGTTGAAGAAACTAAAATCTAAGAGAAAGTCGACGAATATCTTCATTTTCCTTAGTAGTCTCAATTTACGTAATTTGAGAATGAAAGCCAATGGTATCTCTGCCCATTTTGCAGCCTAATGCAACTTATACAAAATGTCTTGACTCTATTTGGCTGGCATTAGGAATCATCAAATTATAAATTATTCCCATATGTTATCCATACTTCGGCTGTTTCCGTGTATGCTGATGACACAAGTCTGTGCTACCAAACTTCGGATAAAAATGACCTTAACAATTCGTAACAAAGAGCTAGAAATCATCAAAATTAATAAACACTTTGGTGTACTAATAGATACCTCTCTTAACTGGAAAGAACATATTAAGACTGTTACGGCTAAGGTATCTAAAGCTTTTGGCCTTCTAAGGCATGCTAAAGCTATCCTACCACAGGTAACGCTTAAGACCTTATACACAGGTATTGTGGAGTCACACTTTCGATATTGTTGCTCTGTTTGGGGTTGCGCTGGTTCAACTGAGATTAATCGGTTGCAAAAACTTCACTGCAGGGCTGCTAGAATTTTAACTAACAGCAGTTTTGGTACCCCAAGCAGACTACTTATTGATATGTTGGGATTTAAAACTATTGAACAACCTATTACTGATGAATCTAAAATAATGGTTTTTAAGTCCTTGCATGACCTGGCTCCATAATACCTCTGTAGTCTCTTCACCCGAAATGCAAATAGCTCTTTGTATGTCCTGCGCAACACGAAAACTGATATGAAATAGCCCAAGAAGAAGTCTTATAAAGGGCAAAGATGTTTCTCTTATCGTGGAGCAAACATTTTGAACGATTTTCCTGAAAAAACTTAGCAGGCATCATCCTTGCATTGCTTAAAGAAAATATTTAGGTTATTTAGTTTATTTCTTCTTATTGTCATTGATTTTTGAAATTTTTTTATAGTTTTACTTTTGTACTGGGTTTAGATTTTTAAGTGGAGGGCCCTTGTATATCAGCTCCGGCTGAAGGGCCACCCTCCGTAATTGAAATTGAAATGAAAATGAAATTAAATCTTGTCAATGAATCTCATTTAACATTGACGTTGAAGCAGCATATTATTTCTGAAATCCTGTTGGATAATGGTCGTTTATGAAGCATAAGTCGTTCCTATACATGTACTTGATGATATATTTCCCTAACTGATAAACAGAGCAGGTTTTGGGTTTTGGCTCCTACATAGAGAATGGAGAATGGTCCCCTCATAGTTGAACTATTGCGAACCAAAGGTTGTTACTAATCGCTCGGAATTGTATGTGCACATAGACGCCCTTTGCAAGTTGCACAATATTTAGATACTTTTAATCAAAGTCATATATATGTGGCGTGGCTCTGCAACTGAGTAGTTTCCACACACTTCATTAAATGGCAGAGAAAGTCAACGCTAATGTATTTTCGCGCCTTTCAGCAACGACTGGGGATATAATCATGAGTTGCATCGGAAATGATAGCTCTTGAGATACACTTTTACATGAGACCATATTCAACAGATCGGTACATGGATGGATGTAAAGAACTATTTTCTCGTAGGACAAAGGGTTATGGAGCGGAGGGTCAGGGCCAGTCCTAGATAATGTGGTAGAAATACTATGAGCTGCCCACCGAAATAATACATCAAAGAACAATCCAATCCGGTACATCAAAGAACAATCCAATCCGGTACAACAAAGAACAATCCAATCCGGTACAACAAAGAATCCAATCCGGTACATCAAAGAACAATCCAATCCGGTACATCAAAGAACAATCCAATCCGGTACAACAAAGAACAATCCAATCCGGTACAACAAAGAACAATCCAATCCGGTACAACAAAGAACAATCCAATCCGATACATCAAAGAACAATCCAATCCGGTACATCAAAGAACAATCCAATCCGGTACAACAAAGAACAATCCAATCCGGTACATAAGCGTAAGAGACAAAGGGACTGTGAGAGCTGCAGCCCACCTAGTTGTGCAGAAATCTACTTCGTTCCGGCAATTTCTTCAGAAAAAACAATATTTGATTTTCACAACTAGCCCCAGCTTAAAATAGCTAAGCAACAACTCATTCGGGCCAAATATCAGTGATTGGGACATACAGTCTGCAGCCCCCATAAATTTAACGCCTCCCTATGGCCCTGATCCAGTATATAACCATTATTTGACCTCAGATGGTAATATTACGGCAATTAGTGTAGCTTTGCTTATATGCATTTTCAAAAGACCGGATTATTAACATTCGCCGCCTACAAGAATGGACGATAGTGAATGACAGTGGGTGCAAAATCTGCGCCTATATGTTGAAAGATGATTTCGTGTGAAAGAGCATCTAAGGAGCAATCATTTGTTATGCAGCTCGTGTCCATATCCCGTGTAATTACTGAGAGGCTCGAAAGTACATTAGCGCCTACCAGGTCACCAATTTTATCTATCTCTGCCTGATCCTGGAATCAGCTTTCAGTAACGAAGAAAATAGGAGCTACTCTTTTAGGAGCATAACTGCCAAATGTCTGATTAGTTAAGAGCTATGGTCAGATCTATTTTCTCCCAACCTCCTAATTGAACAATCATCGTGCAGGATTCTGGCCACACATGCGTTCCACAGCTAACTATAAGCCCATTATGCATGGTGATTGGTCAATTAGGTTGGGAGAGAATAGAACTGATCAGAGAACTCGAACCTATCAAACATTTGAAGGCTATGCTCGTAAGTAAGATGAATTTGTCGTTACACTTGACTTCCTCTAATGGCATACTTACTTCAAAATAATTGTATTTCGGTAGTTTCATACCTTAAGTATGCTAAGTAAAACCATATTTTTACACACATAAACACTTACATTAGTTCATCCTCAGAATTTTCGTTGCCCCTAGGCAACCTCCTCAGTGAGAAAACCATATTTTTACACACATAAACACTTACATTAGTTCATTCTCAGAATTTTCGTTGCCCCTAGGCAACCTCCTCAGTGAGAAAACCATATTTTTACACACATAAACACTTACATTAGTTCATCCTCAGAATTTTCGTTGCCCCTAGGCAACCTCCTCAGTGAGAATTCTCACTGAGGAGGTTGCCTAGGGGCAACGAAAATTCTGAGGATGAACTAATGTAAGTGTTTATGTGTGTAAAAATATGGTTTTACTTAGCATACTTAAGGTATGAAACTACCGAAATACAATTTGAGTCACAACACACGGAAGAATCTAATTCATTCACTTGCAAAAAGCACCTGTGAACGGAAATGTACTTCAAAATATTTCCTTGGTTACTCAACAGCAATGCAATCTGCAGTTTGCGAATAGAAGAGGCACTTAATCATTCACTCTAAATCTCTTTTCGATGAAATTGTAATAGCGCTATTTAACTGAATGTAAACTTACCAAATGTTAAAGCAGCAAGGCACAGGGCCAATGCCAGAGCAACCAAAGGTTTCATAATCTTGACCGGCAGTATCACTGACTGAAAGTGACACTGAGATTGTATGTGCCTTGTCGACTTATTTATCCTCAAAAGAGCCAGCGGCTATATTACCCCCAGCCCTATCTTAGGGCATCATTGTTTTGTCACATAATAAGATCAACTGCTATAATTGGCGTTAGAAAGATGCGGTTATCTGCATGGGACAGCAATTAGCACGCAACTTTCATTGTTTTTTTCTTCATGCAATCAAGAATCACTATATATTCATTAATTATTTCTCTAATTTCTCTAATTCCTCTCTCATATCTAAAAGCAAAGTTCTTCTTTAGCTAGGAGTAACTCAGTGCATGGCATCGTAAATATCAACTACATAGCAGTAAATTTCGACACAGTACAGTAATTTCTCTACATAGTGCAGTAGTTTCTCTACACAGTGCAGTAAAACAATCGTCGAGTTTCAATAGTGTACCACAGAATTCAATACTGCACGAAAATGGGAAACAATCAAAGTGCGTAAGTCTTCGCATACTCATCAGAGAATAAAGCGTCTCATACATTCGAACAGATGAGCAGCAATTGTTATACTAGTCGGGTGAGAATAACATACAATATGAGGATATATAGAAAGTATCTTTCTGGCCTGTGAAAGGTAAATAATTTTCAACTTTCATCTTGCGAATAAGTGGACTTATTTGTAGCAGCAAATTTCGGCTACAGGACACGTAAAACTCATTCCCAGGTCCCACTAACCGCAGAACACAGCAAACAAACAAACAACTTCTGAGTTTATGTGACTGAGATATGGTTTGCTAAAATAAAACGAGTATGCAAGATTGAACTACATACTCATCACATGAAAAACACAATATAAAATGGCTGTAATATAAGTATGAAACGAAGCAACGACAAATACTACAAAGTAAATGTAAAGTAACTCACAATCTGTATGCATTCGTAGCCATAAAGTGCAGCTCTCAGAAAAAGATTCTTGACCATATCCACTTTGTTAGACTAAAGCATTGTTATGAAAGAAACAAACTCTCAGTTTCTCAGCAATGGCCTGTTTGACTCACTACGCTTACAGCGCCTAACTTGTCTATCTAAATGTAAAAAACGATTCACCAAAACAACACACAAAGAACGCAACCAAAGTCATTCCTACAGTCCCTTGAAGATACTTTTCCTGTATTAGCTATCTTGAACACTAGAATGGTCCCACGTTACATTATTGATATAGTTTTAATTGGATAAATCAATCAACTAAAATACAATCACAATATATAATACTAAAATAGACTGATACATAATTAGAAATTGGCTTAGGCTACCGAGATTACAATCGTTTCTTGCAGTCGCGCTTTAATTTGTTTCTCATTTCAAACTATCTTCCCTAAGTCCATTGCCAGCTCTTTAATTCCTCCTCCTAAGCATCCGATGACTAATGTTACGACATTCACCGCATAGCCTTCTCATCGTTCTCCAAATTCAAACCAATCAAATCAATGTTTTTGATATACAGTCAACCTTGCATAATTCGGATCACACGGGACTGGCTGATTTTGTCCGGATTACATACAATCCGGATTATGTAGAAACTTTTTCAGTTTTGAACTTTAATAGGAAACTAATTGGACTTAGCAATTCTGTCCGGAATATACAAAAATCCGGATAAAACCGATCCGAATTATGCAAGGTTGACTGTATATGCATCCTTTCCACTTTCTCCTCTTCTTTGTTCATTTCGTATGGACATGCCATATTAAGTAAGAATATCGGTTTTCTCTCTCTCGTATCTTCTAGTGTTAAATCTGGTCTTCTTGCTATACTATTTGTTCTCATCCGATGCTCCTAATTTCAATAGAATTTCTTTCCATCACTTTCTAGCACATTCCTTCTTCCCAATTTTAATTCATACCACTTTGCACCTGGCATGAATCCATTTTCATTTGCCCACTTAACCTCCAGCAATTTAAGTAGTGTCCTGTATTTTAATATACTCTGTTCAATGGTGTAGAGGTAAATTGATAAACAAGGGGCTCATGTATAAATTCATGTATTTCAAACAGAGGATATGTAGCAATGGAGTATCGTAATTCATAACGAGGCTATGTAACAATGGCAATCATTCAAACGAAACATAGGCTAGCTTCCAGTTTGAAAGAGTTCCTCAATGACAATTTAGTGTGATTCAAGAAAACCTACATAAAAGATAGTAACAATTGTAATGAAAGCAAATGGAAGAAAAGATAACCACGTTTGAAAGGCAATTATTTACTGTTATGACAGAATTATCGATAAAGGAGACCGTTGGAAGAACGTTTCTGTTGAAAAAGTGCCATGTGGTGATGTTATGGGAGAACAATTTGCTGAAATTTGTTCAATGATTGATGAATTCTTGCACTTCCCCGTTCTATTGTCACTTGCACTTTTATGTTTCTGATGGAATTTTGATGTAGCATTTGTGCCATCCCAAAGATGAACAGGGGGTCAATTTATTCTAATAAGCATCAGGGAGGAAAGGTGTTTGATAGCCAATGAGGACCTCGTCTTTGAGTAGCTCAAATTCACGAAACGAAGCTTCAGAGTCATTGATAAATATGCTCGTTATATTATCAACCAAACCTTGTAAAAATTGGCCATGATTGACAGAAGTGTAGCCATATCTTGACTAAAAGGGCCCTAAGTTGATGTCTTTGAAAAAAGGCGAATGCGATATGAGAATCTTGAATGAATACATTGTATTAAGAGAATCTTTTATTTTCTCCAGAGAACTGAGTGTCCATCTAATGCAATTAGGTGCTTTGATAGTAGTAGTTTACTTTCTCTCTTTCTTGAAAGATTCCAAAAGACTGCGTTTACTTGCTTAATAGATATTGCTCAGTTTCATGCTTTTCCTGCCTTTAAACTGAACAGAAATTACTGTTTGCCTGTTCTGTGAAAATGCAAGAAGAATCTCTTCATCAATTACCTTGTCCTTTTTTTACTCTGTCATTTCAGAAACGTAAAAAATCTGTATTTGTCCTGCCATCTGCCTGCACCCTTAGAGGAGGCATTGCACTGGCTCGACCTGTTCACCACACATTCGATACATATCTTCTACCGTAAGTCCTCTGATATTCTTCCAGCCTTTTATTTCTACCATCTTCTCTTGCACTGCGAATAATGAAGCTGTCTTTCTGGGGTCATTATTACACTTCAGCCAGCCACAATCTTCCTCATCGATTTATTTGACGATGTAGCCATATAGCATGTAACTCTTGCTTTAGTTTCATGGTAGTTTTCTTCAAGACTTTTCAGTCCTTTCCCTCCTGCTTTTCTTTTGGTGTAGAATCTTTCATATCTTGATTGACTTTCATGAAAGAAATCTCTCCTTGGCATGTTTGTCATTATCATAACAGCCTATGAAATATGTTCCAGCACAGAACTTCTTTGCCTAAGTATAATACATGGAATGATTGAAATCTCCATACTCCCAGGCTAAAATTTGAATTTACCAAGAAAGGATTTCGTTACTCGGGCATTAAGGCCTGGAGTGACATTCCTATTACCATAAGAGAACTTTTATCGCTACTCCTATGCAAAGTACAACTGAAAAAGCATTTGATGAGCAAGGAAAGTTAATTCAACCCCCCTCCCCCCAAAGTGTAACACTCCTCGAAAGAACGTTGCTTATTTTTTTCATATTTTTTGGGTTTAATATTTATATTATAGTACACTTCTAATATTATGCTAAAGGGATGTCGTTTTGAATGAAGTAGATGAAAGATCTTCAAGGTTCTCTTTTCCTGATTTCATTCTATATCCTGCCTCTGGTATTATCCCACAGCTTACCACCTTCTTTAAATTTTCACTATTCAATTGATATCCGACTATTTGCTCCTGATTTCTGTCTCTATACTTTCCATCACACATTTCATATCAATTCTATCTGGCTGCCTATTGTCTGTTTCACTTTTATCGGAGTCTAAAACATGAGAGCATAATTTACAGAAATTGGCTGTTGATATTGCTATGTGTTGAAAGTGCATACTTAACCATATTCTGCTAAGCATTGTCTGTTAGGCACAAGTTATATTCCCCTCTCTCCATTACAGTAGAGAGGCAGGGCTCAAACATGTGATATTACCGGTGTTACTAATGCAGATCGATGTCAACTATGCTGGAGAGTAATTACATGTCTAGGTGCATGTAGGAGTCTTGATAACTATCGAGAAATTGACCATGTTCTTTCTTGAGTGAATTCTATAATATTTTTAATGCCAAGAGCAAGCAATTTATTGTAATTATTACAGATTTTAGCTGAAAGTTGCCAATTGTTTTGATGATAAACAAAGATAAAAGTGCATTATGACAACAGATAATACTAAAAGCGAGATCTGTTACGATTTGGCTCTTTCTGTCTGTCTCATGATGGACTCAAAATGGAGCGTAAATTGTGTTAATATTTGCATTATTGCTAGTTTTGTTACCATTCTGTGTTGTTGTTGTTATTGTGGAGAGCGGAGCTGGGGGCGCTAGGAGTGAGCAGATAAAACCAGGTGTAGGTTGGATATGGTGTGGGCTTACGTGAGAGGATATACAAGGGAATTAAGATTGAACGTTAAAAAATGGCCCCAAGTGACTACATATCAATGATATGATACCTGTAAAAAGTAAGCCCAAAATGAAGGAACTTTACTGCTAAGCTTTATGAAGCCATGCTACAATAAAATTCAGCAATATACAGGTGCTGTTTCGTTTGGAAGGGTGGTTATTATTATTATTAATTGTTTAATTTAGAGTTGGGTGCAAGGCTATAACTCCAATTGCTAATTTAAGCCAACTATGTACAAAAATATATAAAATTTTACAATGAAGACAATGTGCTATAATGAAGATATGATATTATTAGCAATATGATGCAATTCACAAGAAAAAGCCTAAAGTAGAATAAAAACTTTGCATAATCTGCAGTTGCAGGTTTCACATTTGTAGGGTTAATAAGTGTTTTGAAAGATTGAAGGGAGTCTAGATATTTTCAGTTCTGGAGGTAGTGCTTCCAATACTTTTACTCCATGAATCTAATTGTATCGATTCCGAGGCATGTTTTTATCGTCTTTGACATCAACACCTTAAGTAATAAGGCGATACTTCAAAAAGTTTCTTTATAAACCTGGGATGTAGATTATACCTTGTTTTTTAAACATCTACCATGATGAATTGCAGGTTCCTCTGGCTAACGGCTACCGAATCATCCCTGGTTTATAAGTTTTCAAAACTAGAGAAAATATATCGGACGAAAAAAGCTTTCAGTATGCTAAAGCAATGTTCCCGCTTTTTCGTGCTATAGAGAAAATATCCTAGCATGCAATCCTTAGGGCTCTTTCATGTATCTTATTTATCTTATCATTCAAGTTTCTATCATGAAACATCAAAACCAGCAAACAGTGGCTAAACTGTGACATGACGAATGCTTTTATCGACATTTTTAGTTTCGCTAGTTCCATATAGATAAATGCAAGTGTGAGCATGGAGATTTCGACTGGCTTTTCTCCATAGCACTTGGAAATGCTCTTTAAAGATGAATTTTTTGTCAAGAGTGATTTACAGTAAATTTTCATGGTCACTTTCCACTGCCTGGTCTTCTCCAAAGTGCATATTGATCTTTTCTTTGGTTAGTTCCAAAAATAATAAGGTGACTTTTATCTTCATTTGATTTCGTATAGTTTTCTGGGAACCATGCTGTTAGATGGTGTATCTTTTGCTCTAGGTTCTGCTATCACATTTTTAACCTCATAATTGCATGAGTGCAATGTAGTATCATATGCATAGTTACATATTTCGGTTTCTTTCATCTGATGGAATATATCAGTAACATAGATGTTAAAAAACAGGAGTTCTAGTACAGAGCCTTAAAGTTCCCTCTGAGTTATTATCGTGCTTGGGTCAAGATTTCGACCATTTGTTATCTAATTTAGCTTATGAGAAAGACACTGCCTATGCAACCCAAAGGACCTGTGTATATGAGAATACATAGCCCGCTTGTAGCACGCTTTTGCAGAGGGAACTCGGTTTGCCGATATCCCGCTTCATCCGTGATTTGCAGTATATAACCAAATCGTGTTATATGAGAAAATCTTGCCTCAGCAAACCGGAACCTCGGAAGGAGGAAACGCTATCCCAGTTTGCCGGGCGGGGGCAGCTTTTTGTATATAAACACACTTGTCCGGTTTGCCGCGCTAGTTTCCTTCTAACTGAGCATGCGTGCATATCATTGATGTGCTAACAGAGTCACATGATCCAAAGTTATCTAGGCAAATGGGCAGCTAGCTTCATGTAAGCAGAGCGAAAATTCTATCACGGCAAACCTAGTGCCCCAGCAAAGCAGGCTATGTTTCTCACATAAACAGCACCTAATCTTGTTTCATATTTTGTGCATAAATACGTTGTCGTCGTTTTAATAGCTAACAGTGGTTCAGGAAGGGCCTCTTGTATATACGGTAAACAAGTGGGTGCTGCTGTATATCTTGAATATGGAAACCATTCATTTTCACGCTTAGAGCTTCAAGATATCAACGTAAAATGTACTTCAGAAGTTGCAATTTAAAGCTCTTCTCTGTTAATAAACATAAATTGTGTTCCGGGTCAAAAGTTTTGAGTAGTCCATTTCAAAACGACCCCACATTGAAAGATGTAAAAAAGGGAAGTATCTGATTGGTTAATGATTTTATTTAAACAGATCCGCTGATTGGTCGAGAAAGATATGGACCTATGTTCCCTCGAAGTAAATAGATATTTCACTGGATTTGGAAATTGTCTTCCTTGCCTGTTATATATCTTTTTAGAACATGTAACTGCGATGCTACACGCAAGAAATGGCTTGTGTTCTTTCATGCCTATATAGAATGTGTTGCTCTATATACACTACACTCAACAGTCACCTTTCTATCCATTCTTTCAATTGCTGACGTTGAAGAAAATCCTGGCCCAGATTCTGGAATATTTAAATTTTGTACATAGAGCCTTAATAGCATTGTGGTATATGATTTCCCTAGAGTTTCTCTCCTTGAGGCTTATAAATCTATTTGCAAGTATGACTTAATAGCGATTACCGAGACTCACTTAGATACCAAGGTAACAGAAGAAATTAAATTATGCATTGATGGGTATACCTTTCTTGAGAACGATCGTGCTTTGGACACAAAGCAGGGTGGGGGTTGTAATTTATGTAAAAGACTGTCATCCAGCTGCAAGGTGCCCAGAGTTGGAGATTGTCACTGAATACATTTTCTGTGAAATCAAACTTAACAGGAGAAAATGCTATTTGCTGTGCTCTACAGGTGTCCCAGTCAAAATCATGTTGGATTTGAAAATTCTGCAAATACCTTTGAATATACGGTGTCTTTGCTGGCTGCAGAGAATCTGTACAGTATGATAATGACTGGAGACTTTAACAGTCGTCCTTCTCATTGGTGCGGAAACGATATAGCTAATCACGAAGGTTAAATCTTTGAGTCAACTACATCTGATCTTGGTCTAACTCAGTTTACCACCAACCAACTCACCTCATGGGTAAATCTAAATCGTGTATTAATCTTATTTTCACAGATCAACCAAATCTTTTTGTCGAGTCTGGGGTACACCAATCGTAACATGGTCAATGCCACCACTAATTAATCTATGGCATTCTTTCTGCAGAAGCCCTGTCGCACCCCCTTATAAAAGCACGCTATGGTATTATGGTAAAACGAACATTACAGTAATCAGGAAGACTGATATATAGAGATATATAGAGATTTGTTTTTGATATTCTAAGGGGTCAGTCATTTATAATTGGGGAGGGTATGAGAACTTTATAAGTTGGAAGGCATGAAACTTTGTGGAGAATTTTTGAGGGGTATGAAATCCTTTAAGGAAAAACTATGATCACTACATTTATACATATCTAGTAGTCAGAGGCTCTTCAATAGCAATTTTTCTCTGATCTAAATTCTATGTGGTATACTGTGTTACTGCAGTGCTATTATTAGCATTCATCATAGCTGTTTGTTCAAATGAAGTTTCAACCATGAATAAACTTTTTCATGAAAATGTTTCTATGCCTTAGGGTGCTGTCATAAAGTATGGAACAGAGGGGGACGGAAGGGATTTAAATTCTTGTTGTAAAATTTCGTAGCCCAATGCAAGAAACAAGAAAAATTTTCTTGGTCCTTATTTGTCATAAATTAGAATTTCATAGCCCCTAAAGTTTCGATTAGGACTGATAAAAATGCTAATTGGAGTATGTAAAAAACAAGTCTCAGAGTTATACACTACTTCACTTTTTGGAGGTGATTTGACACTATGTTCTAGAGAGGAAAAAGAATCCTCCTTTCTGCTCATCGATAACCTGCTACTGTGTTGCACATTATTATATTGTAAATTTGTAGCATAAATCTTTGCAATCTGGAGCAAGTCCAGGGTTGAGTCAATCCTCCACTCCTGGTTATGCAAAACATATGTAATTAATCACCCTCAAACCCCCCATCACTAGATATTTCTGCTGGCTCATCTTGACCTCCTTTATTACAGAAGATACTGTTTTCCTCCTTTCCTGTAATGTTGATTATTACATCTTCATCATCATCAATAGTCTCGCTTTGACCATGAAGTGTCACCCTCGTATCGTTACTATTGACTACCAGTGGTCTTTTCAGTTGTAGAAAAGCAATGTGCTGGTGTGTCGCCACTGCTTTCTTCTTTTTCTTTAGTGACAGGCAGGTAGGCAGCCAGCCATCTCATGCTTCTTTAAGTACTAGCCTAGAGCTGTCATCATCAGTAGTGTCAAACTGTTATTCTCATAGTGAGACACTTATTCAAGCTCCTTAAAGTCTCTTCATAACTAGTTTCCACTTTCTTTGCTTTTCGTCATTGTCTACTTATTCAGTTTGTAGATGCTCATGGTACCACCTCACAATAATCTCATATCAATAATATATTTTTCACAGATTTCCGGTATATTATCCCCTTCAAATGCAGTTATACTCTTACTTTGGATAGCCTTTTTTTAAGTTTCTTCTGGATCGAAAATCATCTATATCGCTCTCTATACCACTAAGAGCTGTTTGTGTATCAGACACATGGCACTAATGATACTCAGGTAATTGATAAATGAAGAAATATTATCCTGCATTTCTAAATCTTCTATCTATATACTGATTTAATGGCCTATCTTTCCACTATGAAATGCTTTGATGGCCCAACATTTTCCCTTCAAAAGTTTTGGTGACCCTGTTGAATCCCTTCCGCCCCGGTCTGCTCCATACTTTATGACTGCTCCATTATGCGTAGAAATCTCTCAGAGAATGACATTTCCTTCTGCACAAAGGTTTTTCTCGCAATATTTCCCAGCAAGTAATTTTTCAGAACACATTTCTATAGGTGATCTTTTCAAGTAAATGAAAGTTAAAAGTATCCATGAAGAAATCTACCCGAAATCCTTACAGGGTAGATATCAACTAGGGTGTGAAACATTTTACTTATTTCTCAATGGGGTATGACAATTTTTGGACAATATTTGAAGGGGTATAAAGCTTTTGACCATTTTGTCACTTACAACCCGCCTCAATACCCAGAATTATATATGACTGGCCCCTAAATGGGTTGTTTATGTTAATATGACAAAACCTGCACCCTATCTGAATTTGGCCGTACCCTATCTTTTCTGCAACCTGCTATTTGGTCGTACCCAAAAGGAAATGGTACGACCTAGACAATAGACTAGTATAAATTTATGTTTCTATATTGGCTATAATGCAGTCACATGCAAGTGATAACAACATCTAGGTCGTGCTGATTTCTGGTGACATGACCTACAGACATGCGTGTTGCAACATAGTTTCCTATAGCATTTGCCTTCAGCAACTGACTATATGTGAAAGTACTGTAAAGAGGGTTCTGGTCTAATGCACTGTAGCGAAGGATTTGAAAAAAATGACTCAAATTTATCCTTTGCAAGCTACTGATGTGTTTACTCAGCTTTTTAACGAGGCCATCTTGTTCAAGAAGTGTTACAGACCAGAAGGTAACTTTGCAACAGGCAAGATCAAGTGTTAATAAGGGCGACCACAATCGTGGCCACAATCAGACCTGCCGTACCTACCATAATAGTGGACGGAAAAGGTTTAGAGAGAAATCAGAACTATTTTATCAGGCGGGAGGAAACGTGAGGAATCGAAGCTACCCATGGAAGTGTTGGAAACTTTTGACGGTGTCGATGTTATTGCTTCTAGGGTAAGAAGACTACGTAGAATGCCTCAACAAGCAAGTGAGGCAAAGCAGAGATAGCACAGAACCTTTCAGGGGTTACATTATATTTATAAAATACCGTGGCTACCAAATTAATAATACCGTGACAACAAATAGTTTCTAGAGGAAGAATTTCTGAAAGATTTAGAAATAGTTAAATGTTTAATACTGCGTGTCCTGATAAGGATATTCTTTAGCAAAGCTGCTAACCAACACATAAACCGGACAAATAAGCGTGCATTGAAGGTTTTGTATGAAGATTACGAATCATCATTCGAACAGCTCCTGGTAAGGATGAAAGCATTACTGTCCATCAAAAGGACCTACAAAGTCTTATTAATGAAATTTACAAGACAACTAACCAAATAAGTCCTTCATATTATGGGAAGATTTTGTAGAAAAGAATATACCTTATAACCTCACTTCCAAAGTACTATGCAGGCTTCCAACAGCACAGTCAAATCATTATGGAATAAGTTCTCTCTCGTTTAGAGCTAGTCTTTTCTAGAATACCCTAGATGATGAAATAGGGCTGGTACCTTGGCAGAGTTCAAAAAGGGGATCATAAAAAATGGATAGCAAATCATGTAATTGTTTAACTTGTAAATAAGGGTTTAGTTGTATAACTATCTAATAACTTTTTCAAATGGTTGGTTTTAATTATTTTGTATTAACTATATATACTAACACAATGAATGAAATGCATCGACAGTTTAACTGAAAGAATGGACAGAAGACACTAATTGGTAGATCTAGTTAGGATTTGGACAACAGACGGAAGTGGAAATTCATGGTCGATAATGTCACAAGACAGCACATTACCGTACCCCAGAACTTTTCAGTAAAGGGATCTAAGAGCAATCAAAATCAGAAATTGAACCAGTAGACCAGAGATTTGCTCATATCAAAGCTCGGGTGAAATAATATTGCACCAAACAGATTGGCATTATTGCTATGAAAAGAACATGACCAAAGTAGCATCATGCCATTGATGTTCAAGCTGAGGCGTAAGGAGTTGTTTGTTGAGAAGCGAAATAGCTCATCGTCGACTTCCTGCACATGTATTATCTACAAGACTTCCGTAACAAGACGTTTTCATATCACTTTCTTCCTTATCCATATCTCTTAATTGTTCGAACAACATGGTGCAGGATGAAGCAAGTGAAATATATGTTTTTTATATAAAATACAAATCGTTGGTACGTCACCGTAAGCATATTATATGTCTTCATACGACAGCATATGGTAGGTAGCACCTTGCTTAGTTTTGTCACGGGTAAGAACAAGGTTGTGTGCATAAATGCGGCGCTTGCAGTACAGATCGGAAACGCAAGAAATAATACATTTAATGTATGCAGAAATTGATACTGATGTGCTACTAACTAGAACAGGCAAAATGTGATTGTTCCTTTACCAAAAATCATAAAAAAATGCGGGGAGAGACTTCTAGTTCATCTTGTTTACTTCCCATAGGATCGACGTCTTCTGAAGGATCGTCGTCTCCTATAATAGCTTCTACGTCGTCTGAAGGATCTTCGTCTGAAGGATCGTCGTCTGAAGGATCTTCGTCTGAAGGATCGTCGTCTGAAAGATCGTCGTCTCCTATAGTAGACTCGGCGTCTTCTGAAAATGCGTCTTCTCCTGTAGTAGACTCGGCGTCTTCTGAAAATGCGTCTTCTCCTGTAGTAGATTCGACGTCTTCTGAAAATGCGTCTTCTTCTGTAGTAGATTCGACGTCTTCTGAAAATGCGTCTTCTCCTGTAGTAGATTCGACGTCTTCTGAAAATGCGTCGTCTTCTAAGGTAGGATCGACGTCTTCTAACATAGCGTCGTCTTCTAACGTAGCGTCGTCTTCTAACGTAGCGTCGTCTTCTGGAATATCTTCGCCGGCGAAAGAAGAATGGATCGTTTGCTTTCAATTGATCCTGATCTAAAATTCAAAATATTTCCTAATTAATGAGTACGAAATACTTGGATTTGCTAATGCACCAAGTTAATCGTGGGTGCATCAAATTTAGTATCAAATGGGTTTCAACACTTCAGTCATGAAAAATGATATGCAAGTCGTCGTAAAAAAAAACGAACAGAGTAATGGGCTTGCTTTCTACCTAACATTTAAGTCTACCTTGAAATCTACAAATTCGAGAACAGCTCACAAATGAACAAATGATACAGAAGTTTGGATACAAAGACATTGTCTCATGCAAGCAGTCCTTCCAAAACCATGGATGCGTCTTAAGTAAACTTCCAAATGCAAAAAACCCAATATACTGGTTCATCTCGTCTCAAGTGCTCTTGAACGCCGTTGGAATAATAAAGAAGTGGCAAAAATATATAGGCCTAGATGGCATACGCCTTTGATTTTTGCCGTATAGGAAAAGACATGCTTTTAAAGCTAACTCTTTCTCAAGGGAGACGTGAAGCTGATGTAGATTATTGGGCATTTTGCATGTCTTCACAGGATTCTAGGAACTAAAATATTGATACTCGCCAAATCTACGTAACAAAAAAGTGGGCTACTTTACCGCCACAGTAAATTCAATGAGATTCAAAGTATGTATTGTTTCATGATAGCGTATGTCTTTGGAAAACGAAACATTACTTACTATTGTGTCTTAATTAATGAGCTTAGTTAGAGATAGATTGCCTTTGAAAATCTAGTCAATTAGAGCTGTATGAGTTGATTTCTAGTTATATGTCTAGAAAAACAAATGACTAGCAGGTACAGACATGAGAGAGGAAAAGTACTGATTAATGTCCTCCACGTCGATACACTTCTGTAAGGCATATGTTCTATAGACATTTAGGTGAAGAAAGGATAGCCGTCAAATGTTTCAAACCTGTGATAGAGTACATTTTCTCCCAACCTAATTGGCCAATCATCAAGCAAATATGCCTAATCTTAGTATGTGTGGTCAGAATCCTGCATGGTGACTGGTCAATTAGTTTGGGAGAAAATAGACCTGATAGAGCTCTCAAATATTTGATGGCTACGCTGGTGAAGTAAAGTATGAAACAGTACCATTCTCAATACTATTTGATTGGTCAAGCTCAGTTTCATCGTTTTCCAATGCAGTTGGATCTACGACGATAAAGTGAAAACCATAAAGTTTACAATATGAGATGTCTAGGCATTATTATGGCTACAAGAGACGCATCAATATCCCTATACGCATCAAAAGAACATAAAACTATACTGAACGTTGCCAGTGCTAACTCGATATCGTTAGGCTACACCTTGGCTAAAAATAGAACACAATTGGAAACTGATAATTATTGACACCGAAAACTCTTCAAATTCTGCTATGTCACTTTCTACCATGTCATTTCATAACTGGAGAGTACGGTAGGAAAGGATCAAATGGAACGAACACAGGTCAAATTTCAAACTGCCTCCATAAAAGAATAAGATGGCTCTGTGATATACAAAAGGACAAGGAAGAAGGTGCTGCATTCACACAAAGCTCCCAGCTTTCCCAAAGTAGTGCAGGTTTTTGCGATGAATTACAGATTAAGATTAGTCTCTCTATTAATGCTATATGCACCTTCATTCTCCTCTGGCTCAGCAGTATCTTTACTGTCCTCTTCTGCGTCTTCCATGGGTTCCTCTGTGTCCTCCGATGCCTCTTCTGTATCTTCCACTGGCTTATCCTCATCTTCTGATGGCTCACTAGAATCTTCGCTTTCATCTTCAGATGACTCATCCTCATCAGCAGGGTCTTCTTCATTGTCTATTGATTGGTCACTTTTATCTTCAGCAGCTACCGTTTCCTTCACAGCATTTTCAGCGGGTGTGACACTCTCTGTATCACTTGCTGAGTCTGGCACAGCAGAACCTGAAGAAAAGGTTGAAAACTTTATTGATCCATTGTCCAAAATCAATTTCACAGTGAAGAACAGACGAAAATGCGCAGGGTATACCGCATAAATTTAAGGAGTTAGATAGTGTAATGCCCAATAAAAATAATACGAACTTTTGAAGAAAACCTGAACGAATTTAGGGACTGACCTAGATAGCACAAACATTGTTACATCAACTGAAGTTGTGTAAATGTTTCCGATTGGTTGTTTGTATTGCAAGCCAAAAGCAAGAGATGCTAGGCACAAAGGTATCCGGTACCATTTAACTGGAACCTAATAAACTAAGTTTATAAGAACCAGGCCCGCGAAGGTGACTGTAAGCAATGTCTTTGAAGTTAAGAGGTTTTACTTTTCGGTATTACAGGTCAATAAAATATCCTGTTACAGTTAACCCTATATATTCAATTGCCAGATGACTTACCACAACATATAACTAGGGCAAGCATTTCTGATTGCGAAATGGTGAACGAATTTTTAACCATGTACATTTTCCCGGTTATACCGCGGAAAGGGGGACAAAAAGGGGCAATGGCGCAAGATCCTAGCCTTGGTACAATCAATATCAACAGCTTGCTCTATTTACTCAGAAATTCGATGATAACTCCTCCAGGATTGTATGCCCAATAGCCTTTTGACAAATCAGCAGTGCCACTTTTTCTTCCTTTAGAGTGGAGCAGTGTTGGGGAACATATCAAAATTCCTCCATATTTACACACCTTTTTGCACTCTTTCCCTTTAAGCTTTAGTTTGGGTCAATTACTGTATTCGTGTAAATTGAACTTTGGCGTATTGCATATACATTATTCAATGGGGCAATTACGAAGGGGGTCCTGGCTGTCTAAACACCTGCCTTTTCATGCAAAAGAATAAACTGCCATTTTTCGTGGAAGATTGTGAAGTTGTGTATTGTATTTTTGCTATTTACATCTGCTAATAACCATCCTTAAACCTGAAAGTAGCAAAGTCATGGATATTCTTCCCTTTATAATTCTAAAACGCCATATTTCAAGCTATTTCCTTTCTAATACTTGCGAGTGTCCCTTTTTGTGGACTCAGACGCGCAAATACTATGGGACGTGGGGGTATCACACCCCAATCTCTATCCAGTCAGGGGTTCTAGGGGCAGTCAGAAAATCTAAGGTTTGTCGCAAAAGGCTAGCTCAATCGGAAAAACTGTAATCATTCATGAAATATTTGAATTTGGGACTATTTCTGTTTTGAAGCACAAACTAACTGTCTTTATGCTCCATCTCCTAAATGTCAAGAAAGGTACAATCTCTACCATGCCATTAGATAGTTGGGAGGAATTCTCAAAATAGAAACTAGCTTTCTGACAATGTGCAAGGTTATGCTAGGAAATGGTGATTAAGTTTTGGGTCTTGATACAAACTGATCACACACTTTTTTAAATGAATATCTAATTTTGTTGATGAGCCTGAATATTCTCAAAATTTGTGGATTTTGAGCTCACACTAGTTTTGTTTTTTTAGTGAAACTCGTGTAAGCAAAACATGCTAAGTTTACACAAAGCTTGAGCCTTGCAATATTCTTAAAGTGTTCTTACATTTCAGCAATGCCGGGGCTTAATATTCTTATCGACTGTTATTCTTATAGAAAGTGTGCACTGAACTTTCTCAGTTGAAAATTTTGAACTACTACTTGCCAATTTACATACCTATGTGGATTGGACCCCTGCCCTAAAAACATCTTGCTCTGCGCCTTGTACTGCTTAAAGCATAGTGTCATGATGGCCTCCTATAACTCATTTTCTGTTAACACAGGGACGAACATGGGTGGCTGAATAGCGAAATAGATAATTGATGCATAATATTGGGAATGTAGCAGCCGTCTAGAGAAGAAAAGGAGCTTCCAGATGTTTAAATAGTATATAGTTGAGATTGCTATGTTGACTTACTTAGGGAAACGTCGATTCAAAACTATGTCCAAATTCAATAACTGCAACTGTAAATAAATAGCAACTAATAGCAATCGTCATTCAAGGTACTCTTGAGTTCCATCCAAATAATCGCCCCCCCCCCGATTGCTAATCTTTGAAATTATTTCCAACCCCCCCCAGTTATTCCAACCCCCTACTTCAGTGAAATTGTGTTTTTCGCAGGGGATATTTTCATTTACTAAAAAGCTAACCTCAAATTAATTTAATACTCCCTTACAGTACAACTATAACTTCCTTTGCCTTGCTGTTCATTGACAATATTTGATTAGTCAGTCCTCCTAAAATGTTCTTTGGAATATCCATATTATACTTTCCAAACTCCCCCCAATTATTATTTGTCTGAACACTTTCTAACCCCCCTATTATTCCAACCCCCTCCTCGTTTATTCGGTACTCACGAGTATTGGATCTTCAAGACGTCATGCGTAAATACAAATACAAATACAAATTACAGATATGGAATCTAGGCAAGTTGGCGGATTTGCAGTTTAGGGTAACAACGAAATCGCGTTAAATTCTGTAGGAAATTACTCCTTACGATGAAGAGAGTCGAAGCAAACGATAAGAAGTGCGGTACTGCTTACCAATTACTTAAGGTCAGGGTTAGGGTTTTGTGCAGGGTTAGGGTTAGGGTTAGCGTTAGTTGTAGAATGGGCGGAAGTTTCTTAATGGACAAAGGGATTTCAATGTTGATCGAGGGAAAAATAAGAGTAAATAAGTAATTGGTAAGTAGTACCGCAATTTTTATTGTTTGTTTCGACTCTCTTCATTCTAAGGAGCAATTTTGTATAAAATATAACGCGATTTGGCTGTTACCCTAAACTGCACATCCGCCGGCAAGTTCCAGTAATTATGAATATTAATGATGACAGGAAACCAGTTTTTTGAAGAGCCTAGCAATGACTTACGAGACTGATATCGGGCAATAGCTTGACTTATCAGCCTTTTCTCCACCTTTGAAAATGGGAGTGACCCTAGCTATTTTCCAAACTCTGGGAAGGTACTTGTTTCAACTGACGCGTCGCACAAGAGAGCCGGGGAAATTTCACCAGCACTAGAATCCAACTGAGGGGATTTGATTTAATGCAACAAGAATTGTATGTTATTCATATTCTATTTGTAGGTGCCAGGCAGATTTCATACCACTTCGTTTTGCTACGTAACAATGCCACGAAAAACTGAATATGGAGAGATTTGTAAAATGAGGTAAGAATATAACTGCTAGTGGAAATGTGAAGGATAACTTAGGAAACACAAAAGCTAAAACTTGGATACACTGCGTTCGTGTCTATTTTTCAGTCTTTCACCGAAGACAAAGCATGTGCCACACACGCCCTTGTTTCTGTACCTGATTGGCCACAAACTATTTCTCGACGCTCATTGGTTTACTTTGATTGACATTTGAGGGCGCTGTCCTGGTTGCTACCTAGCAACTAAAGATGCTTAACAAATCGAAGCAAAAATTGATGAAGGGGCACTTCCCCAGCAAAGGAATGCTAGTCAAGTGTCTTATCATCCCCTTTCAAAAAGATAAGAAACTCTTACTCGCAGCCTCAAAAACGTAAAACAGTGGAGGAAGACTTGGTCATAGAAAATACATCATTATGCTATATAGTCTTCTAGGGCAAGTTTCGCAAAGAGCTGAATGGCGAGCTCGATCCGGTGAAAACTAGGGGATCTAAGTCTATCAAAGTTTAAGTCCGGTCGAAGACTAACTTATAACAAATCGCCAGCAACAATATGGCATTAGGATAAACGAGGTTCGTTTGAATCACAAGGGTTTGTATAATCTAGAATTGAATCGATGTCGGGTAGGAACTTGTGAGCATACTTTAAACGCCATACAAAACTACTTGATACGGTTAATCTGAGGAGAATAAAAACAGAGAAATTTAATATGCTTGAATCTTGTCAAACTACACGGAAACGGGTCATAGATGTCAGACTCCAACAAGAGCAGATCTAAAATCGTAGAAGAGCTAAGATGTATGTTTTGCTGCTTTGTGGTCAGCCTGTTTGAAATTGAATAAACTTACAGTATAATAGTTCAAGGAGAATTTAAGCCTTTTAGGAGCACTGAGGTTTGCAGATGCGATAAGACATTGAATAAGTTATTACCGACCATACATTTCAACCCGTCCGCAATTGGCCAACAAACAATATCAAGAATTACAATACTACTCCGCAAGTGACATAGCTACAGTGGTATAGAGCAGAATTGAGACTTACCATAATTCACAGCGATAAGACAAAGAACCAACGCCGCTACTGCGAAGAAGCGCTTCATCTTGCCAGTCGTTGAATGTCACTTACGAAAGTGACATCTGAACCATTGGCAAATCAATGGAGGTACTTATATTTAAAAGGGCAGCGGCTACGTCTCCTAGCCTTGCCCTTATCCGCTTCACAATTTACAACAAAATGTAGATTAACATTGTAACTAAACACCAAAAATAGCTATTGAAATAAGATGACATCACGTAGTCAGTTGGAATACCACTTTGTTCCGCTTAAATTGTTGCCCTGGTTTCACAAATGAGAGGAATGCAGTGGTCATTTATCGATCTCCAAAAACAACTTTTCTGAGTTTCTGAAGCTTTACTTGACACATATTTACGATGCCTTGCTAGGTAATTCTCACTTTATATTACATCCCTTATCATGAAGGAACTAAAATCATCCGATGAAAATGCCATAATATGATATGATATGATATGATATGATATGATATGATATGATATGATATGATATGATATGATATGATATGATATGATATGATATGATATGATATGATGATATGATTGATATGATATGATATGATATGATATGATATGATATGATATGATATGATGTGATATGATATGATATGATATGATATGATATGATATGATATGATATGATATGATGTGATATGATATGATATGATATGATATGATTGATATGATATGATATGATATGATATGATTGATATGATATGATATGACATGATTGATATGATATGATTCATATGACAGGATTGATATGATATGATATGATATGATGTGATATGATATGATATGATATGATATGATATGATTGATATGATATGATATGATATGATATGATATGATATGATTGATATGATATGATATGACATGATTGATATGATATGATTCATATGACAGGATTGATATGATATGATATGATATGATATGATATGATATGATATGATATGATATGATATGATATGATATGATATGATATGATATGATATGATATGATATTATATGATATGATATGATATGATATGATATGATATGATATGATTGATATGATATGATTCATATGACAGGATTGATATGATATGATATGATATGATATGATATGATATGATATGATATTATATGATATGATATGATATGATATGATATGATATGATATGATATGATATGATATGATATGATGTGATGTGATATGATATGATTGATATGATTCAATGTCAATTAAAATTCATAGTTATAAGAGGGCGGCCTTCAGCAAAAGCTGATATACGAGGGACCCTTGGATAACAGTATAACATTAAAATAATATACTAATTAAAGCTAATTTTATATAAATAGTATTATCACTATGGCATTTTATTGAAATAGCAGTCTAATGTGCAATACGTTAAAATATATAAAGAAACAAAAGGAAAGAGCAAAATACCGAAAAATGTCTAAATGGTTGCTGTACAATTATGTACTAAGGTGGCATGTCTGGACTCAGCAGAGAGGTTATTCCAGTACTATACTCCTCTGAATGAAGCACAGTTTTGGCTGAATTCCTGTTTTGAATAGTGGCCACTTTAAGTCAGTATGACTATTTCGGAGGGTATTTAGGACTCCTGTGAATTTCTGGAAGAAGTTCATTCAGAGATAAAGTATGACAATAATTATTACTTTATTTAAGGTTGGCTTTTCCTCTAGAAGAAGCTAATTAACGCCAACCAAAAACTTAAATACATGTTGATGATAAATGTAAACTAATATACACAGAAAAGGTAATAGCGTATCTAAAGCCACCAATATACATAAGGCTGTTATACAATTTTCAATCTGCTACTATACAAGCTCTAGATCTCTAACATGCTGTTTACATAATTTACAGTTGCAATGAAAGTCATGGCTTTTGATATTTCTTTTGAGACTTTCTAATGTTTTGGACTCTCAATGCGACACAAAGTGTCTTTAAGTTCTGGTTCTGAAATGCTTCTGCCACTATGTAGTGAGTATGGCATATCTTTCTCCATAAACACTTGATTCATTAAACATGAAATGAAATTCCTTTGATTTTGTATATTTCAAATGCAAATAACTGTAAATGTTTATAGTGAATGGAAATTGTATTTCCTGTCACTAGTAATTCTCCATAATTTGAGCAATTATCTCTGTATGCGACCCTCGGCACTCTCTCGTGGATTTCGTTTATTTTCCTATTAGCTGGCCTATCATGGAAGATCAAAACAAGTTGAAAATAGCTAAACTGAGAAAAAATAAAAGCATTCATAATAATTCTCAATTTCTCAGTATCCATATAGTTTGGAATACGTGCAAGAGTATGCAACTGCTGCCCAACCTTTTTACAACGTATGTTTGTATGATTCTTGAGATCAAGGCATTGCTCAGCAGTTAGCTTCATATCATTATCATGAAGCCACTTAGAAAGCTGCTCAGCATCTGATTTAATCTTAGAAGCAATAGTTTCTAGCTCATGATCACACAGATAGGTAGTCGTGTCATCTGCATAATTGCAAAATCTCAGTACCCTCCATTTGAAAGAAAATATCATTTACGAATATTTTAAACAAGAGGGATCCCAGAACAGAACCTTGCGGTACATCAATATTGGACTCCTGTCATCAGCTAACAGATACATTAACCTTGAAACGCTGTTTTCTATTCGAAAGATAGTCATAGACCAGTTGAAGAGCAGGCCTGTTGAAACCGTAAACTTCGAGTTTTACTATTAGTAGTTTGTGGTTTAGCATATCAAAGATCCTTGCAGAGATTCATAAGAATTGCACCTATGAACCCAGAAATATCTGCATCTGTCAATTAATCTAAGCAACGCATGTTGAATATTATAGCCTGTACGATACGCATGAAGATATGGAAACAACATGTTCTCCTGGTAATACACAATTTGACTTGAAACTGTTCTTTCGTAGATCTTTGATATCGCCGGTAGGGCCTGCTATATGCTATAGTTCTGTTTAAAAAGCATCACTGTTTTAAAGAGGAATATTATATCGCTTTGCTGTAGTTCAAGTAGAAGTTTGCTATCATCTATACTCTCATTATCAAAGTGTTGTACCACTGGGGCATACAAATCAGAGTGTTCAGTGAATATTTTCACAGGCATACTGCCAAAGGGAGAATCTCTAGTAGCTTCTAACTTCTCAATTTGACAAAATGTCATCTCCAATGTAGCTTGCTGCAGAAAACATTTTTGACGGACAAATACCCTTTACTTTATCAATCGTACACTCAGGTGACATTTGTACCTATATACAGAAATGTCTATAAGGTCTAGTAACTTGTTTGATTTCATCAAATTCCCCTTTCCTCTGAAAGTTGTAAGTTAGCTGTAATTCTAGGAAACTTTATATGGGGCCACTTGCCCGAAAAGAAGCTCTGCGCATTACAGAAAATACAGAAGGATGGGATACCATCCGCAAGACTAAACATTGACGAAACTCGCAGAAAAACCATCTGCAAATACGCAAACCAAGGTTGGAATTCTCAAAAAGAGTTTTTCGTACATCGGTGCAAAGATCTGGAACGACATCCCAAACGATATAAGAAATGTGGAATCTACTCACTTTTTCAAACAAAAAATAAAAACTACCTCCTGGGCCAGTAACGTAAACTAAATGCAGAATAAACAATCTATGAACTAGTCCCAGATGTGACCTCTTGGTAGATCAGTTTAACACGTGTTTGGTTTGTTTTTGTTTGTTAGTATAGACTTCTTCTATCTATATAAACACCGAAGGAGTATAATGTGTTGAGAACTAGTTGTAGCAGGGTATTAAGTCAAGGAAGACACTGTGATTCAATACAAACAGTAACATAACATATATGCAATATTTAAATTAAGTATTGTATATATGTTATGTTACTGTTTGTATAGAATTAAACGTATAAGTACAGTGATCTCTCCTCCGCAGACTGAACCTTTGCAGGCCTATAGACCCATACCCTTCTATCCTAAAGGTGAGTTGAAATCCTCAGTGTCGACTTACTTCCTAGTATAAGCAAATCCATTGCTTTCGACACAACAAGTTACATCTCGGGGTTCGCTCTGTGGAGTGGTCACTGTGACGACTCTTCGTCCTTGTAGTTATTATTTTTTTGTTTTCCTTTTGTATTGGATATATATATATTTGAGTACAATGCATTTCCATGCTCCCTGCACTATGGTATTGTGACGTTAATATATATATATATATATATATATATATATATATATATATATATATATTAATTCTGCTAAGGCTGACATAGGTCAGACAAACCTATGTCAGCCTTAGCCGAATTAATATATATAGTACGCTTGGCTCTGAAGAAGGCATTATAGCCGAAACATAGCGAAGGCCCTAGATGCGTTGAGGGACTCACGGTAGAATGACCTTAAGATTCCACCGCTATTCTTTTGTGCCTGGGTGGCGCAATTGATTAGCACAGGAGTCTTCTGATCTAAACATCGTGAGTTCGAATCCGCACTGGGGCCAAAATAAATTTTCCAATTGTGGTACCCCACTCATGACTTAGTATATATATATATATATATATATATATATATATATATATATATATATATATATATATATATATATATATATATATATATATATATATATATATATATATATATATATATATATATATATATATATATATTTATCCGAGGAAAAAAGTTTTATCGTTTATCAAAATTGTCTATTATCTAGAATGTTTCTCAAGTTGAGATTTCCGTAGCAATCAACTGTTGCTTTTTGCAATAGCGTTACGCTTTTTGAAGGCATTCGATTTCTCTTGCGTTATATACTTACTCACATATTATGCAGTCTTGTTCTTGGCATAATCGCCTTCCTCAAGATCTTGGTCATAAGATGGCCATCATTTGCTCGAACATATTTCTTCTTGAGGGAAGCTTGCTCATTAAGAACTTTTTTTAACACTAACGCTAAAATGATCGCAAATGTTTCCGTTTCTTTACAATGTTCTTAATTTTTTACTGCTCTTTATGTTCTATTTTGGAGCTTCTGTAAGTGATCTCTTTCTGTTCAACTACAGCGTTCCCAAACATAACAACAATTCCGGATATATGACTCAAAATAACCCTGTATAAATTAACCCAGGAATTCTTCGTTGGGTGCATTACATTTAAAATTCCAATTGATAGATGATTAGCCGATAGCTGAACGCTGCTTCATATGTGCCTCTTCAAGTCTGAAAAATTCATGCAGTTAGTTGAAACACACTTCTTTGTCATTGACTGCTTACTACTTCTTTGCACATTACATAAACAGGTCCCTTAATTATTAGTGGTGTTTAAGGAACATGACTGCATAGCATCAAGAACCTTAAAAAATCAACTATAAATTCTCGATATCAAGTATGAAATGAGGAAGAAATTTTGCCCCCCTACTGTCTGTAGGTAAAAGAGGCTCTGTGTCCGTTTCTTTGCTTTTTTTTGGCTTTTGTCATATTGGCTCATTATAGAAAGACATACACACTCTTGAGGGTGACTCTTTTATTTACCACGATATCGCAAATATCACAGAAGTAAACTGCAGTGCGTGTTGAGCTGCCACACCAGCTTTAAGTGAAATAAAACATACTCATAAGTTTCTTCTATTGTATTCCATATCACTTCATATTATCTTGAATTCCAAGATTTATATAGTACTTTTTAAACAGATTGGTATCAATATCTGGTCCAGTCAATAGCCAATAATAGTTGAACGCATAAGTTTAGAGTTAAATTTTGCTCGAAGGAGCTCTTTTTAGTTTGAATGGTGTGGCAAAAACAAATTCTGACACAACCACACTTAGGGCAGCAGATTATACAAACACTAATGAAAGGTTGCAACTGGACGGACCTGCTGTGATCATTCCAGCGGTTTCAGTAGCGGATCGTACGAGTAATGATTATTCATGGAGTTTCCTCGTTTCTTGGAAATCACTAGGTGTGTGGAAACCATTCAGAGTTTCTATACCTTGCACTTGCGATGAAATAATCTTCTCTGCATGGTTCTTCCCTCAAGGATCACAATCCTAGGTTTTATGTTAAATTATAGTTGACCTAGGGCTCTTGAGATAACTTGGAAGCAGCCTTAATCACTAAAACACTACCTAAGCGTCACTTGACCAAACCTAATACATAGTGACAGGACAGTATCAATATAACATCATTATATCTATGAAAGGATGCAACTTCCTCGTGATTAGGCCAATTGTATGAATTACCGTAAATCCTCAAATTAGCCCCCTGGGGGCGTATTCGAGAGGAGGGCTTATTCGAGGGGGGATTATAAAATTATTTGATACATGTCATATCAAAAGCTCATTGTCAAAGCTTCTTTTCTCCATAAGATTACAAAAACAGTCTAACTTTAAGCATTAATCTTTATCCAAGTCTTCGTCATCATCTGGGGTGGGGGCTTATTCGAGGGGGGGTTATCAACAACTTGAAGTTCTAGCATGGAGCTTATTCGAGGGAGGGACTGATTCGAGGGGGGCAATTCGAGGACTTGCGGTGTTGAGGAAGAAAATTGCTGTGCGAATCGGGAAAGCAGAAGACAGTTCACCTTTTGTTTTATAAGAACCCTAGCTCAAGGCCTAGTCGTATACGTTTCTTAATTTCTTGACAAATTCTGGTTCTATAAGTTTCTTTCAGAGTAATCTATTTGCAGTTCTTTTAAAGCATCTAGCGAACCCATTCTAGACAAAACATCAGGCTCTTCATAGAGTCGTAAAAATTCAGCTCGCCTTGGGGAAGGGCGATGTCCTTGTCTTCTGACAGAAAGAAGGTCGTGGTCGCTAGAGTTCCCTCTTTTCCATCAATGGGCTCTTCTCTCCCAGATGCTCTCTTGTTGTTGAACTCCCATTCCAATGAATAGTTAAATCGGTGGGTTATGGAAATTCCATGTATGAAATGTCACCATGACAAAGAACCTAAATATTTGTGAACGATTTACCGCTCAAAAGGATTGTAGCTTGAATGGGATACAAAGTCAATCTATTAGCATAAGTCAACTTGATGACATTGTTCCGCCCACGCTGGTATACCAACAGCGGCCTACAGACCCTGCCGCTGTTTCTATGCTATTAGGGACAGTAGCCCCACAGCTAAGGCTGTTTTTCAAATCTGCTCTACATTAAACATGAAATTCAAAGCCGTTTAAGACAAAAGTTGCCGTGGTTCTTGTTACGGAACATCCTAAAAGTATGCAATATATGCATATGTATATAAATATATTTTTATATGGCACTGTATACCTGGGACTGACATTAACCACATCTCGTAATATGTCCCAACATTTAGCTGCAACAATCAAAAAGGCGTCTTCGAGAGTACATCTTTTGAGAAAAATGCGAAGTTTCATGGATGCCAAAACAACCAAGCTGACATATCAGGCCATGATTGTCCCTATTCTTACTTATAGGTCACTGTCACTCTATGGTTCAACTCCACCCCATATAAAGTGCAAAATCGAAAAAGTTGAGGCTAGAGCCCAATTGATAATTTGCAATAGCGAAACAATACCAAAAGCTGAGTCCATCAAAAAGAAGCAACTATGCACCTTCGTACACAAGTGCCTACATAATGAAGATATTTGTAGTAAATTTAAGGTGTGCTACATGATGTGAAAAACAACCGCAAATACAAGATGCAATGGAACGATATTAGAAATCCCTAAAATAAAGTTGGAAGCAGCGCGGAAATCGACCTATTATCAAGGAGCTATAATTTTTAATGAACTTCCCGAAAACACAAGGAAAGAAACTGACTTTTTGAACTTTTAAAAAGCAATTAAATTAGTATTTTGACAGTTGCTTATAACTTATGACACAGATTTATTTTCCTTCTTTTGATTTATTTAACATGACTTCTGCGATAACAGGATATATATGTACCTAGTGTAAATATGATATGACTGCCTGTATAAAGATGCGTTAATAATAATAATAATTATAGTATAAAAATATATATATACTTCGGCAGAAGCCTTCACCAGTAATATCCTTATATATATATATATATATATATATATATATATATATATATATATATATATATATATATATATATATATATATATATATATATATATATATATATATATATATATATATATATATATATATATATATATATATATATATATATATATATATATATATAAATATATAAGCCCTAATTTCTCTGCCTCCAGTTCTTTATAAAGGTGTCCTTTTGCACTATTTGTTGATAGATGAAGCAACCTCCCACCTCCCCCTGAGGTGAGCTAAACTTAGCGTTTAAGGACAAGAATATCCCTAGTCTGTCAGATTTCACCGGAAACTCACTATTGTGGATGAAATTGCATTATTCATTGGGTGTTCCAAGGAACTTTGGCAGTGATTGTACCACAAGACCCTGTTCATAATGCCCCTTTATTTTTGAACACCTTTTCACTACAAGAGGCTCCTCATTCATTTTCTACAGGGGGGTCTAATCTACAAGATAGGGCAGACCAAACACTTTCCATGGAGAATGTATCTTGGAATCATATTTTTCAGATTTAGAAGCAAACGAAATCGTACGGGAAATTCCAGGAGTTTGTTACGTTCATTTGTAGCAATGGTTATAGGCAGTGCTACGTAACAAAAAACAATAAACAGTTTCAAAGAAAAAGGGCATTTTACTTTATTTAGGAAATGGACAGTGGTCTATAATCTCAGGATCCAGCCCGTAGTTGCGGGTCTGTTATTCCCTTTGCAGAAATAAAAATATTTGAAATATAAAGTTGCTTAAAGCTTTTGTTTTTAAGTGGTCCTACTTCCTTAACATGCTTGTCTTCCTACATGTAGCTTCCTCATAAAGTGGTTACATTTTAAAAAAAGACATGTGATGAAGGCGGATGCAGGGACAATCCTCTTTAACACTTTAAAAGGATATTATTGTCTAAAGGCGTAGGCGCTCTGAGGGCAACAGTATACCGCAATCTTTGTTTCGTATCCGGCCAAGAATGCAGGTTGCAAACTTTCGAATTCCTGTTTGTATCGGGGAACTTAATGAGTTTTGCGAAAATGGAAAGGCTCATTTCCTATAGTATGCTTATGCCAGATGCTGTTAGAATGCTCTGTAAAGCATAACGACATAAATACATTTTTCAAATATGGGCGAAACAGTCACTCAAACCCGTCGTAGTATTTTTCGTGACTTTGAGATCAGATGTGTCTAAAACAAATATTGTTTTCCATTCATATTCACATTATCTTGCGGGTGGACATTCAGATATGACGTCATAGAATCATTCCTAATTAAGGCTTTACACCGATTTCATATGTATTCTATTATGAGGAAAGAGTTATTTCTGAGAGAATGAAATTGGACAAACAACGGAGAGAAGGAGGGCTTCCTCCCTAATTTTATTACCATGAAGACTTCTTAGGTAAAATATTCTGCAAGGTTTACTCTTCTACGTATAATGAAAAAGCGCTGTCATGTACGTCGAACATTTGCAGAAAGAAAACTATAATGGCATAAGTTAAAATTGTCTGATTCGATAAAGACAGCCGGCCTTCTAATCCATGTGTTTTCAAGCAAAAAAGCACCATTGCTTTGGTTAGATAGAGCTGATTGCAAAGCAATCAAGCTTAATGAGTTAGCCAATATATTCAGAGAAAAGACTCTGTGCTTTCGTATGTTGCTTAATCGAATGGTTATTAAAATATCATAAGGCTCTTTGTGTTGAATTTAGTTACAATTGTGCTTACGCTAGTCCGCATTTTTGCGGATACAAGTAAGTTGCTATCACCGTTGATAATCTCAAGACTTGATTCCCAGAAACAATTTCATTTGATGTCATGTGTCGCCTTTAACCTTGTGTTTCTGTAACATATTGGTGTTCTATGTCTTAGATTAATCTGTGTTTTATGTCGTGTCGCTTTACTTTTGATGTTGTGTTTTGGAATGGTGTATTTGTGTTAATTCCTGTTATGTATGTAACTTGCTTGTAGTGTCAGTATCACTCTTTCCTGGCGATGTGTTTGTCCCTGTCAACATGTATTGTGCTTTGACGTAACAAATGTTGTATAGTGCTTACGATTATATTATGTGTGTTTTAGTATTTGATTCAGTTATTCAGTTCAATTCAGTCTTACGGTTACAAATATAAGCCACATACGAAGAGCAGTTTCCTTGTGTTATATCTAACTTAGGCCTAGGCCTATGGCCTAGGCTTAAAGACAAAAGACCAATCACCGGCCACCAGAAGTGAGACCCCTTGTACGTTACAAATTTGGTGACAGGAGTAAACGCTGCGCACCATTTAGCCGTGGTGGAGGATGTTGTCAGTGTCCAAGGGGAGAATTCAGTAGATGAGTACTCTTTCTTACATCAATTTTGACTATTGACCTTCGGTTTTGTTACGTAGAAGAACGTTTTATGGTTGAGATCAAGTGACTTTTATCTGGTTGTGTTATGTACCTCTTGAGTTGATATGTTACCATCGCTCCTACTGATCGCAACGCCAAGTTCAGAAGATCCATCAAGACATTTGGTTATTCAGTTATTATGAAGTAGCTGGCCATGGGGTGGTTGCAGCTGTGAAGTTACCAAGAAGATTTTATTAGGATTTGTTTTTATTTTTTCCAAAGATGCTACCCAACTGGAAGCACTGAGCAGAGTTTTGGCACCTTCTTTTGTTTTCCAGTCAGTCTTCGGACCTTAGCATCCTTTGAACATTTTTTTTGAATCTTGATTGGACTCAATGAACTTTTCATCGTTGTAAATTACTATTAGTTTAAAGGGAGGGATGGTGTAACATATTGGTGTTCTATGTCTTAGATTAATCTGTGTTTTATGTCGTGTCGCTTTACTTTTGATGTTGTGTTTTGGAATGGTGTATTTGTGTTAATTCCTGTTATGTATGTAACTTGCTTGTAGTGTCAGTATCACTCTTTCCTGGCGATGTGTTTGTCCCTGTCAACATGTATTGTGCTTTGACGTAACAAATGTTGTATAGTGCTTACGATTATATTATGTGTGTTTTAGTATTTGATTCAGTTATTCAGTTCAATTCAGTCTTACGGTTACAAATATAAGCCACATACGAAGAGCAGTTTCCTTGTGTTATATCTAACTTAGGCCTAGGCCTATGGCCTAGGCTTAAAGACAAAAGACCAATCACCGGCCACCAGAAGTGAGACCCCTTGTACGTTACAAATTTGGTGACAGGAGTAAACGCTGCGCACCATTTAGCCGTGGTGGAGGATGTTGTCAGTGTCCAAGGGGAGAATTCAGTAGATGAGTACTCTTTCTTACATCAATTTTGACTATTGACCTTCGGTTTTGTTACGTAGAAGAACGTTTTATGGTTGAGATCAAGTGACTTTTATCTGGTTGTGTTATGTACCTCTTGAGTTGATATGTTACCATCGCTCCTACTGATCGCAACGCCAAGTTCAGAAGATCCATCAAGACATTTGGTTATTCAGTTATTATGAAGTAGCTGGCCATGGGGTGGTTGCAGCTGTGAAGTTACCAAGAAGATTTTATTAGGATTTGTTTTTATTTTTTCCAAAGATGCTACCCAACTGGAAGCACTGAGCAGAGTTTTGGCACCTTCTTTTGTTTTCCAGTCAGTCTTCGGACCTTAGCATCCTTTGAACATTTTTTTTGAATCTTGATTGGACTCAATGAACTTTTCATCGTTGTAAATTACTATTAGTTTAAAGGGAGGGATGGTGTAACATATTGGTGTTCTATGTCTTAGATTAATCTGTGTTTTATGTCGTGTCGCTTTACTTTTGATGTTGTGTTTTGGAATGGTGTATTTGTGTTAATTCCTGTTATGTATGTAACTTGCTTGTAGTGTCAGTATCACTCTTTCCTGGCGATGTGTTTGTCCCTGTCAACATGTATTGTGCTTTGACGTAACAAATGTTGTATAGTGCTTACGATTATATTATGTGTGTTTTAGTATTTGATTCAGTTATTCAGTTCAATTCAGTCTTACGGTTACAAATATAAGCCACATACGAAGAGCAGTTTCCTTGTGTTATATCTAACTTAGGCCTAGGCCTATGGCCTAGGCTTAAAGACAAAAGACCAATCACCGGCCACCAGAAGTGAGACCCCTTGTACGTTACATTTCCAAGACCGCTATCTGAAGTGCAAAGACGACGAGACCAAATCCTCTCTATACACGTTTTTTATATGAAGGTGATTCATCAGAAAGCAGTACTCAACTACTTAGACAGTTGAGTAAGTTCATCACTGTATTTCTGACACCTAAGAAAGGTTATAAGTTCACATACAGTTCAAATTCCAATTTTCATGCTAGCCTGCTATCTGTGTGCTTAATTTGTTCAGATTCCATGTTTATCTGGGTTAAGATGTGAATGTAACTCTCTGTGTCAGTTGGGCGTGTCGTGATAGTGGTTGTTGTAGCATATTATACAAGAAGCAATATACTGTAAGCAGGGGAGTTCGTCGATTGAATGAATAGAACTGGTCACAATAAGTTGTTGTGTTTCTTTAGGGGCTAGGCCCTCGGACCTTGTCTCGCGAGTGCCTTTACATGCATCCATATCATAGAACCCACGGACGTTACATCTGTATAGTCCAGTGTTATGCTTCTCTAGTGCCTACCTGCCTCCTTAACATCGTAGGGGTAAGCAATCTCGAGCATTCTTCCTAAGAATGTCTAAGAAATGTTTGGTACTGAAATTATGAAAAGCTAAGACAGCCTTCAGTAGGTACTGGGCCAAACAATTCTTCTTATACAAACATGCTTAGAATTTCCTTCTCATTCATCATGGTAATTGAACTTAATGGGGTATTTCACACTTTCAAGCACTTCTTTCTATGCACAATCTTTGCATAATCTTAGCATCCACTGAAGAAGCTAATGAAGAGTTAGCTTCATTTCAGCTTCACAGATCTTCTACATTCACTGTCAGCCTTTAAGCCTGGTTTCCAATGTGCCATCAGTTGCCAGCGACTGTCACAGCAATAGTGTCTACTGCATTTACTGTACACAGACGCTACTTATTATTATAATTATCAATGGACTTCTTTATACAGTGACGGACACGTAATCAAAATAGTTCTGTAGCCATGATGTATGCAGAGATAATCCCCACTATGTATTTACGGTTACGTTAGTTTATCAGTAAAGTTACAATCACTGCCAAAAGTCCTTGGAACACCCTATGAATACAGCGTTTTATATGACAATTATGAGATTCCGGTGAAGCACAACGGACTACGCCCCCCTACCCCCCAGAACAATGTTGAATTGACGGTTGGGTTAGCTGACAGTTGTGTGAAAGCAATTCGACTTATTTATTGCGTATAAAACCTGTCTAAATCAACATTGTTTTAAAGGGGAGAGGGGGACGCTCACCAGCAAGGTCAAAAAATGCCGTAAGTGTTCCAAGACTTTTGGCATTGATTGTAGGTAGGAGCCAGAGCTACAGAGACTATTTTCTTACTATCCCGTCAAGCCCAGCCAGAACATTATAGAAACCAACTACCTGCGTCTGTAGTCGGAAGCCTTAGGTATTGCTATAATATTCGAGAAAAGTTCAACTTTGTTCTCGGCAGTGACAGTTAGTGTGCTTCCTATGTGCTCAATATGCCATGATGCTCTTTTGGATCAAAGAGTGAGCATTCTTAAACCACTTTTTCTATGGATTTACCAACCCGTACTCCTTTGCCCATGTAATGGCCACCACTATTAGAACTCTGATGCGTCGTACCAGATACTTACTGTTGGCTATCGTCACATGCAGTAACAAGATGTTCAGCAGCTTTATTGATATCACAACACAAACGACAAACCCATTATCACTTAGGCCTCTTGACACCTTCAGTCCCCCTGTCTCTACCATAAAGTGGTAGAGACATTATAAAGTGAAATATATTCAGTTACATGAAGTTTCAAAACAGTATAGTTAGTGATCTTCTGTAAGCTTCAGAGACATTATTACCTACGATAGTTGCTGGCATATATTGGGCAATATGCTGTTAGTTACACTATTCTCATAACCATAAGGGCAACCTAGTCTACGGGGAATCGTCAGATTTCGCTATTCCATTGTCGCTCCGATTCAGACTTTTTTCTCTTTCAGAGCAATTGTTTGACTTACCTCTCCTATAAGAAACCAATACCTCAAAACCATAACACCTTTGCGACCAAGTTTAACGGCTACAATGTAAGAAACTCCAATACCCAAAGCAATTTAGTTTACTAAGTATAAAAAATCCAGATTTCATAATATTTTATCGATGATTTTCAATGGTTGATGCAAAATTTATTAACTGTCTAGGAGCATCTCATATCTAAGTATAAGGAAAATTCATCACTGTACATTTTGTTGAAGATAGGGCGTAATACCTAGAGTTCTTATGCAATGTTCTCTGCCCATGCGATCATATTTCTATGCACATGATCATCATTGATATACCGCAATTGATATTTCATTCCAACGACCATTTGCGAAAGAGATTGTGTCGATATACTTTTGAAGAGTTAAGTGGTTATATCAGTACACACTGCAAATCTATCACTGCACAGATGTGACTGCACACTAAAATTTAGTAGGCCTATGGAGTGACTAGCATATCAAAATCAGAAGAAGCAAAACTCCAGAAACAAAGAATAACCACTAAAAATTAATACCGGCTAGAAGTAAACTATCCTAGGAACCCTTAAGACGCTTGAGTTCTGATTTGAAGCTTTGAGAAACTGGCGTGTGGTCTTTCGAAGTTTGGTTTCTTGAGATTGAAACACCAGTCGGAAAGCGCTGCTTAGGTATTAATTTGAGAATAAGAGCCACAACGAATAACGTTTGGGGGACCAGAACCTAGAAGGAAGTGGCAAGTTTGCAATTCATTCAGCATTTATAGAACAGGACCGTGTTTAAGAATTTTCATATGGGGGCCAAATTTAACAAGGAACCAGCCTAATTCTTTAACAGCAGTTTGACATGAAGAATAGTCTAGAGTTTATGTAGAAGAGCATTAGTATAATTCGTCTGCTATCGTCCTGCAATCAGTGTTTTAGGGGTCTAATGATAGCCCCCTTAAGCCTGGTTCTCATATGTCATAAAGATCGTAAATATCGGGGACTTTTCCGATCCCCGGTTCTTATGATATATGAGAACGAGCAAAATGAAGCATCCCAGTCTGTCCCCGACGATCCCAGTTCCATGTCATAAGAATCGTAAGAATCGTAAGAATAGGAAGCGCTTCTATTTTTCTGATGCGTCCCCGACAATCTCCGATCGACTGGGATTCTTACGACATATGTGAACAGGGCTATCGCGAGGATCATAATTGTCATTAAAATCTGGAATCGGAACAATTCCCCGATCTTTACGATTCTTGGGACATATGAGAACCAGGCTTTAACAATCACAAGCCCCTCATTCATCTCCAATGAGATACTATTGTGCCTGAAGAGCAGTAGATGTAGACCCCGTTTACACGGTATCGGATTCATTTGGATCCGATATGTTTTCATACCGTATTGGCCTTCCCTTACACGAAGGTGGTGATGAATACGGTATAATTTCAATACGCTTATGAATACGGTAGGCCTATGAAATGAATACGGTATCGTGTAAACACCCCAATCCGATATGATTTCATACCGGATCGATACTGAAGCTAGCAGAGATAATGGAAAGAACAGCATCAGTATTGATCTGGTATGAAATCATATCGGATTGGATCATATCAACCGTGTTCTAGACATATCCAATTGATGATAGAACTTTCCGAGACGAACTTATCACATCCTCAGTTAAATGAGAAAGGGGACAGCACGGATTTATAACGAAATATCCAAAACAGTGTTTATTGAAAGCCGAGAATTAGAGATTTGAGGCTTTTATCATCAGTCACCTCCCATGGTCTGTCTCATCATGCAAACGTAAAATCAATAATCCTCTATGGTTACAGCGTAAAGCCAAGTCTATTTGAAATAGCCCCTCCACAACATCCTGCTTCTTTCAAATGCCATTGTTCCTAAGATACAATGGCTTTTGGTTGCCATATTTGTCGCACAATTCATATTTTAATATTTCGGGTTGTAATCTATGATCCCTCACCGACACAATTGCAAATCCATTCATTAAACATTAGACATAAGCTGCGTATTTGATATGCGGTTTATGTCTAAGTCTCCCGATTGAAAGCTATGCAGCAAAGCAAGAAACCACCATCAGGCATCATATGTGCCGTTTCTAAAACCATTTCATTCCCTCAGATCTCAGTTTGCCACAGGGATTTCTATTAGATTCATATTCACTTAGCTTCTACTTAACTAGTCTTCATTTCACTTCTGTTATGCTCATCTTCACTTCATTTCTGATATATTCATATTCACTTGATTTATGCTGTACTCATCTTCATCCATGAAAGCATTGCTTTAAAAAGGCACATGTCTTGGGTGCATGATTCGAAATATATAAAAGCACTTTTGGCATGCACCGGTCTATTTTGTAAGTTAGATATTAACTATATCAATCAAAGCTAAGCCCCAAGGGCAATTTTTATGACAATTTTCTATGACAATTGTTATTTGCTCGTGTGCAGGAAACCAAGTGACAATTTTCCACACGATAAGTGTACTTGTGCAAAACTGGCATGCCAACATTTGGACAAGTGTGGTCTTAATATGAAAAATTTTCATATGTAAAAATTGCTAGTGTAAACGGCTTGGCAAATACATTTGACAAGTTGTACTGAATCCCAGACTCTAAAACTTCGGATCTAGCAGGGCCGGGCTCTTTGCGCCAATTGTTGTTCGTCCCGATGGCTGCCAGTAGGATGTTTTTTTATAAATGCAGTTAAAAATTTACAGGACACTACGAGCAATAAACTCTAAAAGACGATAGTGCAGGCAGTATGAAAATGCAGTGCAACCATACAACTATCACATGTTAAAAAATAATAACGTATATATAAATCCAAAACAAAAAGAAAAATGAAAAGAAAAACACTATAAAGAAGAAAAGTTGTCACAGTGACCACTCCACAGAGCCAACTCCGTGAAGTACCCTGTTGTCTCAACAATCGTCAAAACGATGGATTTTATTATAGTAGGAAATAAGTTGACAATGGATTTCGACTTGCCTATGGGACAGGTGGGTATGGGCCTATAGGCCTCCAAAGAGTTCAGTTTGCAGACAGATCACTGTACTTATTCGTTTAGTTGAAAATGGCATCGGTTCATTAGAAGCGCTCAGTTACGCATAAATAAATTAGTGTAGCCTCCTGGATCACAGTGTTCGATATCAGTGGCGATCTTTCATTACCATAGAGTAGAATTTTAAGTAGCACTTGACTGGGAAGGTTTGATAAACCTAAAGGCTGTAATGGAGTGCTAACCGTATCGAGAAGACCCTTTCTTTATTCATCGTATCGACGCCAGAGCAACAAAAGTGTTCCACATCCTCAGTTCCATCGTTGATCGAACACATTAGATTTACTGTGTTTTTAAAATTGGGCTTAAATTTATGTAGATTTAGTTTACTTAGACCTACACGAAGTTGTGTCAGAATCGCTAATCCTTTTGGGTTGTGAATGATGTAAACTGGGTGGAGTGAGGGACAGTAACTAGGCCACATAAATACTTTTAGAAGTTCTCCAAAGTCGCGAAAGTTTATGGAAATAAAAGTGATAGAAGTACAAAGACGAAGCTAGCCCTCACATGCCGCTGACCGTTAGGACAGTTAAAGATCGTTAAACAAACTTTTTGCCGATGTACCAGGGCAAATATACTTGTCAATGAAAAATTGTCGAATGACATTTGTTAACCATCTATACGAGCAAGGAAACTTATTATAGAAACCCTCATAGAAAATTGATAATGGAACTTAGGCTGTAGAATTCATGATGCGTTCATTAATGCATTGTTGCCAAATTCACTTTCAACTACCAAGGTGGTCAGGCTATCTATAAATGTCATGCATTGGCGCCCATGACTTCTCCTCCCTTTGGTTTGTTCGTCATGCTTGGCAGCTTTAGATCTTCAGCGGTCAACTCGGCAGATTCAGCATAGAATGGTAGGGCTGTGCCCATAGATATCAATCCCAATGCCATCTAAAAGCTTGGTTACCAAATTGGCCGTATCGAAAAAAGGGACCATGGACAAATGAACTGAACATTTTACCGAACAGTGATATCATTGAAAAGTCCAGTTCACGTTCACATCTTAGATAGCCCCCCGACATTGTTCAGGGGATGCTTGGTCGGATTCAAACCTCTTAGGAATAGAAGTTGTTTAATGACATATCTTTCGTTATGATGAATAAGCGAAAAACGAAGTATGAATATTATTCAACTATTACAACTTCCTTCCTCAAATAGTGAGAGCTTTACTTTTGGGACCGATATTGATAAAGATTTATTTTCACCAGAGCTCCTGCGTACTTTAACAGATTTATATGACACGTGCCACTATGTAGCACGCTCAGTTTTTACGTTTATTTAACTTAATTAAGGGACCGTTTAACACGCAAACTAATGGGAAGTCCCGAAGAGGCCCTGAAACTTCCAGACCTGTTGTTTCGTGATTCTCCACTATCAAGAATCACATCCCCTTTGCGACGCCACTATAGGTCAATTCCCCACCATTGAAATTCCCTTATAAGATCCCTTGAGCTGCATACATCTGCACGTTGTCTGTAACGAACCGCTTTATAAAGAACCTACATGCAATAAGCCAAAATGGCCAAGAAACTTGTACTTCTAACGACAAAGTTCCTACCGAATATTTCAAAGTACAATATCTTTATAACTACATGCTACAGAGACTTAGGATGCCAAATCTGTCTGCATTGTGGCTGATCCCTGTAGCAACTGCTTCACGAAGGAGTTTGCGCAGAAACTTATTATATAAATATTATCCTCTCCTAGTACTTAATACTTTCGGTGTCTATAGTATAGAATTTGCAGCTGAATTAAGCAACCATTAAGGAAAATTTACTACTTAAATGTAGTCAACAGAGGTCCAAAACTAAGAAACTTTCTGTACTACGTTTTGCCCTAGGTTCCTTACAAACAGAAAACATCCATTAGAGTGCTAAATTGAGAAAATAGATGAAACATCCCACAGCTGGATCATCATTCTTCAATTTGTGTGTAGACAAATAACTCTCTTTATAATTCATTGCTTTCATCAATTAACATTTGCCTTAAGATCAAATACATTATGAAAAAGATTTTCATTTTCCAGAGAGTAGGCCGTGTTTATTTCATGCAACGAAATTATTAGCCTCTTTATCGCCAAAAAAAGTAAAGAGGGGAAGCAAACAAATGAAGAGATACATGCATTCCCAATTAAAATTTTCCAGTAGGCATTGCCCTTGGAGCTAACGTCCAGTGACATGGACTTTATTTTATATCCCACTTCTGTCACCAAATTTGTAGCATATAGACTCACAGAAAGACTGTCTAGCTTTTCTGATTGTTATCCTTATCAACGGATACATACCAAAGTTAAAAAGCTAATGCACGTGAATATCATATTATTCAAATTTCTAATTCAGTTCAATCAGTACAGCTTTTCACAATACAATTGACATAGTTTGTCTGATAATGCAAATAGAAATGACAATCATTAATACAATAGCTAAATCAACACTAATAATTCGATATTACACTCATCACAAAAGTGCCTCTGAATCTGACATCAACTGGTAGCGCTGGTAACACAGAAACCACCCAAGACGTTTACTCTTCTTATCAAGCTGCATTACATGCGCTTTTCTGGACTCTTTCTGGTGAACTTGAAAAATGAAGACCACCTGGTGTCCTTGAAAATTGAAATTTATTCAAATTGCCATAAGTATTGCATTCTCTTCCAACTGATATTGGCACTCAACTCATTGATAAAATTCCTGTGCCATTATTCTATGTACCAACTAATTGTGAAATGTAGTATGAGTTACTCAATACAGAAAAAATGTTGGAAGATTTAGATAACAAATAATGATATACATCAAGACACCTATGCTAGTCCTCTTTTCAACCTTAAAACTTCTTCCAGAATGAATATGGAGTTTTCTGTTATCTTCAGTGGAGCATCAGCTTGTTTGGTTCCTGAAGTGTGTATTTCAAGTGAACCATTGCGTCCCCCTCCAAAGCACTATTTGTTACAAAATGAGTTTTAAAATTTTCAAAAGGCCTAAAGTCTTCTTTGATAGAAGATATTCATACTATTGCCAAAGTTTCTCAGCTATAGTAAATTGCAGATAAACTTCACGAAAGCGACAATAAATTAAAGTCTACAAGTCATCCTTCGATTGGCACACAGCGAAAAGCTCAAGCAGCAGCCATGTGTTTGAAATTGATAGAAAAGAATCAACAAACCAAATCGACATTTCAAACGGTTTTTGTTCCTCTTTATGAACAATACTGCATCTTAAAAGCAAAAGTCAATTTTTTGAAGGATTTTGCATGGCGATTTCCTATTCCTATCACAATGAGAACAATGAATGTGTTTGAATTCCAGTTTGTAACTAATATGTTAGTTGGAGAGATTATTAAATCTATAAAGCGATTGATGACCCCCCACCCCCCCCCCCACCTGGTCTCATAAAAGATGCTACTCAAATCCTTTCAGCGCGACTTTGTCATATCAAAAATTCATCTCTCGATACAAGTAATTCTCCATAGTAATTGGAAGCAGCTGAAAGTATTCCCTTGCACAAGCCAGGATGGATAATTTGACAACTTTAGGCCAAATCTGTACAACTTATCATATCAAAGGTGATAGAGAAGACTGCACACAAACAACTAATGAATTCTTTAGATGAAAACAACCCACTTTCTACAAGACAGTTTGGATTCAAAACAAGAATGTTAGCAGAGCTAGCAGCAACACTGTTGTTAGACGATATCAGGAAAAACGTGGACATACAGCTGTTACGTGGTGCTATGTTTATTGATCTTATTAAGGCTCTTGACACCATCAGCCATTCTAGAATGTTAACCAAGCTTTCATCTTATGGCATTACAGCAAAGACGTTAGATTGTTTGAGGATTATTTACTTAATCAGTCAGCACAAGTGGGCAACAATAATGTACTACCAGAAGCTCGGTATTCAAAATCTGGTGTCCTCCATGGCCTAATCCTTTGATACTCCTTATTTTAGTCTTTAACGGCATAACCGATGTAATTGAGACAAACATTGTTAAATATGGTAATGGTACGATTATTGGTGGATATGGATGTTACAAATCTAAGCAAGATCCTCACTAATGAAATGACGAACCTTGAAAAATGGATGGATGAGAATGAATTCATTCTAAACGCGAAAAAAGTAAAAACAGATATGTCAAAAAACATTACTATTGCTATGTCATCATAATTGCTGCAATCATTTTCAGTTATAAAATAAGACAAAAGATATAACGAACAGCAATTAGTCCCCTTGGGTATTACAGCAAAAATATTTCATTGAAGTAAAATATGTGAATTGCCGTGAATGAGCCCTTATGATGTAGCAACATAGAAAAATACCTTTGGATATGAAACAACTAGATTAAAAGAAAATGAATAGGCAGCAGATTTTGTCGCTCTACGTAATCGGTCGCTTTTAGAATCAGCCATCTGCTCGGTAAAATGAAGAATTGTCCAAGTTATATTCACAAAGCACAGGTGCTCCACGAGGATCTATCATTGTTTTTTATTAAGCATTACGATTTTATTCAGAGCTGCAAAAATACAGATCATGCCCAGTTCAAATTTAAAACGATGTTGTATTGAGAACCTAAGCATAAATATTATAAGATCCAAGTGTCCCCAAGCATAAATTTGAGGATTCCTAACAAATAAAATCAAATAAAAAAGAAAGCATACCAGTTCACAATGACTACTTACAGAAAGACTATGCGGATCATTCAAGGACTCTATTGAAAACATTAAATCACCAACGATTTACACGAAATGATAATCAACATTTTATTTCAACGTTCTTTGCGTTCGATTTGGCTTCTTCCTGGTGCCAGATGTAAAGATTGTAGCTAAATAATAAAACTTTATGCCAGTATTTCCCTTTATAAGCTGCAAAACTGTAGCTTTTATTAATTGTCAATAATTATTGATATGTTTGAGCTTATGAGTAGATATTTTTGCATTTTATGATAAGATTTGCTATTGAGAGATGTGCAATGTATTGCACACTGGCCTCCACAGTAATCTTGATAAAATATATAGGACTACTACTCCTCGTTCAGTAGAGTGCTGTAGACAGTGTGAGGGCTGTCACTAGTAGGAATGAAGATTATTTGCATAGAGATCATACAGTCACACCAACTGTAGTATGGGGCAAATACCCCTGAAGAAGATAAATTCTGCATTTTGGCATACAGTGGGACAATTCCAGTAAATACAGTTGGAAAATCTACTGTACAAAAATCGGCAAATGTACAACCGATACCAAAATCTGTAACTCATCTAGCGTGTCATGTTGTAAAAGTGATCCTTAATTTTAATTGTAGTCATCGTCGAAGAGACCAGATTGCTAACAATGTATATACAGGTATTTAAATCTCCTCTTTAATGCTTCATTTCACGTACACTTTTATAAGAATATAATCTATAAGAATATTGAGGCTCAAAATTCCTGAAATGTAAGACTAACTTCAGAATAAGGCATGGCTGAACTTCGTGAAGATTTAGATGCTTTTGTCTTTCTTTGTTTATTTGAGTTCTTTTAGAAAAGAAAACAAGTGTGTGCTTCACTTTATTTTTGTTTTCTATAGATATAAGAGTTTACATTAGCAATTTACAAACTAACAATCTACTTTACAGCACTACGTAGACGAAACCAGTGATTCACTTATACGGTCTGGGAGTCGCTACGTAATGATGCGACTCAACAACTAATGCTCAAAATTGATTAAATTCAAGAATGATACATAAGAATAATCTTAAGCTCAAAAGCAACACCTTTTAAGAGTATTCAAGGACGAAAACAGTTAAGTTATCTTATAAAATGTGCAAAATGACCACTAGTTTCGTTTGGTGAATTACGGTCCTGTCATTGAGCTGATCCCTCTTAGCATTGTGATACAACTCTACTTATGCTCTACAAGGCATGTCGTATGATCTGAGCAAAACTTTCCATTCGACCAAGCAAACTTGCATTTTTGTATTATGCAATCTAGCAGGGTTTATGAATGAATTACATGCCATTGTGAAGAGTAAAGATGATACACCCTGTTTGGAGAAGGGGGTTGAAATAAAAGTTACCGATGAACTGGGCATGGCATCCAAAAATCTGGGCGTGGTTTCTGATAGCGTAGCCGACACTCTTCGATGCATCTGTAATATTGTTGAAAGTATGCCAGATACTTATGTGGAATATCTGAAAAGTTGCATTATGTGCATGCCGGTAAGCCACATTATTTCGCGAAGAATCATAGGACTTTATTTATATGCAATTTCTTTGATGTTGGCGTACGAATACAAAAATAGCAAACAAGCTAATTAATGCCAACAAAGCAAAACAATATAACAGTAAGTATTATAAGGTTATCTTTACGAGAAAAAATAAACTATGAAAACCCTAGTCCATTAATAAAAACTTTGCACAATCTGCAGATACAAGTACTTTCTTTCCATGATTTTATTTTCTGTTTAAAATTAGTTAGTGTGTCAGAGTCCTTAATTTCCTCTGGTAGTGAGGCCCATAAATTGCGACCTATTTACTGGATATTTTCAATTCTATATTTTGCTGTCTTGACATTCGGCAATTGCAAATGATTTTTACTTCTCAAATTGTATTGGACATCAGTAAATATGTAAATATGACCTGCCGATGAAAAGCAAATTTTGCCGAAGAAATGTTCTTCCAGCGAGGTAAATGAAACCCCTCGCACTCTCTCCCTCTCAACGGGACTGCCATTGAATCAAATAATGGTGATAAGCTACAAATAAGCTGCATATGAACAAGAACTTTGGTGAGGTAATACTGACAATGGTCTGAGTTTTACCACATTCAAAGAAAGCTGGTTTCCATCCAAACTTTTTTCAAATCGGTAGAGGTCGCTGTTAATAGCCTCATTCAAATGACTGGTTTTGTAAGGCTAGTGGAAAACAATGGTGTGTCGTGGAGATTGTGCAAATCGTTGCATAGTCATCAGGGGTGGGAAGAGGCAACGTTGCAGTTAAAATACGAATTTAATTTCAAGCTACAGAGACTATTGAGAAATTGTTCCCCTGACACATTTTGCGGCAAGGATGGTGAACTAGGAAAAATGTTCTTTTGGGTTGGGAGTCACCTTCCCTACGTGCCTAGACCTAATTGAAGTACCGTTTGGGAAGGATGAAATTTTACCGTCGCTTCAGAAAATTTCATGAAGCTATTGCTTAGGGCCGTCAGGAATTCGACACTTGCCTCCTTGTACAAATGTTATCAGAAACCGGAAGAATTTCAAGCATGTATGTACTAATGAAGGCCTTTTTGTACGAATGTTTTCCCATTGCTAGGGAGTGGTAGGCAAAGTGTATACAACGTATACTTCTGATTGGTTGTTGAGAGTGCCTTTTGATTGGCTATTATTGGCTATTACAAAGCTTGCTTCTGTTCACGGGAGTATATTCGAGTACTTTTGTCATAGGTATTTATTGTTCGAAGAATAAATGGTTCTTCAAATAAACACTCCTATGACTAAAATACCTCGCTAAAAATGGCGGCTTTCAGCTGTCAAAGGCGTTATCTTTGAAAATCACATTACAAAGTTATCACACTGTAGATATTGTTGCTTTTTGTCTTTGCAGCAGTTTCAAGTGAGACATACTCTGCAATACCAATGTGTATGTTATGTTTTGAACTTCTCCTTTCACAACTACTATACGAGCACAGACTGTAAAGTTATTCCTGTAGTAATCTCCGTCCCCCATACATCCTGAAAGCCCTTGAAATACTCCTATTGTTATTATGTTACATGCTAAACGTATTTCATGTGCATGTAGAGTTTCCAAATATCACTCAGCTGAAATTGGCTCATACAAAGAAATCTTTTTCCTCCATACGGCAAGAGCTAGTTTACCAAAAAATTTACCACCAGTGTTAGGCCCAAAATATACTGATTTAGAAATACTGAAATATCATACTCTTGCTTTCAACTATACGTGAGTACACTGTAATTTTCTCTGCCTTCATACAGATTTTATGTAATCAAATATAGGACTTGTTTGCTGTCAAATTTGCAATTCAAGCAAAGTGGAGATAAGCTTGCTGTTTATCAGTATTTTGAACTTTTACCATGATTTCCTGGAAGGGCCATATGGCCCAGCCCCTAATTTCACCCCTACTTATCCAGGAGGGAACTTCCGTTACTTTTTCTGGATTCAGCACTAAAAGTTGTGTGGAAAACCATACAGGCTGATTTTTTATTCAAGTTTGATCATAATTCAGGCATGAAAGGGTTAACAGCGTTATAACTTTGTCTAAATTCCAGCTTGAAGACATGGGAAATATTTTCCGACTAAGATTAAGACATAAGAAGCATCTACAGTGTGATGATTTTGTTGTGTAAATTTTGAAAATTACGCTCTTCACATCTGAGAGCCACCATTGTTCGAATGTTCGAATACTTTTGATATGGTAGTGTAGTAGAAAATTCGAATGATATGCTGAAGCTATCTCAAGCATCTTGATGCAAAACAATTTCGTAGCCAAATGAGGTAAGCCTACAAAAATTTTTTGAATTTGTAAGAGCATTAATAAAATGTACAACATCATTCTATTTTGACTGAAATTTGCAAAATATAGGTTTGTAGGGGAGAATTTACTCTATAAGCAAGATAAAATGATGTGGGAGGCCTTGACATTTGATGCTTAGGCATGAAGAAATGTTTGTTGCTGGCAAAGATAGTGTTGAAGAAAATGTTAATATAACACAGATAGACACTGGGATTGACTAAACGCATGAAAATTGTTACACATTTTTGTAGAGGTTGATCGTGTTGTCAACTAGAACTGTGGAAAAGGGACTTTTAGTTTGAAATAAGGGGTTATCTTAAACCCCATAACTTCTACAAAGCATCAGAAATCAAGCTGATTTTATATTTCTGTAATATTATGGCAGTACTTTGAACCAATTAAATAAACTTCCTAATAAAGATATTGTAAAACATATTTTTGTGTAGGCATTTTAATGTTCTCCATGAACTACAGATATAGAGAAAGAGTGCCAAATGTTACACGTGTGATATCCAGTAAAATATAAGCAGTTTTTTAGAAATTCTTGGCTAAGTTTAGGCACTAGTTCTACCAAATGCAGATAATAGTTAATTTTTGAGTATTAGACACTTGTTCTACCAGAAGCACATAATGTTGATCTTTGATATAGAAGATACATAATAGTGCATATGTGATTACTTTGAATTTTTTGAGTTGAATATGCACTGTCTCTTTATTTGGCTTTAAAAGATCGGATGCCACTGAAGTAGAGATCCAGTTGCCTTCCCCTGTTGGTGGCAGTGCTGCTTTGTCTGTAAGTTTATTATACTAGAGGTTGCATCTCTGGGACGTCAAAATTAGAAATCTGGAACTTGCTTAATCTCTTGATGTGGGATCCAGCATACTTGATAAGTTAAGGCCTGGTAAAACGCTCTCGACTTTTCACTTGACTGAGCTCGACTTTGATGTTGAGGAAAAATTGAGAGCGTTTGAGCACCAAGTCGAGATCAGTTCGAGAGCCGTCGAGAGTAGTCGGGAGCAGTCGAGAGTAGTTGAGAGCAATCGAGAGCAACCGAGAGCAGTCGAGAGCAGTCGAGAGTAGTCGAGAGCAATCGAGAGCAATCGAGAGTAGTCGAGAGCAATCGAGAGCAGTCGAGAGCAGTCGAGAGTAGTCGAGAGTAGTCGAGAGCAATCGAGAGCAATCGAGAGCAGTCGAGAGCAGTCGAGAGTAGCCGAGAGCAATCGAGAGCAATCGAGAGCAATCGAGAGCAGTCGAGAACAGTCGAGAGCAGTCGAGAGTAGTCGAGAGCAATCGAGAGCAATCGAGAGCAGTCGAGAGCAGTCGAGAGCAGTCGAGAGTAGTCGAGAGCAATCGAGAGCAGTCGGAAGTAGTCGAGCAAAGTTTGAAAATGTTCAAAACTTGAATGTAGTCGAGAGTGTTTGAACACCTCCTCGACAAAATTTGAGTGTAAGCCTCTGCTATCTTTCCCGCCAAAAAGTTGAAACAGCAGATGACTGCTCAACTCCGTTCTAATTGCAGCTTGTGTCGGATACATTACTTTTATGTGAAATCAAACATGCTTAAAGATTGTGAGATTCAGTCATCTCTAAACACACATTGGGCGCCACAGTGGACAATAATCAGTTCATGTCTCTGCGAATGAGATTTGCTCTTGTGAAAATGTCGAAAGAAAAGTCGAGAGCGTTTGAACATCCCATACTGGACACCATTCAACATTGCTCACCAAAAATCAAGTATGGTGGCTCATCGCTATCATGCTAATTTACAAATATTTTTCACATTTGTTTGCAAAATATTTGTTTAAAGTGCGATTCTCACATCTCCTTTACGTTAGACACTGGTTTCATATCTGTTAAAGATTTAACGTCAACATTTAATTTGAATTTCATTTTGAAGTATGTTCTTTGCTTTTGCTTTGAAATCTTCACTTTGAAAATGAAAATTGACGAGTGCCTCATCGCTATCAACCTTGATGTCAATCTTGGTCAATTGTCAGTTGCTTCTAGAAGCGGGGGTTGTTGTTTCAACAGAACGGATGGACCTGTAAAATTTCAAATCAACAGAAGTCTAGCTATTCTTGTCGTCCCATTAGAAAACTCATTATCATTACTCATTATCATTGTGTAATTATTAGATTTAGTAACTGCAAATGCAGTCCAGAGCACCTTCTCATATGAAGGCTTCTCAGTACGAAATCTCCATCAATGAGAATCTCTATCAATTTCTTGTAATTAGTGTAAGCAAGTTCTAATCAGAGGTCCTCATTACAATGATTTCATCTATGAAAATCAAATAAGTTTTAGTAATTTGTCTTACCCAGCAGCAACTATTATCAGAGCATCAATTTTCCAAGCTTGGTATAACCTTGAACACGGACTTCAGTTATGCATTTTTGGTAGGGAAGAGTATTAAAAGAGTTTCAAATAGGAACTTACAGAATAAATATAATGAGCCCTCTAATGGGACGGCAGGAATAGTTAGACTTTCGTTATAGCAAAGTAAGTTACTCAGCAACAGTTTTTAATTATGCATGTTGATTGTTTAATTAAAGTACGATTGAATGTAATGCTCCTTAATATTCTGTCACAGAAAGGGTGCAATGATTCTTTGGGTGTTGTCTTTGGGCGTGGTTTTCATGCTTAGAATTTTCGAGGATGTCAGAAAATTTCCTGGATTCCCTTTCCTTCCCGACTGGAAGAACCTTTCTTACAGGAGAGGAATCGAAAAATTCTTGAATAGTGGAATCTTTAACACTTAACAAAAGCTTATCATCTGTTTTGATAAACAACAAGAGCTCATCTTCTGTTTTAGATAAGTTCTTATCTCCCCTTGTTATTTTCAAAATAGCCATGAGACATCAAACATACTTATCACATTTGTTAGAAAATCTTCAGTACTGTTTCCCCCTGTTAATTTTCCTCTCTACGCCCCTAGTATTTAGGTTGTTAACTGTCACTTGTAGTGATCTCTCATTTGCGAAAGTTTTCATCGAATGAGGATTTTCCCATTCTAATGAAACTGTTGTGTATTATCCTTATGCATTTTCAAAAATTGAAACTTGCTAGTTGCTTTTGAGTAATTCATCGTCTACATTCTATAAAGCATGTTTAATTGAGTATATGTTCTTGGCAGGCTTTCATCCTTTAACCATAAATGTATGGTAATGAGCCTCTGCGTCTTCTGCCGGAGCCGCGTCTCCTGTAATAGGATCGACGTCTTGAGTAACCCCTTCGACGGCGTGCGTATGGATCATTCTCCTTGAAATGGTCCTGATCTATATCTAAAATATGACGTTAATAGTAAGCACACATCATCATCATCATCATCATCATCATCATCATCATCATCATCATTCTCATCATCATTATCATAATCATCATCATCATCATCTTCATCACCATCATCATCATTATCATCATCATCATCATCATCTTCATCATCATCATCGTCATCATCATCTATTTGTTGTTGGCAAGTTTACACAATAACTAAGAAATACAAATTTGACAGTTGCACTTATCAATAATCAAGATCTTAATGTTTCTTTAGAATGTAGCAAGAGAGGATGATTGCTGTATTTTATCATTAAAGGAGTTCCCAAGAATGCCCCCAATGAACGATTGAGACTCCAGGATCCTTTGCCCTATTGGTTGGCAAATTGCACAACTTCTTCTATCTCAAATCAGAGTTTACTTCTATCTGTTCGTGGAATGCCCGCACATTGGATGAATTTGAATTGTAAATGGCCTTATGAATTTCTGTCAACAGAGACTGGAGATTGTAAATTATGGTTACCAATATTAAGTAAAAGCATTCCAAAAGGAGGCTCATAATTTTTCGTATAGCAGCCTAAAGATGCGCTTATGTGTATGTGTTATCTCATTATTGCCCGTTTTTCCGGCAAAGCGTATATATCTAGGGAATGTAGCTTACTTACAATCAATTTCAGCACCTAGAAATTTAAGGTTATTGTTTATTGGCATTTTTGTACGTTCATTATCTATTCCAAGTCCCCTTTTTCCTTTGAACCAAAGGAGCATTTTTGGGATAATGCTTGAATCATCTCCCAGTACATAATATAGGTACCATATTTCTTCGAAAGAGACCCCCGGAGCTTCATTTAAAAACAGGCCTTCGAGGTGGGCGCTCTTTCAAGGGGGGTGCTCATTTCAAAATCGGGAGTAAAATAGCTGTATAGCAACTGCATTCAACAACTTCAGTTAGCACGACTGTTGATTAAACTACTTTACACTGAATGACTATGACCATATCAACTTGCAATAGTGACTTTTAGCAACTAATGATAATACATGTAGCACACATTATAGAAAACCAACAGAGTAACAACGAAAAGCAATGGAGCTATAGGATACCGGCATGAAAACATAACACACCAAAGAAAATGCACTAAGCATAAAATAGCACTTCATGAAGGAGTAACAAGTGAAATAGCTAATCTTATCTTATATGCTTTGATATATTATCCAATCAAAATATACCCTATAGTAACAATCATTACAGCACCAATAATGGTAATAATACTGACAGTAAATTTGCAAAATGCAAATTTCATCATAGAATGTGATTTTCATTAAAAGGCTGAGTACTGTACAAGTGTAATACTGTAGATTTTTATTGCAGAGATAGCTAATGAAGTAACCTAGGCAGGAAAGAAATACCTCGGGTACTAGAACTGCGCAAAGTCAAAGAACAAAAGATTAGAGAAGTGTTTAGAGTCGAGTATATGACTGAAAGTAATTATAAACTTTATGCTACATGGTAGGAATAAAAGTTAACCAATCAATACGTGGGCGGTATCATTATTGAAGTATGGGGAAAGCGTAGAACGGCCTTCAGAAGGTGAATATTGGATGCACAAAGAACGACGTTCAAAAGGTGAATAGAGAGACCAGAAATGCTATAACAATGCACAACGTATTATATTGAAATTTAATTTGACTAGATGTTATGCATCAAGAAAGAAAGATGGTAGAGGTGTCATCGGTTTCTTGATTGTTTAGAAGTAGAGAAATGAAGACATATTAGGAGTTGTGGATGGCATGCAGGTATTGCGAAAAGAAGAAAGCTGGAACAGAAAGGCAGACAAATGGAGTTTGAGATAGCCCATTGTAGGAACTGATCCAGTTGCCTAGTAAGTTGAGTTTGCCGGGCATGCATCTAAAAGAAGCATCATCAACTGCCAAGTTCATATTGTCAGGTTTTGATTTGGCGAGTACATAGAATACACGCTTTTTATTATAGGAAAAATACTTTTTGACGTAGATGAAATTTTCTTAAGTCTTTGTTGGATCCCATTTACACGATGCCAGTGTGATGTGGCAACAGTGGTATATCTTTTGATTTTCATATACCATATACACGATACAGGTACAAATGTCTATAATTTCTTATCGCCAAAAATTATCAAAGAAAAGCTTAGATCTTTATAAAGGAGCTAGCAAAGAATGAACCAACATCGATATCTGGCAAGTGAAAATGATTAACTTTGGAACTTAAGCCTTATGATTTTCTTGAAATTCTCTCCAGATTTTGGCCTCTTTAGCCTCATAGTATTGCAAACTTCTTTCTTTCAAAAAGGTATATTATAATTGATGATAAGGACACTTATCCGTGCCCCTGTATAGTATCTTTTGATGGTTTACAATGTAAAGATTATGATGGGACAGAATCCAAGAACTAGGACATGTTTGAATTCCAGTTGCCTTAATATCAGCTTAAAATAGCTTTAATGATTAGAAGGATAAGGAAATGGATCTAATAAGATTTTATTAGCAAAATATCTCAAGCATTTATCTAATTGGCATGGGAAATATTGACATTCATGAAGAAATTTGGATCCTGAGAAGAATCATGAGTAGATATCAGCTTTATGGTGAAATAGTTACCTTCATCGTTCACCATATCTTCATCAGCATCTTCCACCAGCTCATCCTCGTCTTCCGGCATGTCTCTATTCTCATTTCTTGCTGAATTTGGGACAGCAGAGCCTGGAACGAGGTTGAAAAATCTTGATGGATAGATTGAACAAAGCAATTTACATAATGCAGAGAGATAAGAAGATGGTTAGGTTGTTGATACTGTATTATCTTGCTACTCAATGAAAATCAAGGTGAGAATTTGCGCACGTTCATTTTGTCATAGAAAAGTGCAGCATCGCGACGAAAATGTGGATGTGATAAAATTGCTAGAATCTCTTTTTTATCTGCATCACTTGCTGAATCTGTGACAATAAAGCTTGAAGACTAGATTGAACAAAGTAAACAGCATTTTAAAGAAACGGACAAGACTGTCTTGATGCTTAAATGTCTAGTTATCCAATGAAATGATGTGTGAGAATCGGTACAACATCATTTCGTTTTGGGAAGATGCAGCGTTGCCATGAAAATTTGTACGTGGTAAAAATAACAAGAATCAAGGGTTAATTGATTAAGTTAGCACGTGACTACATTCAACCTTGCATCCAACAAATATTGAATCGCACGTTTTGTAGGAGGTGAAACTACCCAACAAATACAGGACGAGAATATTCCGCCCCCAAGATAACTTGGAACAGCCCCAGTCACAGAAAAGTCACAAGAGCATCGATGATCCAGCAAAAATTGACAAACATGTATCATACAATATGGCTTCAACTTTGAAAAGATGCCAGTTCACCACGATTTTATCATCTGTTGAAATTGAAAATTTGTCAAGCGAATCAGGAAAAAATCTGAAAGTGGAGTAGAGGACGTATAGAGACAGGTTTTCACCGCCAGTATAAGACAACTTGGTTCGCAAAGTTTTTCAACAATCTTTACCTTAATTTTAAATTGAGAAAAACATATCGAGCCATCAAATCACTTGTTCAAACAGTGTCATTGAGGTTACAGTTAAAAGACCAGAAAGTAGTCGAGGCAACGAAATTGAAACATTACAGGGTATTGTACTTGCTGTGGCACTTGATCAAACCCTCAAATCGCACATTAGAACTGTTTGTAATCTTCTTAGTCAAACGACCCAACAGCAGCGAACAGCACCCCAGAACAATGGCACACCGATATTGGATAATCCAATATTTGTCAACACATTCAAGACGTCATTTAGTATTCGTTGCACCATCCATCGAACAAGGTGGCCAGACGATCCAAAGTTGGTCATTCAACAAGTGTTTGATGAATATTGGGAGAATGTTGGATGACATGTAGGGTCATATGACAGGGGCTTGTAATGTTTTACTAGCGTAGCTAAAAAGCATGTGCCACACAGAAGTCCTTGTAATGGGTCTGATTGGCCACAAAGTTCTTTCTAAATAGTATGTTGGTGCTAAAGAACTTCACTATTTCTCAAAAATGCGAGAACACTTTTTTAACATACTGAAAATCTCTTCTCGTCCGACATTTGTCAGAGTATGAAACGTCGGATAAAGACCGAATTATGAAACTTAATTTATAATGAGATGCGGATAGATTCACGTGACAAGGTGAATATTTCGTCTGATTGGACGTACGGTTGGCCGATCAGCACCTATTCACTATTGTTCAGTTGAAGAGTGCAAGAGAGAGGGGGCTTTCTCGAACAATAGGAGAGTTCTTTCTCGGTGCTCATGGATCTATAGTAAATAACATCTCTGAGGGCACTGTCCTAGCATCTGCTTGCTCTGAGTCACTTTTTGATCCACTACAGATGTTGTATCGGAACAACTTCTTGTTACACACATGTATGTGATCCAATACAAGACGTGTTTGCCTAACCGATACATCCTTTGTACCTGCTACCTTTTTTGTCTTGCGAAAACGGGGCACTGTTTTACTTATGCGGATCAAAAGCTGTACCGGTACAGTGTAGATGCAATTGCACGGAGCACTTTTTGCAACGGATCAAAAAATGATCCGGCACAGTGTAAACGGGGCCTTAGATACAACCTACAGTATGTCTAAAGCATCAATGACTGAATCAATGTGAGGGAACAATTTAGTCCACACAGGAATACAGAAATACTTTTACACCTAAAAGTCATGTCCACTGCAATGGCAAAATTTCGTCTTTAAACGATGTTATTTTATTAAAAGTTCTGCAATCATCCCACGACTGGGTGTCGTCTCTTAGAGACGAATTTATTTTCTGTAGTAAGAATGTTTCAATATGTAGATTGGATATTTTATTCAGTGAAAAATCAAGATTTTTTGGTTAAATAACTAGCAATTAGAGGTAAAATCAACAGTGTTGTTGCTGCAATAGTTATCATTATCTCTTCTTGATGGAAGAGATTGTAGCTGAAGTATCTAGGTAAAGTAGAGGATCTCAAGAAGGGAAGAAAGTGAAGCTTTCAAAGCTCTCATAAGCATGCTTCAATTGAAAGGGAGTTTCATTCACAAATGTAATTCTTCATTGGCTGCTACAAAAAGACCTTTCAGATATTTTTTGTGGCTTGAGTCTACAAATGAAAGATGCTATTCTTTCATCTCAGAATAGAAGGTTTTGGCTTCAAGCATGTCCATCGATAGGACCGTATTTGAAAAATAAGAGCCGTTATTGATTTTGTATCGTATGCGAAAAATATTTCATTGAAAGACCAAATGCACCTATCTTTGTCAAGCAATGGAAAGCTCTCCAATGCAAGGTGGTCTAGATGTAAATGACGGTAGCTAGCACGCCCTCTTTTCGTATTTTCATACTACAATCATCAATTTTTATGATTATGTAATGAGAGTACTGCGGCATACAAAACTAAATAAGATCAATCTAAGACCTAAAATGGAACCTACTTCATGCTTTTACGAAGCTACACGGAAACTAGTCATAGAATTTGAAAATTCGCGATGACCTTGAATGCTGCTATCTTCTAAAACAGTGCATCAAATTACTGCTATAAAGAAGTATACAAGAGAGTAGAACATTTAAGAGGTATGCACTGTTGATTTATCACCAGCCAATTTGACTATCAGGAAATTGCAGTTCACTATAGCAGAGAATAGTCGCAGTTCTGAAGTTGCAATTCGTTATTAAATAGTTAATCCGAGCCACACCTTGGAGTTCTGTCTAACCAAAATTAATTAGCAGGCAATATCGCAGGTAAAGCATATGAAAATATTGTGTAAGCCACTCTTTTAATAACATATTCAAAATGCTACTCAAATAAATAAAGACATACTGTAGTTTACTGCAACGAAGCAAAGGGCCAACATCAGTACCAAAACAGGCTTCATCTTCCTTCTTGGTGTATGTCACTAGTCAGCAAATATGACATCTGAGCTTTCATAACTTGTGAAAGTATTTATATTGCAATGGGGCCAGGGGCTGTGTTTCCTGGCGCTATCCTTATCTGGTTCAAGAATTAACACCGCAAAATGGTATTATGTGCTTGGCTGGAGTTTCATTGTTTTCCGTTCCAATTTGTGCTTTTCCTTAACTTTGCAATAACAGTATGTGGAAAAGTACTTTGTTCTTTGTTTTCTTAAATTTCCAAAAACAGCTTTTTGTTTGAACTCTCCAACCGTGCAGGTTCAGAATCAAGTGGTAAAACGAACTGTTGCATAACCGTACCCTTGAATAAAACCAAAGCGAAATACAAGTCATAGGAATAGGATTAACAGTCACCCAAAAGAAACAGGTATGTTCTCCACTTCCCCAAATTAAGCAGCTACAATGCCTGCCAAAACTAGTTGGAACACCCACACAATTGTACTGATTTCCGACTCCTGCCGCTTCTCCTTGACACCACTTAAAATGAAGACCCCCTCCCCCCCGAAACAATGTTGATTCGATAGCGGAGACCAGTAGCTTTAAAAACACGCATCACTTTTGGCCTTCGAGTTGCCCATATTTGCTTCATACAACATTGTTTAACGGGGGGGGGGGGGGGATGCTATAGCTCATCTATAGCGTAAATCATAGCAAGTGTTCCAAGACTTTTGGCAGGCATTGTAGTCATCTTGATTCAATTTGTGAACTTTTAGTTCTTTGATTTATTCCTCCGGCAAAGACAACAATTCACTCCTTTCTTTCTTTCGCTTGGACATCAGAACTCCCAGTAAAGAGTCTCAAAATAGTGCTTTCTACTCTATGGAAACATATAGGGAACATACACTACTCCTCTATTATGGTATAGCAATAGTGTCAACGAACAGGTCATGATATTTGATATCTACACAGGCCATAATGAGCTTCAAGACTTCACTAAAAGCAACATTGATAATATACTGTCACATTTTTTGAACCTGGTCTTATGGGGAAACTGTTTTCTTCTCTTCAAAATGCATCTTTTTTAATAAGAATCAAGTAATTTGACTTCAATCCCAATTATGCATGTCATTTTGAAAATTTGAGCTTCAAATTATGCATATGGCATTAATGTCATGATAATTGTGCCATTGAATGAAAAAGGAGAAACAACTTGTAGAATAATGAAAGTATTTTGTGAAAAAGCATACCTGTTTGACATTTTTTCATCTTTATATCTTTAAAATGCTTCAACATTCTCGCGCAATATTGAAATTGTAAATTCCACAGAGCTACTAGACTATATAATAATATTATTTTCAGAGATTACTATGAATAAAATGATAGATAAGAACCGTATATGCACGATTAAATATGTTTTCGTCTCTTGGACTGAATCTTTTCCTCCTGGAACCTTATCTAGTTATATTAATTTTTGCGGTGTCTGAGCATCAAAGCTATTCCTTGATGTGTTTGTTGAGTCATAGGATATGAAGAACTTTCAGCCTCTATATACTAATAGTCTTGATAAGTTCATTCACTTTAAAATCATACGGAATTTAGCTGGTATATGAGATCAACGAACCATTCAATTGATTTTGTGGAGTTACTTAGTTCTTGATAACTGTAGCTAGCCTAACGGCTGGCCTCATAGCCATTAATTAGCCAGTATGTTTTGTGTTGTATAGAATGTGCTTTGTGTTTTGCCTGTCGTGGTCTTCAATTAACTGAAAATCATGCATTCTTGCTTCTCGCAACTCATGCATGTGCATATGAAATGGTATATAGTGCAGCAGATCAGTTGGCCAGAGAGCATATAATTTGGGGGAAAGTCAAACTTGTGGAAGCTGAGATATGCAAACGCTTCGTCTGATATTGGCTAGGCCATGTTAAAAGGGCTAACACTCACTAAGTTTCTTTAACGGATTTTCGTTTGTAGTTTTATTCAAGAAAACTTTGCTACCAATATGGCTAGTCCTAAGTCGTAAATGAACTTTCTTGCAATTGCAAGAAATAGACTCCAATAGAAAGATCTCTACATTTGGAAGCTAATGCTATTTTTTCACAAAAAACTGGATAAGTGGTTGAAACGTTGCAGGCTTTTTAACATATGAAAGGGAGAAAAATTTCTGACAGACTTTAATAAGCGAAACAATAGGCTTAATGGCACCTGAAAAGAACTCTGAAACACCAAGGTGTTGGCCTGCATACGCGTAAGTGTTAGCAGTAAGTACCAAATCTATTTCCAAAAATCCTGATATAAAATTTGAAATTTTAGCAACTTTTGTCCCCCCCCCCTACCAATTCGGAACTAACACAAACCATAGTAACAAACAGAATCAGCTCCATCTGTATGCCAAATTTCAACGTTGTACCTAACTTGCACCCAGTTGTAGTAAATGACAGTCAAACTTAACCTACTCATTGCTGCTTGCGTCCACGATAATGACCGCTGAGCGATAATCGGACAGCTAAAGACGAATTCGTGGTTCATAAAGCTTGATCCAGATATGACATTAGTAAAAGATTACACTATACGATTGAGCATGAGTGTAAATATTCATTTATTTCAATTCCAAGATTACGTTACGCATGAATAAGTAACACATGGGCAAGAAACATACGACAGTTTGTGAAATTGGACGTTTGTTAATATTTTTATAAGCAATGACGGGACTCTCTGGCCAATATAATATCTGTGTTGCCAATTTTTTATTTCTTTGTTCTTTAATGTATTGGATCAAAGCTTTTTATAGTATTATACATTCTTGTGTGTGTGTGTGTTGGGAGTATTTATTTGAATTTTAGGAAACCATCCTTAACACTGGAAGCGATATGTGCATCTTTTTGCTATGTGATGTCTGGTACACGGCATTAGCGTGCGTTTGAGGACGCTAAATTGAAGATACGAATCTAAACTGATTGAATCTCAAGCAGTTCCTCGTCATATATACATTCTTATATTCCCCTGTTTTTCAATAGAGCATGATCTCAGATGCAATTATCTTGAATTTCTCGCCAATAGCAACGAAATTACTTTCCCGAGAAAAAGCAAACTTTTTGTCTCAAACAGTAGAACACTAAATACTTGTGATTGTCTGCTCTTGAAAAAATTGTGACTCATTCCTGGATTCTTCTGTCTCCTTTTCTCTCTTAGAAATATAGAACCCGCTATCTGGAACGAAATTTCGTCGACGTGGGAAAAGGCCCAGTTATCTCAACCAGTATGATACTAAATATTTTTCTTTGTCTGCTGTAGCAAGAAAAAAATTTACTGTACTTCATTAAAATCGATGTTAATTTAGGTTACCCTAAAATACTTTATCTGCGAGAGAACCTAAAAATCCAGTCGCCAATGTAACTTCCGTGAATTTGACACAAAAGAGGATTGGAATGAAAGTAATCGATTTGACAACAAAAAGTGTGTTATTGGCAATATTCCCACAGAAACCTTAAAATTAGCATCTACCTTATGTTTTAGTGAGGGAACCAAGATTGATAACTAAGTGATTGAACACTATACGTTTCCGAGCAGCCTTTAAAAAACTGACCTGTCACCTGTCTGTAAGACAGGTGAAGCAACAATGACAATGAATTTTCGACCAATAAGTGTTTTGTTAGCAATATCTAAAGTTTTTGAGATGTTGATGTCGAAACAAATCACGCCGTATATTTTCCAAAATTGTCTAGCCTCCTATGTGGTTTTATAGAAAGCGACACAATTCCTAAGATCCTCTATTTCGTGTTATTGCATAATTTCGTAAGACCTTTGACAAATCAGGCAAAGTTGGAATGTTTCCAACGGACCTTTTAAAAGCCCATAACTTTATTCCCATGATTTGCTGTTAGCAAAACTTGAGGTATGTGGTTTCGGCTTAGATAGTTTGAAACTAATGCACAGCCACCTCACAGATGGACTAATGAGAGTGAAGATAAATGTTACCTACAATAGCGGGCTAGAAGTAAAACCAGGTGTTCCACAGGATTCAGTTCTTGGACCCTACTGTTTAGTTTGTTCATTAACGATTTCATCTACTCCATTACGAACTGATGAGTTTGCAACTTTGCAGATGACAACACTATCTACTCTTTGATGATAGTACAGAAAACATTTTCAGATCCTCAATGGATATATAACTAAAGCTTTAAAATGGCCCAAGGACAACAGAATGACAGCTAATCCAGACAAATTTCAAATGATCTTCATGGATCGTGAAAATAGTTAAAAAGTGAGTCTTAAAGTAAATGGATAAACCCATAAAATAACTCAGGTTAAACTTCTTGGAATAGCAACTGATTCATAGCTTCAGTTTCGAAACCATGTTGAAGCCATTTGCAAAACGACAAACCAGAAAGTAAAGGCATTCTCTCGTTTTGCTAGCTACTTACAAAAATACAAGACTTCCATAATGTCAACTTTCTACTTTGTCCACTGGTATGGATGTTTTGCTGTAAAACAGCAAATAACAGAAACCGGTTACGCAAGCGTGCCTTGAGAGTGGTGATTATACCTCTGCATATCAAGAATTACTGGTAAAATCGTAAGAGATAGCGATCCATTACAGCAACCTGCAAAATGTAATGATCGACATATATGAATGAACCAAATATATTAGCCCTTCTGTCCTGCCAGAGCTTTTCACGACTAAAGAAATATCTAAGAATGATCTATGAACAAAGAATTTACTCAAGGTACAAAAAGCTCAAGCATCAACATATCGACAAAGCTCCCTATCATTTAGAGGTAGTATTCTTTAGAGCACTCTGTCAGACAGCACAAAATCTGCAAAAAATGCAAAAAGCTCTAAAACAATCAGGAAAAACTGGAAGGAAGAAAACTGACATTGGAATATATAAGCAGATAAATTTGTAATTAGATATTTCGTTTTTATTACTTCGTTTTAACTATTCAAATTACCAACTGAAATAAATTAGTTATCATTTTTATTACTGCTAATTTTTGGCCTTTCTTGTTCTTCTTTTATTTAAATGTGCGATGCTCTAGCTGTTGATATAGGACACCGGCGCTACCTAATCTCAAAACTCTCTAATGCTATCATTCGAACGATTTATTACATCTTTTGCCATGGAAACAAGCCGTGGAATAGTCCAGAACTTCTTTCTTTCTAAGATACAATCCATAGTAGTTTTGTTATTATCTGTGTTTTAACTTTTGTTATCGTTAGTAATTTGTTTTATTGTTGTCAGGCTAGCCAATTGTAACTACCTTTTTAAGTGAGGTTACCATTGTATGTAGCGGAATATAAAATGAAAGTCTCCATTATGTTCTATACAGCGCAGAAAAAGTTTCTAGTATGTTCTTCTTGAAAGTCGACTAGAATAGTTAACCTGAGATTTCAAGAACCTTTCTCAATGTTCTTGCAGTTCCCAGCAGGGCCGGTTTTTGCATCAGTTCAATCCTGATCTTAACTCCTATTTTCTCCAAATTCTGCTCTGCATCTTGTTATACACATCCCAGTGCACCAGCTACAGCTGGAATGACACTGACTTGTCGACGGCCCATAATCTTGCAATTTCTTTTTTCAGATCTCCATAGTTCTCTACGTTATGTTTTATCCTGTCATTTCCTGCTACAACTATATCAATGATTAGGCATTCTTGTTCTGATTTTAATTCCACAGCGATATCTGGTAGTCTATTTTCGATTTTGCATTTCGTTTTAATGCTCAAATCCCACAATAATTCAACGTCTTCATGTGTAATAACTCCATCTGGCTTGTGATTATACCACTGTTCAATCCGGGATAGATTGTACTTCTTGAATATCTTCCAGTGAACTAGCCTCGCTACATCGTCATGAAGTCATGAAGTGCCAAAAAGCGGGCTTTTTACTGAGAATTTACTGAGGATAATTTTGATAATCATTACTCTACTTTGTCATCGATTGGAACAGCAAAAAGTGAACTCCTTCGCAGAGAAGTACGTTGTCTTTTCGAAAACCTTGTAGAGTGGGCTGTTGAAGTGAACACCGACTTCTCATCATCAACACATACAACTCTTTTTCAATTTCCAATGTCAAATGAAACATAAGATATAGTGAACAAACTTTTATAGCACTTCTTGGTGTCTGGTTCTATAATTTCATTTATGTTTCTCTGTTTTTCGATACAGCAATTCATCAAAAAGTTGAATACAGCCAAAGTTCAGCCAAAATGTTTGGCCGCCAAAAGGTGGCTTTTCTCGGCCATGGAAATCTGAAACCGGTCAGATTTTAAAAGTTTGGCTGTGAGAGTGGCCTAAAAGCGGCATCTGCCGAAAACTACTGGGATCAAGTTCTCCATATTCACTCGTCCTTCTCGTATCTCAAAACATAACAGCTGGCACTTTCTTATCTTTACATCTCACTTGGCCTACAAGTGTGCTTAGTTTTTGACACGTCGTATCAGTCGGCATTATCATTTTCTTGTCCTTGTTTTCTAATATCACATCTGATCGCCTTGCATTGCAATTCATCCTCATTCGTTATTCCCAGTTACATAGCAAATTCCTGCCATTGAGTTCAGTTACTTGTCCTAGCTTCCATGTTATAGTATGCCACTTCATGGAATTAACCCATTATCAATCACTCATGTCCATGCCAGTAGTTTTAAAGTGTTATAGAGTCGTTTGATGTATTCAGATCCTGCTAATTTCTGGCGTTCTGCTAGGTTTTGAACAGTCTCTCTAAAGTCTCCACATATCCAGAGTTTGTCTTCATTCATTAATTCTCTCATCGTTTTCATACATTTGGTTCTAACATTTTTTGCACTGCAAATATCCATGCTGCTTTTCTAGCTTCTGTGTTACATCTCAACCACTCATAATCATCTTAACAGTATTGCTTTGTTATTTTTCTTTAAAACTGCTTCTTTGCATGACCTCGTTGTTTATTTCTTTTTTGCCCCTCACTCAAGATCTCTTTCAGCTCTCTCCGCCCTAATTTCTATTCCATGTAACCAACTTTATCAATTATCCTATTTCCTTTATCAAGTTCAACCACTCATGGACATTCACATCGCTTTCTCTGTGTTTCTTTTCACAGTGGCATCTCCTCGTTGCGAATTTTATTTCTTCATGCGAACATTACCCACTTATTCTTATATGCTTTTCATGTTACATGCCACGCTACATCATCTCTCAACAGTATAACCTCTCATCAATTGACTGTTATCCATGAAATCCATTTCTTCACAAAACATTCTTCACTATCTTGTCCAATCGTCTAATTCAACTTTTCCTAGGCTACATCTACATACATTCATGTCATATCCAGCAACTGGTTTGCTCGACAATTAAATCACTTTCATCAGATTTTGATCATTCAAGCTAAGTCCGGTTAGATGGTCCAGTTTCTTTCTTATTTCCTTCTTCACTCTTTCTCAAACTCCTTTCACATCTAGCCCAAAATACGTGAAAAGTCTGTTGTTACTACAGAACTTCACTATAGCACGAAACAGCGGGAACATTCTTTTAGCATACTGAAAGCTTTCTCGTCAGAGTATGAAACGTCGGATAACGACCGAAAGGTGAACTGAAATATATAGCCAGATGCAGTTACACGTGATATGATGAATGATGAGTCTATTTGGCCCTATGAATGTTGAATAGGTGCTAATTGGCAAGAGGGATAGCTTTTATTCACCCTTGACACCCCAGAAATTGTATAAGGATTAAATAACGATATTGAAGCAACTCATATCTTGCAAACCTGATATAGCCTACCATAACAATGGTGTGTTTTCTATGTTAACGCGCTAATTTTCTCGATACAAAAGTTTTCGATTCATTGGCATCTTTTACTATAATTTTTTGAAATAAATAGACTTAATTAAGCATTTTACAGTATATGTATTGTTCTTTACTTGTCTTCCATTAGCTTTATCGCTATGGTAGTCGCCAACTTTAAATAAATTGTAAGTAAATAGATAAAAAAGACAAATGTCTATTGTAGCTTACAAAGTATAGCAGAACCAACTATATTTTACATTTATTCTACGGGAGTAATCTTTAAGAGTGAGTCGCATATACAACCGAAGTAGATCGAATACTGCTATACAGTAACACAGGAATCCAGAGATTGTGACTGAAGTGTCATTGCACGGCTGTGTTTGCTGTTTGAGTGCAGAATGCAACATGCACTGACTGACATACCTGAGGAGGCAGAGTGCGATTTCTCCAATGTTTTAAAGCCTTGCATCATTACCATGATCATTATCAGTGCTGTATTCTAAGAGAGGCTAGGTAGCAAATGCCCCCTGACATAGAATACTCAGTGTTTTGGCATATATATTGGGACGATGCTATGAACTACACATGCCTAATTTTTCACTGAGCCTCAATACTCTGAAAATTCTCTGATTTTGAGTCTAAGAATATTTTTTAATTATTCTTAATTTTTTAGCGATTTTGAGCATTAGTACCTGTATAGACTATATTCTTGTAATAAAAGCATAATGAATCCCAGAGGGGATAATCTAAAATCATACTTGTTTTGTCTTATATAAATTTCAAATTGGCAAAAGTTTGAACTTGATGAAGCTTGAGCTTTACCTTGTTTTAACATAATTCTTTAATTTTAGAGAATTTAAGCCTTGATGTTTCTATTAACTACGTTCTTATAAAAACAGTATGTATGTGAACCACAGATTACAGCCTTTATAAACATTGTGGACTACCGTATTTCTTCGACTATAATTATAACCCCCCCCCCTCAAATAAAATTCTTAACAAATAACGCTCAGGTAATAATGTAAGCCACACTTGATGATATGCCGCACCCATAGAATCAATAGCTGAGCATTTTTGAAAATTGCCAAACGTGCGCTGGTATGCATTGAAGAAATGCTGTATAGATCAAGCTACAATGACCGCCAAAACTCTTGGAACACCATGCTTCTTATCTCTATACACTATCTCCCCTTCCCCCAGTACAATGCTGTAATATGGCTAGGAAACGAAGAAACATTGAGATCTAACTTCACCAAGTGCACCGCACATCCTGGGACATATTCTTTGTTCTTCTCAACATTGTTTCAGGGGGGAGGGGGGCTATTTGTGTGAAATACGACAATGAAGCGTTAAATATCTATTTCCTGGCAATTCCACGCTACTGTCCTAACTACTTTTGGCGGTCATTGTAGATTGGGCACAGTGTCTTGAAGCATGCAAATACCTGGCTTCAATATAGCTGAGGTTTTATGCGCAAAGGTGGCATGACGGTTTGGATAAGAAATGTAAGCCATCCTTGTTTATTAGCTGCCATCGATTATACACTGTAACAAAGTGTGCTAAGAAAAAACCTGAGCCGCGGGTTGTACTGACAGAAAGGCGATAATCTAACTTGAAGCAATTTCAAAAAAGTGGGGAGTTATATATGGAGTGTCGATGTTGACGAAAATACTTTAAATAAATTTTGTGTACTTCATTGAAAAAACATACTTTCTTTCATGGTTTCCACATCTTTTTACCTTTTAAATTTCATCGTACTTTTCATCCAACCAACTTAGTTAATTTTCTGTAAACTTGCTTAAAATTGTCTATACTTGTTCAAATTTTCTATACTTGTAAAAAATTTTCATACTTTCCTCGTTGTCAAAACGAGGGAAGTATAGAGAATTTCAAGCAAGCATGGAAACTTTTTGATACAATCCTCGTTTTGAAAACGAGGAAAGTATGACAGTTTTTACAAGTATAGAAAATTTGAACAAGTATAGCAAATTTTACGCAAATTTGCAGGAAATTAACTAAGTTGGTTGGATGAAAAGTACCATGAATTTGAAAAGGTAAAAAGATGTGGGTAGAGTACTGGAAACCATGAAAGAAAGTATGTTTTTTCTATGAAGTACACAAAATTTATTGAAAGTATTTTCGTCAGCATCGGCACTCCATAGTTATACGCTTTTTTATAAGGGACTACCTTATAATGAACCTACAGAATGCCGAAATATTTAAAGAACTTATGCTACTAAAGAAAAATCAAGGAATGTTTCAATTTGAAAATTTTTGTAGCAGCAAACAATGCAGAACTAGGAAACTGTTTCCATTCATTTGCAGGCAAGACATGCATAGATCGTTTGCTATGCTTGTTTCAAGTGTTCATTGACCTTCTTTGTATCTATGGCAGGAGCGTCGAAACCGGGGGGCCGGGGGGCACTGGCCTGGCCCCTCCGCTTATTTTGCAAAAAATAATATGTTTCACTCTTTTTACTCATTTTTACAGAAGAATGTATTATAAAAGGCCGCTTTTCATTTGCTCATATTCAAAAAGCTTTGAAAATGATGCTGTAGCCAACATAGACAATCAGAATTCCGGACACATCCTCAATCCTCGTTTCCAGGCCCCTCCACTTTGCAAGTCGTTTCGATGCTCTTGTATGGTGGTTATAGCTAAAATCGAAGGCAAAATTCAGACTTCTAATGTGTTGCTTATGTTTGTATCATTTTTATGGCACTAAATGTGCAGTGAATAACTAAGGAACTCTTGGAACCAGGCCATGAGCTACCTTGGTTCATTATAAAAAAGCTTGCATTCACTCCTCTCATGCATCCGTGGCTCAGCCACAGGCTTTCTATATATTAATTTCTATAATTGCACGTTGGTAGTCGTGGATGAAGAAATTTTGTGAGTATTCAGCCTTATATCTTTTGACGCTATACTGCCGAACCCATGACTGAGTTCGTGGGAAATCTTGGCTAGCTATGACGGTGACGTACGAACAAAAATGTTCACCGCACTAGAGCTTCCCGCTAAGCATGCTGCTTCGAATCACGCGTTGCCAAGTAGAAAGCTCTTATGTGCACTTGGCTATACAAAGTGGTCCCAAAATAAATCCCCATGCGAATATGGAGGCAACAGTACCATTCTTGCAAGTATGAATCGATATTAGCCAGTAAATAAGGAAACCTCGGGAGACAATAAATTCTGGACAAAGACAATGCTTTCTGTCAATAGCAAGTTCTGATATTGATAACCAAGACACCTCTATTTTCACTTTTGTCATCAATGAATCGAGAGACACAAGGAAGAGAACGAGCCTAGCTATCAGAGAAACTGCCCTATCCTTACGTATCGTAAGATGAGATTCAACGCATTCATCTTGTGCCATACTGCTTGGTTTTCAATCATTTGGCAGATGTCAGAATCTGTTGATCGTAAGTGGTTACATTACATTATCAAGCCACATATACTTCTGTGTGTCAATAAAGTAGCTTCCGTATACTTGCCTGTAGATTTTCGTTATGGCCTAAGTCATCATTGCGCCATCAATAGTTTACCAATTAGCGAAGTTATGATTAAAGCAAGGTTTTGGTAAATTTTGTTCCATTTCTGCATCATATATACTGTATATTCTTGTTTATATAAGGAAGCATACTCATGGAGATTTATAAGGAGAAATAGTTATTCGACTGGCCATGATGATGAAGATTTATCCTTTGACAGTTTGATCCTTTGAAAATTTTATCCAAACAGAATGCATAAACCGTATTACCTACGAGGTGTATACCACAACTATTTTTTTAATAGCAATATAGTATTTGATTCATACGCTTTGCTAGACAATGCATTTCGGATAGCTGATAAACCCACTGATACCATGACTGACACCCACAGAGCACATCATTATTACTTAGCCATTCCCACATACTGACGAGTGCTGTCCAGTCTTTACAGATTGGATGTGTCGCATCCCACAGCCCCCTCCCACACGTAGACTACGTCCACGCTACTTTTCAGAATGAAATTGAAATACTCATTTTTTATAAAGAAAGTGGTTTATTCCAAGCTAGTAGATGGCAACTCATATAGCTAAAACAGTTCAGTACTGGATTTTGAGACACGAGAGAGTTTACATGCAAAAGTAACATACATGTACAATTCCATTTTTCACGCAATTACGGGACCGGTCATTGTTTATGGCCGGGAAAGGGGCCGAAGAGAAAGTATTATATGCCCTCGAAAAAGTTTTACCCCACAATTTGCTCAAGTCAAATGTCCTTACTCCACTAACAGAAGACTGTAAAACAAGGTTGCATGATACTGCAGTTAATATTCTCTATTAAAGAAGAACTTCCGTTGATTATCTTGCTACAAATATGCTTTTATTCATTCATGAAGGATTGGAGCCACCAGCCAGTAACTTTGCAACATGCCATGCAGTCTTCTCATTGCTCCTTGTATCCATTTCTTCAAGCACTTTTACACTCAGCTGGTCAATTATCTCCTAGTGATACACCGTTTCTTTGTATTTGACCTCTTAAACTTCAGTTACCCCACGATTTTCTCTTCGGCCCCCACCCTGGTCATATATAATGACCACCCCTTGAACGTCCCTTTTGTTTAATTTTGCATAGATTCCAGTAATCAGGTGGGTACTTCAATGGCATGTATTTCAATGGCATGTTTATATCTGTACTTTTGTGTAACACTTCAGTGCTACACAAACGCGAATATTCTTGCTAAGAATGCCTTAGGAAAATTTTAGTACTGAATTCATAAAAAAGCTAAGAAAGTTGCAGTGCTATGCGAGAAACTTTCTCATGTAAAAACGAGTACGTGGCAGATTTAATAATTTGGCAATTGTGCCAGTTTTCTTTCCGGGTCTAGAGATAATGGATCGAACATTTGCTGTCAAATTGGCAATCATACACTGTATTGTAAATGAATGCAACTATCTGGAGAATATGCTGCTAATTGTTTCAAAAGTGCATAATCTTCAAAAATAGTTTATTCGCAAGTAGATATCAACGTTATGTATGTATTATATGAAAATGAAATCAACAAAAATAGCTCTTGACTCATTCACGACACGACAGAGAAAAATGAAAGTGGCCATACTTAATAGTCCTGCACAAACAACTCATAATAGCATTGCGATAGCATGGTATTGATTGTACTGTAGAAATTGATCCTCCTTTTTGGCCGTCAGTTCTATCGTCGTCATTTTTACTGCATAGAAGTAAGATGGAAGTATGTAGGTAAGAAAGCAAGGGAAGTTTATTGTCTCTGCCCGGTCCATCCTAATATTGAAGGCCTTTCAGTGAGACGCGCGCGATCGCACAAGAGCGCGCAGGCACGCGCCCAGCCCAGTTCACGCGCTCGATATGTTTGCAATTACCCTTGCAACTCAAATTGAACTTAGCCGCAAAGGAGCCAAATCTCTCACTTGTAGAGGGGGAGAGGATGTCGGTGAAACAAATTTTACAAATAGAGCAAAACTAAAGAAATCTATTGCTACTGGTAAATTTCCAGGAGTAGATGTTAAGAAGAAAATTGTATGTTATAGATGTGGGGGTGCACATAAAGCACCAGAATGCAAATTCAAAAGTGAAAAGTGCCACAATTGTGGTAAAATTGGTCATTTAAAGAAGGTTTGTAAGTCCAAAAGCAAGCCTGCAAAAACAAACTTATTGGAACATATTCCTTGTTCTACATCAGAGGTAGAAGAGTCAGATACTTGTTTCAGCATTGATCTGTTTGGTATGAATGAATTAAAAGCAACATCACCTATTATGAAGCAAGTAAATGTTAATGGTAAACCTATGAATTTCCAGGTAGACACAGGTTCCTCTTTTACAATCATGGGGTATGATAAATATGAAGATTTTAAAGACAAATATGGATTAGGCCAGTTGAAATCAGTGGTTGCTTTTCCAAGGACTTTTACTGGAGAAGAAGTGAAGATGAAAGGACAAGTGACAGTTCAAGTTAATATTGATAAATTTTCAAAGAAATTGTCAATATTGGTTGCTCCATGTAAAGGCCCTGTATTATTGGGTAGAGATTGGATTAGTGAAATCAATCCAAACATGTATAACCTTTTCCAAATGGAATATAAAACGAAGAGTGAAAATAGACAAAGCAAAATTGATGCAATTTTGTCAGAATTCACTGATGTATTTGACAATCATCTAGGATGTGTAAAGAATATGAAGGCAAATATTCAAATAATTGACAAGGCTCAACCAGAATTTAAGCAAGCAAGACCTGTACCTTATGCAGTACGTACAAAGGTTGAGGAAGAACTTGAAAGGTTGCAAGAAAATGGTGTTATAGAACCAGTAGAACAATCAGAGTGGGCAGCACCTATTGTTACTAGAATCAAACCTTCAGGTCAAGCAAGAATATGTGGAGATTTCAAAGTTACAATCAATAAAGTTACTAAACCAGATAAATATCCTCTTCCTAGAATAAAGGATGTTTATACCAAACTTAACAATGGGGAAAAGTTTACTAAATTGGATTTGAACAATGCATTTTTACAAGTTGAATTAGACCAAGAAAGTCAAGAGTATTGTACCATAAATACTCATAAAGGTTTGTTTCGTTTTACTCGAATGCCATTTGGAATTACTTCAGCACCTTCTATATTTGCTAGATTGATGGATCAAGTAATGCAAGGTCTTAAAGGATGTGCTTGGTTCCAAGATGATATAATTATTACAGGTAAAACTGATAAAGAGCACATGGACAATTTAATTGCTGTTTTGTTAAGATTACAGAAATGGGGTATTAAAGCTAAACTTGAAAAATGTGAATTCATGAAGGACAGAGTGGAATATTTGGGTTATATTATAGACACTGATGGCTTGCAGCCAACTGTTGATAAACTTTCAAAGATTGCAAATGCTAAAGAGCCTATTGATGTAAATGAAGTTGAAAGTTTTTTGGGACTTGTCAATTATTACAGAGATTTTATTCCAAATGCAAGTGATTTGATGGAGCCACTTAACAGATTGAGGAGAAAAGATGTTACGTTTCATTGGGGTAAAAATGAAAGAGATGCTTTTCAGTCCTTAAAGTCTGCAATTAACAATAGTTCATTGTTAGTGCATTTCAATCCAAATCTTCCATTGAAGTTGACTACTGATGCAAGTCAAACAGCAAGTGGTGGAGTATTGAGTCACATTTATGCTGATGGATCAGAAAGGCCCATTGCATTTACAAGTCGTACATTTACATCTGCAGAACGAAATTATAGCAACATTGAGAGAGAGTCACTTGCTGTTATTCATGGAGTTAAGAAATTCTATGACTATCTGTATGGACGTTCTTTTACTATTTGCTCAGATCACAAGCCTTTGGAGAAGTTGCTAGGTCCTACTAAAGAAATTCCGCGTATGACATCATCAAGAATTCAAGCTTGGGCGCTTTATCTTTCACAGTTTAAATATAACTTTGAGTATAAACCTGGATGCAAGATTCCTCATGCTGATTTTATGTCCAGAGTGGAAACAGAGAAAGAAACAACATTAGAACATGTTGAAGATCAGATCTCCTCTGATACTATTCTCACATTTGAAGTGTTTGATGAGTATCCAGTGATTAATTCAAAGGAAATTGCCAAATATACTAGGAGAGTGGGAAATTTTTCAGTCCTTGAAAGATACATTAAGCATGGATTTCCTGAGCAAAGTCAATGTCAACAAGAACTGTTACCATTTTATTTTCGCAAGGATGAACTTTCTATTCAAAGAGGTTGTATTATGTGGGGAAACCGTATTGTTATTCCACCATTACTTCGACAAAGAGTTCTTAATTTACTTCACATTGGACATCCAGGTATAAATCGAATGAAAGAATTAGCACGATCCTATACTTGGTGGCCAAAGATTGACAAGGACATTGAAGAAAAAGTACGCATGTGCAATAATTGTCAATTTGCTAGAAATAGTCCTGAACAGAATCTAAATCATCCATGGGAGCGAACAGTTAGAGTGGGTGAAAGAGTTCATATTGATTTTGCTGGACCTGTGGATAAACACATGTTATTGATACTTGTTGATAGTCATTCTAAATGGATAGAGGCTATCCCAATGAAGTCTACAACAGCTTCTGATACTATCGAAGTGTTGGAAGAGATATTTGCATGTATTGGTCTTCCTGAAACACTTGTTTCGGACAATGGACCACAGTTTACAAGTGTCGAGTTTAAATTGTTTTGTAAAGACAATAGTATTCGTCATCTTTACAGTGCACCATATCATCCAAGTTCCAATGGCTTAGCAGAGAGAGGTGTTCAAACAGTAAAGATGATGCTTAAGAAAAATTCTGGAGGTTCTTTACAGTCAAGACTCAACAGAAGTTTGTTTGCTTATAGAAGTACACCAAATGCCAGTGGTAAAACTCCAGCTGAAATTATGTTTGGAAGACAAATTAGAACCAAACTTACATCTTTACGACCTATGGACAATGATGTTAAGATGAAGGGGGCGACTACTTCTGATAGACAGTTACCGGTTGGTCAACATGTGTTATTTCGCATGTATAAGGATAACAAAAGTTATTGGTATCCTGGAAAGATTGTAAAAAAGTTTGGAAATGTGATGTATACTATTCAAGACAGCAAAGGATTACTTCACAAAAGGCACATTGATCAGCTGATAGAGGGGTATATCAGTAATTATACAGATAAAGAGGAATTAGTTATACCGCCAATGTCCACGGAAAGAGTGAAATTGGACACTGTACAAACTCAAGTCCAGCCTTCTATAGTGATGGAAACAACAGAACAGATTCAGGGTGACGATTCAGCGCTTCAAGATGCTGAGGAACAAAATGTTCAAGAACACACTATACGTAGAAGTGCAAGATCTACAAAGGGCGTGCCCCCTGTAAGACTGGGCTATTGAACTATTGTACAGAATTGTGTTTCAAGTACTTTATAATATTGACTTTGCTTAAAGGGGGAGTGATGTTGGATATTGATTTTGCCTCTCCTTCGTTTCATTGATGTTATTGAAATAGAGGTTATTGATTTATAAAAGTCTTCCTGTTGGATTTCATGAGTTGCAATACTAAGCACGAGGTTTTATGCATCTACACTCTTTACGTTAAAACATTACAGCTCGCACCAGCTTTATCAAAGATGCACATCTAAGTACCAAGGAAAGTTCTCACAATTCAATGGTTAGCGCTCGCAAACGATCCCGTGGGCGCGATTGGCAGCGCGCGTTAACTTTACTCTTTGAAGGGCCTGTATTGGTTAGCTACGTTTTACCCACCGACTGTCAACTGAAGTCAATTTTCACTAGAGTCGCGTGTAGCATTGCTTTAATTTGCTTGTCTACCACCTGGGCAAGCCCGTATTTAGTCGATAATTCTGAAATAAGTAATATGCCGAGCTACATTGAAAACGTATAGGAGTGGGAATCGAACTCAGAGCTCAGAAAAATTTTCAGCCTCCTTTCGACTGTCATCTCTTATACCAATCCTTCCTCATTCAAGAAAATCAAAAGTAACCAAAAGTTTTTGAACTCAATGTATTGTTTGTATCTCTAGGCGTTAGAAAATAGTTCTCTACTTTAAAATAATAGAAATGTTGTACACGAATTCTCTTGTATGCGACTACCTAACATTTTTAGCTTTAAAGTTCTTAAGATTTTTCCATTTTTGGCCTAAGATTGTTCTTGAATTGTTCTTAAATCTCGGCGATTTTGAGCATTAGTATTCGTATAGGCTATGTTCTTATACTAAAATTGCGTAACTGACACTCCACGAAAAGCTACTGAATCGCATCATAGCATTATGATTCAGGCCCGTAGCCAGCTTGAATTCGCAGGGGGGGCACAGCCAATATAAATAATAGATGTATATATAAACATTTATATATATATGTATAAAATATACATAAAATTCATTTCTGTAGGGGGGCACAGAGTCAAATTTCACAAGTCAAGGGGGGCCTTGCCCCCCAGGCCCCCCTTGGCTACGGGCCTGTTATGATTCCCTGAAAGGATAGGTAAAGCTCACAAATGTTTTTGTTTTCTAAAAAAAACTCAAATAAGGAAAACATCTGAGCCTTGATAGAGCGTGAGCCTTGCCATTTTCTTAAATTATTCTTAAAATTTCAGGGATTTTGAGCCATGATACTCTTATCGACTGTATTCTTATGAAAACGTGTGTAATTCTTGATTGTTTACCAAATGGATCAACTAACGACTGCCTGCGATGGCATTCTATCAAGCTTGCCAACGATACTTGATGTTTGAGCACCATTTTTATCGATCGGTTTATGGTTACTTAATGACGTATAATTATTTTCTGTGTTCCTATTGGTATCGGTTTTCCAAAGCCATCCACATTTCAAGTTATTTCATCATTTTCTTTTTCTGTTTGGTTTTAGTTCTTTTTCTCAGCTTCATCTTGGCTTTTCATGCATTAAGCAGAATAATTGTGCGGCCAGCACTCATCATTCTTTCATTTATATGCCCCCTGATTTAACGTGATAAATGTATGACATGTTGAAAAGTTCCTTAGAGATTGTATCTTTAGTACTTCCTTAGTTTTCGACCTTTTGACCTTCTACATGTAGATTCCTTATAAAGTGCTTGCTTATAAGAAGAAGTAAATAGTTAGAGAAACTCTATTAGCATTAATTGGATATTTTTCCCTCAATATCCATCCATTTGCAAGGGGTCCAAAGGCACCACTTGTGGAAAAGATCTGGTAGGGACAAACCACCCTACCTATGGGCCTGCATATAAATCTCTTCTAATGCTTATTTCAACATATGGAGTCACATCTGAATAATGGTATAACAGTTCGTTGCCCTTAGACATCAGGGGCCCTGTCACAGTTAAAGTTAAGCCACAGCTGGGCAATAATTTCTGATAAGGATTTTTATCTGGGCAATAATTACCTGTCAATTGCTACATTGCTACATATATATATATATATATATATATATATATATATATATATATATATATATGTTTGTGTGTTCTTACAGTCATACAGTGTATCATTTTATATTGTGGCACTAAGGCATTTGTATGATGAAGCTCGTTACATTGGTTCGTTTTTTCAGTTCGTCTTACTTTTCTAGAGACTTGTAAAGATGTAATCTCAAGTATCAACTGCAAAGTTTATGAAGAGAATGGAAGATGTAATATGGATTATATTAAAGAAAACTGCAAAAAAACCTGTAGACTCTGCCATCCTCATTGTAAGTAATGGTTATTTCATTCTTTGATAACTTAGATTTATTGACAAGTAGTCAATCACCTGCCCCTATTCGTCGTGTCATGTGATTTTGGATCCGCATCTAATTATATTTCCCGGTTTCACTTTGAGATATTATCCGACAGTTTATACTCTTTTCTGTTAGATGACTGTCAAACAAAATATGTACATTCAGTACGCTCCAAATTTTTCTTCTTTTCCATACTATAGAAGTATTTAATTTCAATCTATCGATATATTAAAAATCGCAAAAGCACTGAAAACTACCCTTTGAAATTCCCTGCACTCTTTTCATATCTCTGAATAATCAAATTGAAGATTCCCTTGTAAGCAAGTAATTTTGATCTCTGTGAAATACCAATATTTCTGTGAGCAAGGGGGCCTCCCTCCTCGATTAGCTCTGCTATTGAGGGAGTTCCTCCTCTAAATGTTTCCCATAACATACATATTTAACTGATAGTTTTCTTTGCTTCATATTAGTTGTTTTTTGCTTCATATTAATTTGTTATCCTTTCACTTGAATTGTAAACTATTTGTTATTTAAATTGTTCTATTTTATTTATGGAAATGTATGAGCCCATTTGAAAGTTGAGACATTATTTGGAAACTGCCGCTTTACTATAAACTTTTTGATCAGTCCTCGTGTCGTGCAAGAGACTCATTGCATATGAAACAAGAGAGTAGGAGAGTCATTTCACAATTCATAGGAACTTGTGGGATAGTTATCATTGGAAAACATCTTGTACTTCCCCATTGATTGTTATCTAGCATGTTGCTACGATCTATGAAATTAATCTCTTATTCGCAGGGGTACAAAAAGAGAGGGTTGGGGATGTCACTCCCCTGTTAATTTCCTCACCTAGCCCAAGAAGGTATTTGATCGTACTATCGGTCCTGATTTGGCTCTGAACTTGGCGTTTTAATGATTTTGAATAATCCTACACAAGGTTGCAGTTAGATGTCACCAAAAATTTTGTAAACACTATTGAATTCATCTCATGTTTTCTGTCGAGAGTGGATACGTCTCTATATTGTAAAAAGGCGTTGCCCTAGAACTTTGAGTCCGCGTACTTAAAAATTTTCCTCCCTCTTCTTTAAATCTCATACCCCACTAGGCACTCAGACCCATCAAACGAGCGCCTTCCCCTCCAATAATCATTTGCATCTGCCCCTCTGCTTGTTCGCTGTGACACTGACAATAAACTTTCACAGTTTTTGATAAAAATTATCATGTCTCCGGGTTTGCCAGAAGCTTCTAATATCCACTGACATTAGATATTAACATATTATTAATTTCAATTTCAGCGATTTTATATTTCATTAAAGAGCCGTCTTCCAAGGTAGCAGTAAATGGACAGAATATGACTTTTGAATGTCAAGCAAAGACTGATTTCGATATGAGAATCAAGTACTTTTGGAAGATTAACCATTTGTATGTAGCTGAGGACAACAATATCGGGATTAGATTGAAATCAGATCGTCATGGCACGGTATTGTTAATTAGTAAAGTCAACGGAACAATTCATGCTGGAAGATATCAGTGCCTGGCTATGGTTTTAAATTATGGTTCAATTATCAGCACACCTGCCACGCTTGACATAGCCTGTATGTGGTCAACTAAGTTTGCATAGTTAAGAAATATTATTTGTCACAATTTTTCTTCATAACGTTTGTCACCTTATGCACTGCGATAAATTTTCTTTCTGTTCACCTTCAAACCGTGACCATGGTTTGTCCTAACATAATATGTGATGGGTACTTGGAGGAATGCATATACCTGCATATATGTAATCAAATAGCTTTTTCTCTCTTTCTAACTTTAACTCACTCTTTTTTAACTATAAATATATCAGGGGTATGGGCGAGTGGCCAAGTGGTTAGAGCGCTTGACTGCTGTGCGAAACATCGGTGGTTCGAACCGAACCCTCGGATCATGGTTGGGATGCTCGCTCACTGTCCACCCAGCAGCAAATGGGTACCTGGTGGCAACACTGGGGAAGTTAAAGGCGGCGAGGAAAGGAACTGGTCACCTTACCTCATTATGCCTGCGGCTCAGGATAAGTGTCCCTCTAACGGGCACTCCCCCAACGTACGGAGTCGTACATGGGACTCACCTTTACCTTTTTTATATCAGGGGTGATTCCAAGGTGGATTTCCTGGTGTTTCCTGGGGTTCGAAGAATTCCTTGGAGTTGGAAATCCGATTCTGTGAAGTTGGAAATACGCTCTAAGTTCTTAAAATCTACAGTAAAGAGAATCAGCGTGGGATATCTAGCACAAATGATATTATTTGGATTTAATACAAAGATGAGAAAATACTCTGAAATTTACATATTTCCTTGGTATCTGTATCTGTCGTTTCTTTGCTTACACTTTGCTTTTATCTTTTATAATTTGCTTTCTGCATAAATATATATATATATATATATATATATATATATATATATATATATATATATATATATATATATATATATATATATATATATATATATATGTATGTATGTATATGTATATATATATATCATTTACATATCATCTATATGTGCAAACTGTTTCTTTTCTACCCTATGCTCCAAGTACTATTGCTAAATTGTATCGTACCATGTCGAATTTGTCCATCTCTTTTGTACCATCTGTTCTTTCAACCGGCGTCGTTTTCTTCAGATTTTAGAACCGAAGAGCATTTGAACAAGAGCTTTACTGCCACATTAACGAAACCTTTTCTAATCAAATTGCCTAAGTACAAGGCCCTTCCACGACCAACGTTCAAATGGAAGTTCAAAGGGAAATTAGTAGATGATTATGTGGATGCCTCGGATGATCAGTTTCTGTATATTACAGATATTGGAGATCTTCTAATTGACTCCGTGAAACTGAATCATATAACTACATACAGAGTAACAATTAGTCATCAAGCACTTTTGGGGAATGATGTCACGTATTTTTATACTTTAAGTAGCAAAGGTAGGCATTGTATCTTTGATTCTGCTTGACCTCTCATCCCTTATCGTTTCACATGACTTTTGAATGTTTACTTAATAGATTATCATCTAAGGTTTAAAATCTTTAGAGAAATTTTGTTAGTCAATTTAGCATTTTATCAGAGCTTTGCTGATATGAAGTTTTCACAGGAAGATATAATAGAATTGAGGCACATATAAGGGACGTTAGGGGTGTCAAGGGCACCAGTAGTTTCAGCGTCCGTTTGCTATCAATACATGATAGAAATAAAGCCGGTCCGGATCTGGCTCTGAACTTAGCTTTTTGCTGATTTTGAATAATTCTAGGCAAGCTTTAGTTATATACTCAAAAAATTTCCAATGAACACTATTGAATTCATATCCTTTTTCCGTCTAGAATGGTCACATCTCTATATAGTGGTAGGGTGTTACCCTAAAGCCCCCAGACCATTATTCTACCTTTCCAACTTCTGGGCAACTCTTCCCACCATTAGGCACTTGGTCCCCTCCGACGCACATTGCCCCCTGAAGAGCAACTTAAATTTGTTCCTCTACAAGAGGACTTTAAGGGCAATTTCTTTCGGGATGTGAATAAGGCAAAATAGTACATTAGTTATTGTCAACTAATACTTTTGTGCATTATGAAAGCTTCGAGATTTAATCCGGCGATAAAACTTTTCTACTTTCAGCCAATGGTGCAGTATGTGAATCTGCCACCATAATCTCATTTCCAACAGTACAGGACAAAACAGCGTCTGTAGGAAGTAACGTGACGTTTGAGAGTCTTGCAGTTGCCACTGATTGCAGGTAATACAATTTAGTGATGGTTAGTTTCATCAATTTGGTTTTTTTAACTGGAATAGTCAAATCACACTAGGAAGTGTTATGTCTTTAAGTATGCTATGCTCAACTCTATCCGGTACAAATAAAATCCTTTGAGCCTATCGATTTGGACTTATGATTTCTGCTGTTTTGAAAGTTCCCAAAGCTTTAATGTCAGTATGAATTGTGTTTTGATATTCACTGCTTTGCACATTTATTGTATCTGCAACCGGTTATTAAATGACTGAATAGATTAAGTTTTTTAAAATCTTATGTTTCATTGTCTGATTAATTGATTGGGTGATTAATTGATTATATGATGTATTGATTGGTTAGTTTATTGAATGACTGCTCTTCTGATTGACTTGAATTTCTACCATTTTAGTGATGAATTGATTGACTGACTGATTGATCGATTGATTGATTGATCAATTGATTGATTGATTGACTAACTGACTGACTGATGGATTGACTGATTGGTTGACTGATTGATTGATTCCTTTATTTATTGGCTGATTAGAGTCATAAGTTTAGCATTTCCAATTGTGTTAGGACTTGATAGACTAACAGGTGTTAGCTCGTATATGTTTCCAAATGAATTCTTCAGAAATCAGATCGCATTTTCATGGTCAAAAGCAGGCGGAAAATTTTTGTCGAGCAAACGGAGGCTTTTCTTGGAAAGAGTGGAGAAGAGCAGTGGAGGAAAGTACATTTGTCGAGTGCAAGTTGTTGGAAGAAGCGAAACAAAGACGATATATTATTCATTGCGAGTTAATGGTTTGTGTTTATATTATTGAGTTTTGTATCACAATCATTTTCTATATTCGAATCGAAGGAGCCTTGAGCAACCCAAATCTCAGATTGTACAATACATTAAGCCAGTTATGAGCGTGTGTGTGTGTGTGAGTGTGTGTGTGTGTCTGTGTGTGTGTGTGTGTGTGTGTGTGTGTGTGTGTGTGTGTGTGTGTGTGTGTGTGTGTGTGTGTGTGTGTGTGTGTGTGTGTGTGTGTGTGTGTGTGTGTGTGTGTGTGTGTCTGTGTGTCTGTGTCTGTGTGTGTGTGTGTGTGTGTGTGTGTGTGTGTGTGTGTGTGTGTGTGTGTGTGTGTGTGTGTGTGTGTGTGTGTGTGTGTGTGTGTGTGCGTGCGTGCGTGCGTGTGTGTGTGTGTGTAGTTGTTCATAAATATATATATATATATATATATATATATATATATATATATATATATATATATATATATATATATATATATATATATATATATATATATATATATATATATATATATATATATATATATATATATATATATGTATATATTACTGAATCAGAGCCGCATTTGCATAGTATATATTAATATAATATAATAGACAAAATCAAAAATGCACTTCACTTTCGATAAATATCTCCATCAGTATTCAATATAAATAGATATAGTTAGTTTTATAGTTATATATATATTGATTTATCTATGAATAGATAGATAGATCTGTCTATAAAGCTTTTCAGTCGAACCTTACTGTGTTATCAAATAGGATGTTGTGCTCAAAGCTGATTTTCATAGAATGCTCTATGTACAAATCTTAATGACACTGGTTGTTTCACTCCGTGTACCTGAGGAATCAACAAGTTGAGCTTCAACCACAGCCATTGAACACAAAACTCACACATTGAGCAGAAGTTGAGAATCTATTACATTATACTAAAAGGAAAACAGATATCAAGATTTTAAGATTCGTGCAATATTGAAGGTTTAGTAATCAAAGCTCTTCTCTCGCTCCTATTTCAACTTCAGGTTACTTCAGTTGTAGACCTAAATCGCTTGTGAAACTGCATCTCTGAAACGTTTTAGAGATAAAAGCCCGTACCGCTAAGTGTAAGTGCTGCAATGCTGCAGTTTGCAATGCTGCAGTTTGCAATGCTGCAGTTTGCAATGCTGCAGTTTGCAATGCTGCAATTTGCAATGCTACAGTTTGCAATGCTGCAGTTTTGAGATTTCAAAATCTACCTCTTTGTTTTAGAAAAGCCAAAGCTCATCAGAGCTGTCAATGTAAATATTACAATTGGCTCAGATGGTCTATTGGCACCCTCACTGTTCAGTGGCGTTGATTCGGTATCTTGGTACAAAGATGGCATAGCCATAGCAAACAGTTCACACTTGTACCAAACGTTTGCAAATAATTCCTTAAGAATTGTTTACCAAAGTTCAGCGTTGAATGGCTTCTATCAGATGTTCTGTGAAAATGATGCTGGAACGGCTGTCGTTACATATTATGTTAAAATGTCTCAAAGTAGGTATAAATTGGTTCTCTGATTAATAGTGTTGACCCTGATCTCATAAGTTAACGTTGCGCAGCTCCAATTGAAGCAGTACCACAATGGTACACACCTAAGTTTTAATATAATAGGCGTTATGATTTTTATTACTTAGTTTATTGTTTATTCCTTACAGCTGTTGTTGAGCAGATTTTTAGATTCCGGAATAGCTTTACAGTTACGCAGTATTATTAGGAGACTTGTAATTAATAGCCGGCTAAACGCGGGCTTGCACCTCTTTGTTACTTTCTTTGCCTGGAAAAATTGAGCTTTGTCGAGAAAGAAGTGCAAAACATCGCGAGAAAAATACAGGCGATGTCGGTCTCAGGAACTATGAAAATCATGAAAACTCTTATGGAATTTAAAGTGTAGAATCTAGTCTAAAGCAGATTGATGTTTCTTATCTTCAAGCCCTCTGTAGCTTTACTTTTTGCTTTGTATCTTTGAAAAAGTTTTTTCTCTGTCCTTGTTCTATTGTTTAATACCGAGCAATTTTTATTTTACGAAAAAGCGGCAACATGTTTTAGGCATACTAACACATAGTATGCCTAAAACATGGCGCCGCTTTTTCATGCTGTAGTGAAGTTCTGTAGTACCAACAGACCTTTCACGTATTTTTATTGTGCATACAATTGTAGCAATGGAATATATTCAATTAAGCGTACTTACTTACCTACTTGCTATTTAAAGCAGAATGCAATACATTGTGCACAAGAGTTCTTTGAGACCACCATCCCGTGATATTTAGTATGGCATAACATGAGACTGGTAGTTTTCAGACTTATACACGCTTTCACTAGGATATCATTGGCTGAAGAATGAAGTCCTTAAATTAATACAAAGCTGCACTGTATTAGTAATCTCCCTGTCACGGCGAATTGTTCTAATTCTGAAGCACTCTGTTACTTGCATACTAGCGTCTTTAAATTTATGAATTATAATCAAATCATTTTAGTAATAATATCATATGTATTACTCTGTTTAGATGAATGTGGATGGCTACTGTCGGGACAGAATGGCTCACTTCAGTTCCGCGGTACAAATATGAACTTAGTAAAGGATAATCTGACTTGCTCGTGGCTTCTTCAAACTGCTTCAACTCACCTTCGTGAACTCAGATTGATCAACTTCAGCTTTCCATATTCAAATTGTGATGGAGTTGAGATTAAGTTGTACAGAGGACCAATAGATTCTGTGCCTCCCTCTCAATCCTATTGTTATACGACATCAAGACCTTTTCCTTTCACCTTCATTCGGGGTCCCTACATCTTGATTTTGCTTCGAACAAAGAGGCAGTTCATTAATGGTGGATTTCTCATTAAATATGGAGATGTGTCCCCAGGTACGTTTTATTCACAAATATCATGCTTTTAGAATATCACCATGGCTACCTAGCACTGATCACCTTTAAACATTAGAATCGTTTTGGGCGTTGTTTGAAGGCCTGATTGTTTAATAAATATTTTGAGGTGAAACATTCTAAGAGAATAACTATTCTCGTAGAATATTTTTTTTCGTTTAAAGGTAGAACATTGAATAATACCGTGTTAAATGAAAATGCCGACTTAAAAACAAGCGTGATGAAGTAGATGTATCACTAAAGCTAGATCTGATGAGAAAACTGCCCCAAGTGACATAGTTTTGTCTCAGTACTCAACACTCATCAGGCTCCTTTTAATTTGGCCAGGGTGAAAATAAATTATATATTTTTCAATTATGCTCCCATTTTTAGGGCTAGCAATACCAACATATATCTAAGACAATGATAGAAGCACACTTATCTCATCTGCAATGAATTTGATAATTGAAATTGCTCATTTTTTCTACACAGTTTATACCACGCCTACTACAAAAGCAACATATAGCCATTACCCAACAACAAACCACTCAAGTACAAAGATTTCCAGTCAAGTCGTAACAACAAAATTGCAGGGCAAAAGTGAAAAGCAAACCACGGGTAAGAAAGAAAAAGTTTTCAATTGAGCTTAGTCATGTATTTTTATGACCAGATTTTTGTTTTCTACTTTGGCCCTAATGACACTTCCGGCCATGTGGACATTGGTCATTGGGATACCTTTCTAACTTTCCTAAAGGAGAAAAGAGTGTTCTTACTTTGCTATTTTATGGTCTTTTTTACAGAGGGTTATAGATATGGTTAATATTGTTATGCTTGAATTGATAGCGAATGCAGTAGGCCTGGAATTATTATTATTATTATTATTATAACATTATTTACAGTTGGTTGAGAAATATTATAGTTCTAATTTGAGCTAATTAAGACCAACTATTTACACAAAAAGAAAAAAACTAATTACAATCTGGAGATAATTATGTACAAATACACTTCTGGTGAAATTCCTACGGACTCTTTATCTACATATTTTGCACGAGCAATTGTCACCCTTCCACTCTTTAATTGATCTCTTAAAGCTAGCACTGGTTGCCAGACTTTTTATCGAGTCAGACAAAGTGTTCCAAAGGATGGCACCCCTGAAGGATAATGAATCATTCCCATATGATACTGTATTGGTGCTCGGTAACTGTAGAAGATTTTTTGTCCTTAAGTTATAGGCCACATCTTTTTTCTGGAATACTACTTACTAACAAATGTGGTATGATAATGAGAGTTTCACAATAGAACACTTCCGACATTTTATTCATTGTAATCAATTGTGTATGTCATATCATCATTACGCATATCATGTGACAATTTTGTGCATGTCATTTAATGTAGTACAGTATTTTAAGTGGTTATATCTTCTCATCATTTCTTGTTTCAGATTCCTTGCCCGTCAGTGCAATTGCTGGTATTGTAGTTGGTGTACTGATTATTGCAATAATATGGTCGATTTGCTGTTACAGGTAGCACTGTTTGACAATACACTGAAGATCTATATTCACGTATATAAACTGATTGCTCCACTATAGACTTTTTGTACTTTATACATTATCACTGATATTCTGGCGATTTAGATATATCTCTTGTGTCTCATTCTACATCATAGAGCTAATTTCCATAGATCCTGCTTGGCTGAAACAGTTTCCTTGTGACATGTCACAACGTCTTTGTGACTAGGACTAATTACAGTCTACTTATGCTTAAAAGGCTTCGATAGTCTTTTTGGTTAGCATAAGCAAGGGAATGATGCCCGTTTTTCCTGACCTACATCAAACTGTAGCCATTGATACACAGAACGTACTAGACAAAGCAGTCATAACCATTACTTGGTTATTACGTCACTTGATTCCATCATTTGTGGATTTTCGTGATATTACTTCCAGAGTCAACATTCAAATCGATCACAGATTTTCTACTATGGTATTGTTCTCCATCTTTCAAGGAATTTATGAAACAAGCAGTATTTGAAAGCTTAGGCTTATTTTCCAGTTATGTTAGCCACCGAAGAGCGCAAAACAGGAGTGTTTGACTGACGTATACTAAATATTCATATTGAAATAGTGTTGAGGATAGGAATTTCCTCATTTCCCCATTATAAATGTTTTACCTCTACTCTCAATATTGGCGCTGGTTGTCTCTCTGTGCTATTCAATGAAATTTCATTGCAACCTTTGCTTATTTCACCACATTTTATATATTTTGTAGATTTAAATCACTTATTGCGCTTGTCTTTTGTTGCTCCCAGAAAACGATTGTGGATAAAAATGTTTAGCAAGAAATCTGCCGATCGCATTCCTAAAGAATCATTACCAAGGTTTCATGTTTCTCACCTTCCTAAAATTGGATCAAGTAATGTTGGTTTTCAAGGTATCAATTTGCAATTTATCGCTTTCTTTTTGATAATTGATCAGCTGATACCATATTGCAAGGTTGAATAAATGGCAAATTCGCTCTTTATCTGTATTGTTCTTCATTAGTTGGCTGAGTTTTGAATTTTCACAGAAGCTTCTTTACGACCTTTCTTCAAAACATATAGCAGTTATTTACACATTCTTTTTTGAGACAATTAGTCCTTACATTGTTTCAAAGAATCCAACGACTTTTCATTACAATGTGCTTAATTTGTCGCTGGAAAGCAGTAACTATGCTACTAGAATCTACAAATGTCCTGATAAAATTAACATCACAGAATACTATTTCACATAAGATTGGGTGTGATAGACAAGGTAATTATATATATATATATATATATATATATATATATATATATATATATATATATATATATATATATATATATATATATATATATATATATATATATATATATATATATATATATATATATATATATATATATATATATATATATATATACAGAATACACGCAGATATTCAAAATTTTATAACTTTAGGTGAAATGCAACCTTCAGCTCAAAACAAGACACCAATTCTTCAACATAGAAGTGATGGAATGATGCTTGGTCAATATGACCAGCTTGATTACGATACTGTTGGTGGCATCTTAAGCAATGGAGACAAACACCAGGGTATGTTACTTTTAGTTATGAAAACGTTTTTATTACTGTGCTATGGAGTGAATGAAAAGGTATTGAAAGGATTTACATGATGTTAAGGAGAATTTTATTGAACATGAGGCCTCGTTCATAAAAAGATAAGATAGCTTTGATTTCATGATGCAGTAATAACAGTAAAGTAACAATGAAGGCCTTGTTTAGTCTCCATTGAGCTAGCAAATAAATATAAACTCTGGACACTTCTCCTTTCTTTCTTCAGAACACTCTAGGTGGAAAAAAGCTTAGCAACTCTACCGTTCCATATGATTGAAAGCACCTTTTGAAAATCTTAAAATAAATTAGTCTAGCATAGGAACATGGTTTTCACAAAACCAAATGAAAATGAATAAAAATAAGTTTTGATCTTCGGAAGCAATATAGAGCCTGTCACACAAAATCTAGGCAAGTGTGCAACTTGATCGATGAAGCGGAAGAAACTTACTAGGCGTGATTGTAGATAAAGATCTGAACCTCAGAGCACACGTACAAATGACTCTTCAAAAAAATGAGTCAAAAACATGGTGAATTTTCTCGAATAGCAGCCTACATGAATCCAGATATGTTGAGGTTGAAGATGTATTCTTTCATAATATCACAATGCGGCTACTATCCTCTAATCTGGGACAAACTGTAAAGTAAATAGGATCCAAGAGGGAGCATTGCGAATTGCACATAAGGATCTTAACTCAAGCTTAGACAAGTGGCTGATAAAAACAATTCCGTTACCCTACATCAGAGGAAGCCTACCAACTTTTATGGTAGAAATCTATATGACAAAAACAATTTAAGTCCCGTATTCATGAAAAGTATATTTGAGGAAATCTGAAACAAATACAGACTTTGGTCAATGAATATCTTGAAATTGCCAAAAGTAAAAAATATTTGCACTCTTTTATAACAGCTTATTTATGAAAACACTGAGGCTCAATTTTGCCAACAAAATAAGAACGTTTGATGCTTAGTCCCGATGAAAATTTTCACAAGCATTCAAGTTCTCGCATTCTTTTGGCGAGCAAATTCTGATGATTTTGCTAATAACATTATCTTGTTTTCAAGAGTAACCTGGAGGATTTTCTTAAAAACAAACTTTTGAGCATTTGAGTTTAACATTATGAACAAATTAAAAACACTGAGCCTCCGCAAAAACTACCTGATTGTTATAAAGAGACATGTTTTTAGATTACTTATTTTATTTAAATAATACCAATAGTAGCTATCACTGTATCAAAAGACAATAAGCTTTTTCCTACTTTGACAGCCGCATAAAAATCGTGTCATGTCAAAATGTGCTCCACGCTTTCCTGCCTTTGTGTCATTCTCTTCATTCGGCCAAGGCTAGATGTGCTGAGGGACATAGAGAAGGCCCTAGATGCGTTAAGGGACTCATGTGGAATTACCTTAATATTCCACCGCTATTCTTTTGTGCCTGGATGGCGCATTTGATTAGCACAGGAGTCCTCTGATCTAAACATTACGAGTTCCAATCTGCACAGGGGCCAAACAAAAATTTCCAATTGTAGTAGCCCACTCATGACCTAAGCAGTGTTTAAAATTTGATGTAGATACTCAGAACAACTGATTATTAAATAAGAAACCTTAAACAGTTCATTTTTGTTTTGTAATTAGCATGATCCATAAGCCATGATGCACCATGATGAGCTCAGATATTCCCAATATCAATATCATTTTTCCAACGCAGTCAGGTTTTCAGTCGACTATCTCTATGATTTGCTTCCTATTCGCAATGGCATACCATTCCATATATAAATTTATAGAAGTATCTTGGTGTGAGACTTCGTTTGTTCTTTGAGAATAGCTCTTAATTGTCATTGCTGATTGCAATAAATAACCAGTATGGTATCTCACAATTTAATGCCGGTTTCTGTCGATATGTTTCATCCTATCCCAATCGCAATCTTGATTTTAATCTGTTTTGATTATTGTTAGTGATAATCAGGACAGATTGAAATCAGGATTGAGATTGGGAAAGGATTTCTCATTGTCAGATATCCTATCCCAATCTCAATCCTGATTCCAATCCTCATCCTAATCCCAGTCGCGATGTGTTTCAAATACAAAGATAAGATATGCAAATCATTGTGGGATAACGTTTCCAATCCGTCTTCTAAAAGTAGCCCTCCTCGAAGGAAGGATTGGACAGCCCAATTGTGGACCATTTGATATTTCAATGAAATGATCCCTGTGTTCTATCTTTCCATGTGGTATGTCAAAGAGGATTTTTGCCATCCAAAAAACTGCGTAGTGATCTTCCAAATGCCATCCCACTATAATCTTTCAACACCGCACTTGTAATTCTTTTAGAGGTTATCTCAGTTGAGCATGCTTTGCTCCAGTTTCTTAGGTCAATTGCGTACTGTTGTTTTGTATTTGGACGGCTATGGCTCTTCTATGTGTCTATGACTTTGGATATTTTGGACATTGGCTTTTAGATGACTGTAGTAAAACTTTTACTAGTACTGTTCCTAGAGATTTTCTTTAGGTGAGTGTAGGATATACAATTTGCAAAGGCATGGCTCCCATGACTGGAGAATATCAGCTTAAATTTTGAGAGATTATGAGTTCAATTTTGTCAGAAAATTGTATAAATCTTAAAATGTGGCATACTCATGAGCTGTATGCTGCTCCGTAGCACCTAATTTTTCTTCTTAAGCTCCTAAAACTGCAAACAAGCTAAATGAGGCAGAGATGACAAATTTTGATTATTTTACTGACAATATTTTTGTCTGAGGGATGAAAATCCCCAATACTCCAATGGAGAACCGAGCCTGCCTTTTATTTCTCATTCTCATAACTGACACCTTTCAGGACGATTTAAAGTATTTGTTGTTACTGCATCAGATGGAGAACTATCGGCAATATGATCTGGATTACCGGTGTTATTTTATTTTATTTTTATTGGCGAATGGCTGATTGGCTAGAGCGCTCGTCTACTACGCGAAAGATTTTACCGTAATTGGTTCCACGTGCACCTCAGGCCATATTTAGGATGCTTGCCTACAATCCACCGAACAGCACACGAGTAATTGTTGGCAGCACTTGAGAGGTAGTGGCGACGAGGACAGGAACTGGCCACCCTACCTCTTTTTGCTGACGGTCATGGATAGCGTCCTTGCTAAAACCTGTTGTCCACTAAGCAAAACGGTTAGCACGATGCGAAATGAAGTGAAGGATTTCTCTTCGTTACCTGATATCGCGATTAGGCTGCCTCTAGTCAATCCACATACTCTTGTTGATCACTGAAGGAAAGTAAAGTGCGATCGAACTGCCAGAGTCATTAAAAATATTCTTCACATGTTAAGTCTATTGAAGTTTTTTGACAGTACCAAGGATCAGTCCTAATTGCCCTTAGGGCAAGTCACGTTAATAGTCTTTGTAAAAAGCAAGTCAGAAACAACATGCATTAGTACGTATATCTATATTTATGGATAAGCCACAGTTAGAATCAACAATGACCACTTTCATAATGCCGCACTTCAGTTACTGCTCACTTGTGTGGATGTTTCATGATAGGGCAGCGAATAATAAGATCAAAAAAGTTCACGAAAAAGCGCTAAGAAGCATACACACGGATATTGCTTCTAAATTCCAAGAGTTGATTAACAAAAGTGACTCAGTATCTGTTTACCAGAGCTCTGTTTATCTGTTTATCAGTATCTACAGCTGCTCTTGACCGAAATCTATAAAAAGTAAAATAACTTAAGCCTAACTTTTATGACACAAGTATTTATGGCAGAAGATGTATCATATAACTATCGTGAAAACAATAGCCTTGCCTTGCCTAAAGCTAAGACAACTGTTTTTGACATAGGCACCATTAGGTTTATTGGGAAAAAATTATGGTAGCCACTACCAATTGAAATCAAAGAGTCCCATTCACCAGACATTTTCAAACAAAACATTAAATCAGTTAGAAACTTTGATTGCTGCTGAGTATTATGCATAAATTTTGTTCCAAGCTTGGGTTTCGTGTGGTGAGCTTTTGTTTTAACTAAACTTATTAATTCTGTATAGATGGCTTTACTTAGCATATTACTAGATAAAACAGTCAAATTTGAATAAAGTATTTATTTATTATTATGATTATATTATAAGGCCACCCATCACTTAAGTCACCTCACATGGCAATGCTAAGTTCACCATAATAGTATCATCCCAACTCCTCTTAGGGCACTGATTCCTAGGCCAGCCACATCCTGTTATTTTCCCTGGGTCTTCTTAGTGCTATATTCTTCAGCTCTATGCAACACAACAGGTCTTGCACTGTCACACCTCATACCTTGAAAGGCCTTCCCCTGTCCCTTTCGTTCACAATGTTCTTATGTTACAGAAAATTCAAGATGATCTCCTCGAAGTATTTTGTCCAGTTTTCTCTTCTTGATCTCGTCGTTTTGGTCTTCATCCTCACTAACCCTTGACCCCATTTGCAAAATAGGAATGACATGGATTGCTCCAAAACTTAGTAGTATTCCTTTTCTTTTCAGCTCACCACCCGAAACCCCATTGTTATATTCCCTAGACTTCAATTTAGGAAGAGAGAAAAGCAACCAATGCAAACAAGCCTACCCTTTTTCTGTCTCGCAACACAACAATCCAAGAATATGATAGGCAGCAACAAACGAAATGATTCAGCAATAGGTCTTGGCTGCACGGGCAATCCATATCTGGCTCATACAGTCTATACCAATGGTTCCCACACTGGGGTCCGCACTCCTCTAGGGGACCACCGATGGTTTCAGGAGGAACGCCAAGGGTTTCAGGGGACCGCAAGAGGTTGCCGTCGCTTATTCGACTCGTTGTTTTATTAGCCTGCATCATTTCTGATTTTTATTTTCTGTGAAAGCATATTTATCAAAATATACCGTATTTTCATTCCTCCAGGGAACCATCATCTAAAACATAATGGACAGTGTGTGAACCACTAGTCTATAGATTGGTCATGCTCTATTGCGGCAATATAAATCTACCGTGGATCTTGTAATTGTGGCGTTTGACTTTCATTTCCACGATAGGTAATGAAATGTTCTTTGAAGGAGAGCCGAGATGAAAAACAGCCTCAGATGTATCTAAAACAAAGTTCTCTCTTTCAATTCTCGCCAATAAGATTTAGCAAACATGAAGACATGGGGATAAAAACAATCTAGTTTTGTTCAATCAAGGAAATACCACATATGTTGTCATTTCACAAAAACAACGCTTGGGTTTTCTGCCCGTTTTCATGAATGGTAATGGACTGGATGCTTCAAAATCTTTCACAAGGTCTGGATTTTGTTTCATCCACCCATGCTTACAAATCATGCACCGACTTGAAGCTAATCGTGAATTTCAAAAGCTTGCTTTTTTCCAGAACCCGAGGGATTCTCATCTATGCATAAATTGCAGTATTGTTATTTTGCATAATCATCAAAATTTCATTTACAAGTTTAGTGTCTCCGTGTACCCAGTATTAATTAACCCATAAAAACAGACGAAGAATAAGGAAAGCACGTTTTACACGCTCAGCACAATCATTAATAATCTAACAGCAATAAACAAACACAGTACGTCTCTCTCAAGCGTCCTTGGCACTAGTTTCTAATAATGAAAGTAAAATGTCATTGCCTTTAAATTCATTTCTATCTATAAACATTGAACAATACAAAAAGCACACAGGTGGGAATGTTTTTACAGATCCCAAATTCGACCTTCTTTGAAGTACTACTACCATGTATAGGATAGTGTTCCAAACTCTTCTCTCTCTTTTGTTTGCAAAGTTCAATCTAAAGCCATCCTTCTCGTCAGCAATCCCAGTCTTAACGAATTTCTTTCTTATTAATATTATTTTATTATTATTATTAATACTTTATTTCTAAAGTTGGCATGTAAAAGTACAAAGTAGCTACACATGTATACAAATTAAAGTAAAAGCTAATAAAACAATTCATTCATAATATTAAAACATCGATGTTTGGCTATAGAACGTCCAATCTTTAGAAGATACCTCCACGGACATTGCTCCCAAGCAATCAAGATATTTTACCTAGCCCACTGAACCGTGTCAGAACCAACAAGAGTTCTACCTGCTCACACCCTTTCCAAATTTCACAGCCTAATCCCCAAACTCTATCTAACAATTCATTATTCATTCAAAGCAGCTTTAAACTATGAAACGTCTTAGCTTTCTCTTCCCTCACGAAGTTCTACAACTTGTGTTCTCTCAGATGTAACAGCAAAAAACTTGCTCTTATCTCCCTCTCTAAGTGGCCTTTCTTTATTGGCATTGATATAGGCATTGTTGATTGGTTGGCTTTGATCGTCATTTCATGGGGTTTAGCTCTACACACTTTTATAAGAATATAGTCTATAAGAATATCAAAGCTCAGAATGGCTAAAATTTAAGAATAGTTTAAAAATAGCGCAGGGCTCAAGCTTCATCAAGGCTTAGATTATTGCTTATTTGAGTTTTCTCTAGAAAGTAAGATCAGTGTGAGCTTCACGTGTCGAGTCTTTTGAGTCTTTACTCTATAATGCTAATCGGCAACTCTTTGGGGAGTGTCAATTGCATACTTTTCTTAGTAAGAATATTGCCCACGCGAGAATTTATGCTCAGAATTGCTAAAATCTAAGAAAAATTTAAGAGTATTCTTAGGCTAAAAATCAAAACAATTTAAGAATATTGAGGCTCAGCGAAAAATTAGGTATTCTTATAAAATAGGTATGTATTTTGCTCCTATGATCAACACCATCAATTGATATTCCCTTTTCATTCCTTCTGTATTTTCATAGTATTGAGTCATTAGAGTCTCAGTTAATACTCTCATACAGACACCATTAATGATTAATATTTTCAATGCTGTTTTCTGTATGCAAAACCCATGTTGTCATTGCTTTTCCGTTCTCTACGCTAATAATTTCTTAATATTTTTAGTCTGACCATTTATCATTATTAGCATCAATGATTACCATCATTTTATATTAGGATTTTGTACATCCAAAATCTGTGCTGTCATTGCCCTCTCTCATTCCTTGTTTAATTCATAGTCTATTGAGCATAGCCGCCAAATGTTTGAGAGCCCTGTCAGGTCTATTTTCTCCCAACCTAATTGGCTAATCATCATGCAAAATGGGCCTAGTTTCAGCATGCGTGGTCAGAATCCTGCATGTTCATTTGTCGATTAGGTTGTGAGAAGATAGACCTGACAGGGTCCTCAAACATTTGGCAGCTATGCTAGCCTATTGGCACTATAGCATTTCCATTCTTTAGCACACCGAAAATACTTTTTCCGTCCGACACTCATCAGAGTACGAGACTTCGGATATCGACCGCAGGATTATCCAATGCGGATGAACTCACATGACACTAGGCCTGCTGGGTCCTTCATCCCTTGAGTATGATCTTTTTTTAAATCTCTTTTTCATCAAAAAGTAGACAGAACCCGTATACTTCTATAGATGTTTGTTTTATTTCATATTTATATGGCTGGGAAAACATGTTATTATCATTGTTCCTATTTGGCACTTAAGGCTGGTACCTTTATTTATCACAAGACCACTATCAAAGCTGCTTTAGGACGAGCCTAAGGATCCTTTTTGTCTGTGCCATTGATGTACACATTCGTTGGTGAACTAGGCGCTCAAGTACGGGGTGGGTCCTGGGAGAGTCTAATCCCTGCCTTTGTCCTTATCAAAAAGAGTTCCCTTTTTCTTGCAGGATTTTGAAACTGTTTATAGTATTTTTGTTGAGTAGGCCTGCTTATGATTTTTGCTACGCATGAAAGTAAGCAGCGTTTTTCTTTTTTTGCTATATCTGAAAAATATTAGTTTAAGATACTGAAATCCTGATGTATTGAGTGTGCCCTGTTTATTACTTAGACGCCTGCCATAAGGAATTCCTGGTTGTGTGCCTGTGAACTGAGACGCAGCCTATTCTTGTATTATCATGCATTATCTCAAAATCAGTATACGCTACCGTGGAATCCTTTTCTCATTTTTGTACAACTATCTTTGTCAGTTGCGCTTCAGCGTGATGACGATATCAACATGGTGCAGAGTAAAGCAAGTTTGCATTGATACACACTATTATTATTTGCAGTAAGTGATGAAAAAACTTGAGGCAAAATGATATAAAACTGCGCAACAGTAATGTTTGTGCACTTCAAAATAATAATTAACGTAAAAACCAATGCTCAGAAGCCAATCCTCCTATCACAAAATGTGATAGATTCTCTTTCTAGGTGGTTTACTTTCCATAGCTACGTCTTCGTCTGATTGATCGGCGTCTTCTGACATAGCGTCGTCTTCTATAGTAGCGTCGTCTTCTAACATAGCGTCGTCTTCTAACATAGCGTCGTCTTCTAACATAGCGTCGTCTTCTAGAATATCTTCGACGGCGAAAGAAGAATGGATCGTTTGCATTCAATTGCTCCTGATCTAGAATATGAAGCATACACTCATTCACTCAATAAGCTGTTTTTCTCACCGTAAATGTCATTTCACAGCTCGTGTGTTTTACCAAATTTACCGTGACTATCACTCATTGATTTTGTTGCCAACTAAATTTTCAGCGGATTCCATTCAATAGGTAATTCCACAAATTACAGCAGCCTTGAAATCTCAAGTCAGTGCTATTAAATGTCTCTTTCTTGTTTACCAAGAGATAACCATTTAGCTATTCAGAAATTTCTAGGTACTTTAGAAGTTTAAAAAATAAAAAAAAAATAAAAAAGAAAAAAAATGAAAAAGAAAATAAAATAAAAAATAAAAGTAAAAAAGAATCGATTCATCTGGTTCAAGTAACGTAGGGTGAAGAGTATAGATACTGGCATTTTCCTGCAACCCTGCCCACAACCACGTGTATCCGAAACTACCAACTGCAATATCGTTTAAACTAGCACCATGCTCAATGTAATCCCCCTATTCCAGCTCTCTCGCAGCATCATCTAGAGTATTAGGTTCTAGTTAGAGAAACTGCAGCCATTTCTAGTACATAAGATGCTCTCTTGATAGTGTACTGGTCGTAGGAAATTGAGGGTATCTCCAGAGACTTAGACTGGAAAATTTATAGGAGGGGCATGACGGAGATTTTCCGACAAAGAATAAGACGTGTATTCATATTATGTGAACATCTTTGCTTTCAACATCGAACACTTGGTTGCCCACCTGTGCCCCTCTGTCTATGCGATTGGGTGTCTCTTATTTCTATATGAAGCAGGGTTTTAAAGGAATATTTCAAGTTCCATATTATTCTCACGGCTGATATATTGAGGAATAATCTTTCATTCTCATGAGAATAAACAAACAGCACTTGACGAACAAGCATGCATGACGAACAATGCAGATTTATATATAACACTCTACTGTATAGAGAATACTGTATAGAGAATCTACCTCAATAGATTTATCATGTATTCTGCACAGATTTTTCTCTAGTAACACATGCGAGGCTAATACTTGTAAAAGCCTCTGATTCGGAGACATTAACATTATACAACAAAAGGGGGCAATGTAAGGTGCCTATAGGTACGGACGTGCCGCACCAGCCAATATATTTGCCGTTAATATGGCGTGCATAGTATTGCATTGAACAAAAATCGTATTTGAAAAGTGTACAAAAAGATCTGTGCTTTGGTATCTTGCTCGAGAACGTATGTATGTAAATTAATATATAAGCTTGCCTGTATTTTAAGTATACTTTGCTGGCAATGTGCTTATGACACAATTAACATTTGATGCATATTTATAAAGGCAAATTTGCGGAATTGTCGTCATATGTAGCTCAGTCGTGCTCTTTGGATTAAAAGGTCTTAGTGGCCTGGCATGGCGAGAAAGCATCCAAAGGCCAGCCTGATTAGGAGTGAGCTTGCATGGTTATCGGCTCTGTCCAGCCGATTTATGGCAAGACAGCAATGTATATAAATGGCTTCAAAGCCAGCCCACTCAGTGGTATCCCTCAAACTTGGCCACAGACCTCCGCCTTTAGAAGTCTGCGGAGAAAGTTCCTGGCAAACAGTTATTTTTGACGAGGTTACTTCAAGAAAATATTATGAAGTAGGACTGGCATTTTATTCACCTACGATATATATGCTCTTCCGAAGAACAGAGAGCCTGGTTTTTTGACCCCATAGCATGTCTGTAAAGACTGAAATGTTTTGATGTAAAAGATAGGCTCGTTCAAGCACACAAGATTGAGACTTGCCCAGTGTATACTGAAGACAGGATAATCTCGGCACGGCTAGCCACTATCCAGGCACAGCGCTGCCAAATAAAAAGTGGAAGCTACATATAAAAAATGGCGGGGCTTAAAACAATTAGTTGCTTGATAAAGACTAGAAAAATTACTGGCTTGCAAAAATTAAGGGGCTGAAGGCCCCCCAACTTCCCTACCGACACCGTGTCTACTATCAGGCACTGTTGTAGGCCATAATACATAAGGAATGGACAAATTTTAGAATATAGTTTTGGCGATTTTCTTGGCTTCAAACAAAATTTTTGACTATGTTCTACTACTGGTCTGTACTCTTGTTTGGTCGGTTTCATATGAAATACTTGCGACTCCAGCTGGTTTAGCCATACAAGCTCATCTAGCTGGACTGGCTCACCTCCGTGTAAAGTTGCATATATGCTAACTTAGCATTTCCAGATTCTTACTTGACGAGTAAATAGAACTCTGATATCATGAACTTTGGTATTATGAACTCTGATATTATGAACTCAGTGGAAGAATCGCTGGTTAAGGCCTATTTTTGTAAAATTTCCTTTCATACCTGCGTCTTTCACCAGCTCATCTTCATCATCTGATGCTACGCTGGAATCTGGATCTTCCTCATCCTCTGATGATTCATCACTTTCAACCGGATCTTCCTCATCATCTATGGGCTGGTCATTTTCATCCTCAGCATATGCCCCTTCTTCCGAAGCTTTATCCTCTGCTGTGACTTCAGCGCGATTGGCTAGCGCTTCTTGCACAGATGATACTTGAGTTACTATTGAAAAAATGATAGAAAATGGAGATGGAAAAAGCATATGGTACAATGAAGGATCCACACAAGAAAAGGATTTTGAGGCTTTCAATTGCTTGAGTGAAAGACTCTAGCTTCCAGTAAAATCGCAGTCGTGCAGAAAGACTTTAAACTACGGGGATCGCACCTGTACCAGATAATGGTGAAAATTTGACGTTTTTTCGTTTAAGATACATGAAGCTATAAAAAGAATAGTGGAGAAGGCACGCCAGAACATTTGGAATGCAGCACGATTGACAAGAAACAAACGAGAGTTAACAGCTGTGGGTAGAAACTAGGTCCAAAAGACTTAACCAACGATCAAACATGCCTATTTTGCTCGTAACTGTTTGTGTTAGCAGCTACTGCCTTGCTTTGGTTAGTATTGTGGGCCTTTTCCTTTCATTCACTTAGCACTGGATGATGCTTCAAGCAAACTGATATAAAACCAAGGTTGAGGGAAAGTTTTATGCACTTCATGTTTGTTTTCAATGTGCATCTCTACATCCACCACATTCTTAGCGATGGTGTGGCAGGAATGGAGAAAATGATTTCCATACATTACTAAATACTAAAGAGCGCAAAGAATGAACGATGACCAACAAATTTGAAACTTTTAAGCATAACAACAATTGATTGTAAAACCTCAGTCCACACTTTGTGCCCAACCACTGCTCTTTGCTCCGCAGTTGTGTGTACTCTCAGATTTCATTTAGCTAAAAATACTCTCAACTGGCAACAGTATTTAAGACTATGGAATCTAAGAGAAAAATCACCAAATAATTTCATCTTATCCAACCACTCATGGTGGTACAAACAATATTCTTTCTCCATTAGGTTATACTTACAGTGGTTATTGGAGGATATACTTACCACAGTTAGCAACGATGAAGCAGAGCGCCAATGCTAGTATCACCAACGACTTCATTGTCCTTTCCCTGGTAAGTCAACTTACCAGCGTTAACAGACTTGTGGGAATAATCGCCTTTGCGGCTTGAATTTATTACCTTAGTGCCAGCGGCCCATAACCTTAGCCCTGCCCTCGTCCACTAAATTGAAAGATGAAACAGATAAAGGCTCGGTTCTTAAATCCAACCTCCATGGGCCGAACCTAAACCAAAGGATCTATCCTCAAGCTCAAATCATCACTCTTTCTGTTTCAGCCAGGTGTTTGTATATAATTTTGTCACTTTGAAGGAGTGTTGCTCTGCTTGACGAGACATATCGCACAGGTTCTCTTTAGTACGGCAACGTTTTTCAGAAAAAAACGCGCCTCATTAATAACATACCAGAATACTGAATTACCTGCCACAGCATCAAAAACCCATAGGCCAAAAGTTGTAAATGATAAACGCATGTTAACGTTTAACTTTGTTTTGTAATTACAAAGATAACTATCGGACTGGCTTTGCCCCTTGACGTGGCATTCAACTTAGATTTCACCCTACCCGACTGTAAGCCATTCCTTGTCAATGAAGTGGCAACCTTTCAATGCAGAAATCAGTCAACTTTGAAACAGTTGAACATAAACAGCTTGGTGCCGATCTAAAACTGAGATTTATCGACCTTTTATGAGCGAACTATTTGTGTTTGAGACTTGTTGGAGGCCAATGAGAATTGCCAGAAAAGTTTTTCGGTGAAACTCTACGAAATACTTCTCTATATCTTTATCAAATGATCATTGATCTTCATTATTAGCTTCTGAAAGAGGTTATTTGCAAGAAGTAAAATTTATGTAAATGCACTAGCATTTTGGCACATTCTACCAAATGACCGAAACCATTAGGCCTAGTGTGCTTTCGAAATAGAAGAGATGCTGAGTAACTAAAACTGAGCTGAAAATACTAAATTATTGGATTTGTCTTTCCTGTGTCAAATAATGAGCATTTTGCTTTCCATTGGTCTATCTTCTAGTGACCAAATACCCAAATCCGCTTTAGGTGGTAGCTACCATAAGTTGAAAAAACAAACCATATCTTTGTATTTTGTAAAATATTATGCGATATTAATGAAAAAGGCCTTTGCAAGGTAGCCAACAAATATTTTTTATTCGAAGCGATTCTGATTATTCTTTTGATAATGTTTTCAATTTTACAAACCTGAGCTTCTCGGAAATCTTGCATGCAAATCTCTCCTTTGTTTTCACTATTGTTTTTGACCAACCATCTCATGGTTTCAAACAAATAAAACCAGTTTTCCTGAAATTCATTTAAAATTCACAATAAGCTGCTAAATGCTAGAGTCCTGGAATTGCTGCAATTCATGGACAGTAAAGACTGGTTTTCCTCGAAATTGTAACAGCAAGTCGTTCTATATCTGGAAATCAATTGATTTAGGTACACTTCTTTAAGAAAAGCAAAAGGAATGAAAGCACAGATTCCTTGTGCTTCAAATATCACGTAAGCATTCCAGAACAATATTTCCCTGCCAAAACATTAGCCACAGGGCTCTCTGGCTTTCAGATAGGAGCTGTGGTTATGATAAACATGTGAAAAGCTCGATATGATCATGATCCATACATCGATTGTAACTGATTCCGATAATAGCTTTTACTATATTTACCAAATCATCAATCTGCTTTCTGAGTACCATGTACTAGTTTCGAAATCCACACGAAGGAGCTTTATAGTTGAATGAATTCTCTGAACCCAAAGCATGATTGCAGGGTACAAATATGATGAGAATTCGTTATCATGTTTTGAGAATTATGAATAATAGACACTAAGAATACTCTTCAACCAAGTAAAAGAGTTTTAAAAATTCTTTAGCGATTTATAACCTTTACTACATTGTAAAAAAATAGCAATATAACCCATCTTTACAACTATTTCTCTGCAAGCTACCAGAATCTAAAAACTAACAATCAAAAATTAAATCAGTATTTTTGAAGAACAAACAGTCTTTAATAATAGGAAATGTCAAGAAAAATACACAAGGTATGGTTCTGGGGTCAGTTAAGATAACTACTATCTAATTGATGTTTTTCCTAGTTTTACGGAAAATATCATATTACTATGTGACAGAGCAGCACTGACCTATTTGCGATCTAAAGAATCGAAAAGCACAGTAATTTTTTTATTCTCCTGTTTGTTTCTCACATAGAAGCTGATAATAAAATATCCAGATTGGTCTCTGTAAACCTGCGGGTTGTAAAAATTCCAAAAACATTAATTTCAATTTCCTTAATACTTTCTTATCAATCAGTCGTTTTGTAAAAGCTGTCTTACCAAGTAAATCAAGAATTTCTGAAGTAATTGCTAGTTTTGACAAGGGAGACTTTGGAATTATGTTAAAGTATAAACCAATGTTATTTCTGCTTATATTTAGGAAGTTATGTAAGCAGTTAACGTACGATATACTTAATTCCTTTGTTATTTGTTACGACAAGGTTCATTCCCTATTTGTTGGGTTTTAAGAAGATTGTCCAGTTGACTGGCAATGCTCTCTTTAATTGGTATTTGTCGCACTATTTGAGTTGACCTTTTTCAATACTGGAGACCCTGTTCAGCATTATAGAAAAGAGAAGGAAAATATGTTTACTGGAAGGGAAGAGCAGCACGTTGCTTAGGTTTGATAACAGAGCATCAATAATGTGACCGAAAGTAGCATTTCTGCTATAGTGAAATTTAATGTAGTGGAGCTGATGTAGTGAATGTGAGAAGTTTACCCTATGGGTCATTACTACATAGCTGAACTCCCATTAGTTATCTGTGAATGGTTCGCTACACTTTTCTAGACTGTTTTTTATTTTATCGATAATATATCCATTCTAGCCATTAGCATTGCACTTAAAGAACGAAAAGTTGTAGCAATCGGGACCAGTTTCTGAGTATGACTGTGGCAACTGGAAATACTCCCGACAGCTTTGACTGACACCAAGCCCTTTTGTACTGTTGACTATACGTAATACTCTGATTGTCAGTCTTTACCAATCAGGTATTGAAGGCTTGCTAATGTTATCATACTTCTTAGAGAAGGATCAATGCATTACAGTCCATGGTCGGAAATTCTGAATTAACGAAAGCCACATATGGTGTACCGCAAGAGTCCGTACTAAGACGCTTATTTTTCCTAATTTTTCGCTACCTATCAATATCTCGAGCAAATTAATTTCTTCCTCTATGCAGTTGATACCAACACACATAACCACTATGAAGCATTAGCGAGTATTGTACTAAAAGCGAACATTAAGCTAAGATATTTGAATGAAAATTGGTTAAATACAAACAAACTATCGGTGGATATTAGTAAATTAGTTTATCTATAACGCCATGTAAAAAGCACCAACTGTACAGAATTTCGCATGAATCCGGGCTACATTTTGTTCCAGGTTGCAGGAAGTATCTAGAGCAGAGAGATATATGTGGTCTGATGACTGATATTCCGGCTTTTGTCTCCTGATTCACACTTAGTCACCCTTGATAATACTCTCTACAGCCTTGAGCTAACAGCTGGCTTCGAATATAGAACCTTGATCAGGGCGAAAATTCAATATACATGAGAGCCTTTGAGTATTCGAACAGCTTGCTACAAGTTCGCTGTATATGTTAAAAGACCTAAAATGTGACATTACGATAATGCAAGACATTACATATAATGACGGACAATAACCCCAGTGCAACGAGAACAACATATCATATATTCTATCATTGTAGTAAAGACTGAAACTCTCAAGAGCTTCTCATGATACAAGTTTTATCTTCTGTATTAGTGAAGTTCACAGTTTTGGGCTTAGTAGAATATTCGATGAATTTTTCTTTAATATTATGATTATAATAATATTATTCTACCCTCATATCCATTTCACTGGACACTTCAGTAAAGCTGGGCAAACCAAGGGCAGAATATTGGTATTTTAAGACTTCTTCTGGACAGTAATCTTAGTTATATCATCTGAGATAACCCTCCATGAAACTCAAGATGACTTGCGATATCCCAACCATATATACTCTTACTTGATTCTTCAGTTTTTATCTACCACTCTGAGTCATATCATTTCTTCAATATGGCATTACTATGTTACAATAAATTTGCACAGAGAACCAAGAATATTAAGAATTGTTTGCCTATTTTCAAAAATCTGAAACTACTAAAAGTTCCTGATACATTACGCTTCCGTTATAGAAGTTTTTATGAGTCTGTGTAGGATTTAGTTTGCTGTTGTCCAGATCCACAACACCAAGACCTGCATTGGATATATATCCTAAAATTATTGCAAAGGCTAAGTCTTACGTGACGAGCACGGCAAACTGACATCCGTTGAAAGCAAAGACATTGAGTAATTGATGGAGCCTTTGACATCTGATTGAAGATTCATAATTAATTCGTACAGAAGTTTAAAAGTAAGTTACAATACCTTTTTCATGCGGTCACCATCAATCATGACTTGAAACATATAGAAGTATACTCCACAATTTTTTGAAATTTTTGAATTCTTGTTTCCCTAATATATTTATTGTTGGCCAATGGGCGGTTCTCTCTCCTGGATACTATTTAGAGCTTCTTGTATGATAGGGAAATGTAATATATTTAGGTCATAGGCTCATAGTATTTCATTTATTTATTTAATATTTGTCATTTAATATTTCATATTCATCATGCTACATTAGTGTTTAAGTGGGTAAATAGAAGTATATACTAGCAGAACAGAAACAAACAAACAAATATTAAACTGTTCTACCAGAAGGTCATGTTTGGGGTCATAGTTCAGAGATTGTTTATTTCTATATTCAGTTTACTTTATTGGTCCAAGAGCCAATTTTTCAGTTTTTGTTTATAAAGGTGAGTAGATTCCACATTTCTTGTATCGTTTGAGATATCGTTCCAGACCTTTGCGCCGAGATTTTAAAGCATGGTTTGGGTATTTGCAAATCGTCAGATCTATTCTCCGTGCCAAAACTTTCCCATGGTTTTGTATGTGTAAAAACTTTTTTACAGCATCGACTTCATTTTCTCAGTAAGCTCCTAAGTCCTAAGTGTTGATTCCTACCTAATCACTCATTTGAAGACGACCTACAATCAATGCCAAAAGTCTTGGAACACTTACTGTATTTTTTGACCTGGCTGGTGAGCGTTCCCCTCTCCGCTTGAAGACAATGTTGATTTATACAGGTTTTATACACAGTACATAAGTCAAAGTGCTTTCACACAACTGTCAGCTAACCCAACCCTCAATTCAACATTGTTCTGGGGGGTAGGGGGCGTAATCCGTTGTGCTTCCCGGAATCTCATAATTGTCACATAAAATGCTGCAGTCAACGGGTGTTCCAAGGACTTTTGGCAGTGATTGTAGCTTTCGGCATCGGTATAAAAGCAGACTTTCCGCTAGGACAGCCATGCCATTTTCAAATGAAATTACATGAATATTTGGGAATTTCAAAGTTGAATTACATGTTTAAATCCTTACATTTGTTATTACTACAAAATTATTTCCATAAATTTCTGCTGAACTTATAACTGAATGATTTGTACATTGTTGTTCGTGAGTTTGTTCTTCTTTTTATGTTGAATTCATCAATATAACTGTACAGTTACAGTGGAACATTCTAATGAAAGAAAGATCAACCAGTTACATTTTCCCCACAACGTCACGGACTTTCATCAAGATTCCCAGGGGTTATGATGACGCTTTTACACTTTTTTATACGAAACTTGGATGGGTACCAAGTATTAGAAGTTCCTTAATTTGGTATGAAAATTTTGGCATTCTAGTACTTGGTTTCTTCATTGGTTTCTTAGTTTTGGGACCCAACATAGCCTTATTGTTTGGAAGTCAAGCATTTCCAGATGGATATAGACGCCGATCGTCATGAAAGAGGATCAAAATCAAAAGTTGCAATCTTTTCCAAACAATGTCAAATAAATTAAAACTCATAATAACTGTTTACAAAAGGGCTCATCATCTATTTTCTGTGCATCAGATTTTTAATTTTTCTTGAACATAGCACTAGAGTTTCTTAAATACTAGTTTCTTATCTAAAAAACCTTGTAGCTTAGGTTGTATCATATTAGACGATAGGATTTTTGCCAGTTAGCGCCTTTGTCTTTGATAAACGCAAATGTTTGGAAAATCTAGCTAGGTTTTATTGATCACAGCACTGTGAAGTATTGGCCATCGAGTATTCCTCAAGTGGTCACGGTTACTGAAATGCTAATAATATCACGAATTTCCAGTGCTGGGCGTGGTTTCTGTAGTGTGCTTTCGTCATTTGGTCTGTTATCCTCGTTCTCTTGTGGTGCATATTTGAGTTCGTATCAGGTTGAGTAGCCACAAGATGTGGTTGAGACATTTTTCATTCCTTATTGGTTAAAATTTGGCTAAAATTTCAAATTACTTGGGAAACATCAGGAGTGTGGACCTAAGGTATGTTTCCTTAAACTTTGGGGAAAGATTTAATTTGCAGGCTAGGTGTACTGCCAGAGGCATAGATAGGAAAATTCATTGGAGAGGAAGTAATTGAAGAAATTCCGACAAAAAATAAAGTCACACTCACTCTCTATGAGAGTCTTTCTTCTGAAACCTCACGGGCATTTCAGCCATTGATTTTCATACTTAACTTCTTTTTTTTGAATATGCCTGGGTTTTCAAGCATAGTAAACTTTAGAGTATTTCTTGTTATAGTGGTGAGTTAGCCCCCTGACCACTGCCCTGACTGGTTGAACGGTAACTGAGGACCGCCATTGACTGATCACCTCAATTGTACCAACAAGCTGTGCTTGCCGTTAGTCTTTTTTCATTTATTATTAGTTTTGTTGAAATGAAAAAGTAAAACAATCTGCATTTAATCATTATACTCTACAGTTAGGAAGGTTACAAGGATGTTTTTTGTGATCCTTTGCAGATAAAGAAGATCCTACTTATATACCTATTCTTAGCTCAGTATGCTATTTGGTAAACAACGTGTATTTTGCCAAATACGTAAAATAACTCAGTGCACTGTGAATGAACTAGAACTAAATTCATTAATTATTATTGATGAATTATACGTTGAGTAGGCTCAATTGTCAATGATAGTGAAAACAGATGATAGTGAAAACAGTGCAAACATTGTGTCAGACGACATTTCTATCAAATGCTTTAATTATTGGTGCGGATACAATATAACGAACGCTGTGTCACTACTGTTTAAGTCATGCATTGAGCTTAATTGAAGTAAGTGCTTTGTCAATCCACCTTTGATAATACGAACCATGTTTTTCAAACTGCTTTATCTTACATTTTTGTCCTTACATTTAAGTCTTGACACATAGCGTAACATTGATTGAATTTCAGTATCGCTGCCTTTTGTTCAAATGTGTCACAAACGTTTCTGGCATTTTGGTTGCGTCAATCCATGCCCTTGCATGTTTTTTTCATTTATAAGAAGCAAGTTTATAAGAAACGTGAGACTCAAATCGAGCAAAAATTAAGAAACATTTAAGAAACACAGGCAGGCTGAGTTTCGAAAGTAAACTGGAAAAATCTGTTCTTGCGCCAAAATGTTTTATCAAACTGGAAACAAAATACAAAGAACTTCAATCTGCAAATGTTTTTAGCTAAAAATTATACTTCTCGTCTCACATTTTCCTTGTTGCTATAAGAAGTTTCAAAAATTTTAACAAACATATTGTATATTCTACATAGATATGCTATACTAACATATTATATAGCATATTTTGTGATCTTTGTACTAAATCTGATATAAATTCTGATGGATATCAAAGCTTAATCCTCTTTATCAATTATAAATCTTGGGAGTTAAAACATGTTTCAAACTCTAGATATTTTGATTTCTAACTCCAAAACATGTTCTCATATTTCCAGGAAATGCCAGCAAATCTAGCTTAGAATAACCCATGACCCGTCAAGGAATCGAATACACATGCTTTCCACAATTCCTTTCTCTATTTGTATTAGTGCTCTAACGACAGTTATTGAAGTTTGTTTTTATTCTTCAACAGACTGCCTATCTATTGTACACTCATACAAAGATTTCATGGGAGTCTCCTTTTATTGAGTCTCGTGGTGTCACAAAGTGCCAAGGTTTGGCAAAGCTAGGTAAAAGTTTCGCATGAAATCTCCATGGTACAGTGATGTAGTCTAGTTTAGCCACCGTGTCGCATGACAAATTTTGCTCAAAATTGCTGCTCTGGCCTTTTGATATGCTTAAACATTTTGCCATATAGCGCAAGCATTCTATAAGTTAGCCACTTACTCAACAGATAATTCAATTAAATCCTTTTTATTCATGATTTGCATGCCAAAGTGTCATATTCTTTATCTTTAAGTACTTTAAGAACACGTAAACAAGGCAAAACCAATCTTGCACGTTTTGCTAAGCGCCACTTCCTATATTGGAATTTAGTACCAGAACAACCACATCAAGAATAGAAGTTACTTCAATGACTAGGTGAACCAGTTTAGCCACGTCTTCAGATAGATGTAAAACATTAAAATGCAACAAGCGTAGCACGACAGAGCATAGCTACCAAACATTTGCAAATGTTTAAGAAGCTGATCAGATCTATTATCTCCCAACCTAATTGACCAGTCATCATGCAGGATTCGCTCTACACACGTGCTCCACAGCTACATTTGGGCCCATTTTGCATGCTGATTGGCCACCTAGGTTGGGAGAAAAGAAACCTGACCAGATCTCAAACATTTGGCGGCCATATTGCACGACATTGTTTTCTAGTTTAGCCAAGCCTTCACAGGGTGTTGCAAGAATTATGCTTTGTGACACATTGCGGCCAATAGAAGCTTCAATGAAATGTTACGGCAAGCTCCGTACGATACTCTTGCAACCCGTGCCGCAGAGAGAAATTTTTCATTCACAACAATCAATCCCTTTGTCCTTTCAAAGGAGGAAGTTCAATCCCTTTGCCATTTCAAAGAGGCTAGGCTTTCTTCTCTTTTTTCTGAGTAATTTTAATATAAGGATCAGACAAATAAAATTTGGTCCACATGCAATCAGACTGCAACTGCACTTCCGATGCAGAGACACCCATACAATTACATACATAACACTTCATGCATAAAAGTGCATGCACAGAACTGCACACGCAAAATTACATGCATATGTACATGCATGTACCTATACTGCAACTGCACTTCCTATTTTTACTGCCATACGTAGATCATTGACAATATACAGTCTACAACAAAGCTATGAAATATGTGATCTCATTACTATTTCGTTCTGACTAGGGCATTAATAAAACTACAAGAATGGCCCCTCCCTCGTGCAAGATTTAGTTGAAAACCATTGGTCAAAATTCTCGTAACGCCGTATTGTGATACCCTCAACTTAGGGCCTGTTCACATGGAGCAGCCTGGCTCGGTAAAGCTGGTAGGCTCGCCTAACTGAGCTGTTTTACAGCCCGCATTCACATGGGAGTTCTGTAGCCGAGCCAGCTCACCTTGCTGGGCTGTAGAATATCACGTGATCACCTTGGACCAATAACAACATTCCGTACTTGGCTGTGCATGCGCTGTACATGCATTTTCATCCCGGCCAGCCGGACTGGCTCGCTTGCATGCGTTCACCAGTGGTGTTCACATGAGAAATTTCCATCTCGGCTAGCTGAGATCTCAGCAGTTTCAGGTAAGATCTCGGTCAGGCGGGCTGGCCCGCTTCTCATGTGAACACAAGTAGCTTTATCAGTACAAATCATTATAGAGGTGAAATCTCGCTTAACCGAGCCAGCCCGCTTTACCGAGCCAGCCCGCTTTACCGAGCCAGCCCGGTCCATGTGAACAGGCCCTTAATGGAGGAAGTCACACCCTATGACAGTAGCATAGTTACTACCATATCAGCATGAAGAAGATACCTGTGGAAGTGGTGATTTGGCAATTGTTTCCCAGTATTTTGCTATTCTCCTTAATCTAAACCAGCTATTTTTCGCAGAAATGTTGCTATTGCTTTCAATAGAAATTAACTAAATTCCAACATCAAATAAACCTTATCTCAATGGGTGTACTTTATTGAACATATCACTGATCCGAGCGGGATTCTCGCGACCATTGACTTTGTACGTCGAGTGCTCTACCGCAGAGCCATCGCGAAACACTTTCAAACCTTTGCTAAAGGACATGTCATTTGCTCGCACAGCCCCTCTCTTCGCCGATTTGCTCAGATGAGCCGTTGCGGCACTGTCGCAATTTGCAATGATTCCGCTTAACTTAGTTTTGTTGCTGAGGATAGGGCACGCTAGTCTAAGATTTCGCAAGTTTTGTCTCTGTAACACCAACACTGACTTAGCAATCATCAATAATAACATATCAAAATGTGCAAAAGTGCTTTCCATTTCATAGCAGATGCAAAGAATAACGTCGCAGTTGAAGCTTAGCAATCAACTTCCCTGCACTGTCTTGAATCCCATGTCAACTGACCTGGTGTTCGTAAAACACTTTTATCCTTTCATTTATTCATTTTAATACCTTTTGACGCTTCACTTTATTCATTTTGTGAGTCCTTTTTAGCTTTTAATATTACGTATATTTGAAGGGAATTCTGCTTGTAAGCCAGCTTTAGCTAGAGGTTTACACCACTTGTATCGCATGAAAATAAAGTCAAAATGAAACAAGGTTTAGTTTTCTTAGTTTATTAGTACTTATAATTTGAATCATAATCATAATTATAATCAATTGAAAATTGTAGAAGTAATTTTTCGTGTTTGTCAAGTCTATTGGGTTTTCGTTACGATTGATTGGCCGCTTTCCTGTTAATCAAAGTTATCATCAAAATCCATCCTGCATTCGAGTGGTGACAAGGCTTTGAGAAATACATTGTAGCAGAGTTTTTCTTAAGGAGAATTTAGAACTGCACAATTTTTTCGTGGCTACTTCATTGAGGAATAGTCCTTGGTTCACATAACCATAAACAACATGCACCTGACAAGCAAGCATTGAAAAGTATGCATGTATTGTTGCCATACTCGTTGGATATGACAATGTATAGACAACACTCTACTTGAAACAAAGTCTCTCTTTATAGATATATGTATTGTCAATGCGTATTTTAACTTTGTTAGCTTTTTACACCCAATGCATGTGCTGGCCCCTATGGTAAGAATGGACCATAGACATGTATGTTGACTCGTTAAATACCGTAAATGACCAAATAGCCGCTCGGGGCACTTATTTAACATTCTTATTCCTACACGGGGCGCTTATTCCTACAGGGATGATCATTCGGCATGTGCGTTTATTGAAGTTAACTTGGTACAAATAACAGGAACAAAACTATTAAATGATTCAATATGCTTTTTTCTTAGCTGGTAACTAAATTAGAAACAAATACTTTACAATTGAAACATCATTTCCAAGTTTGTCAGTATTATATTCAGTAAACATTCTCATTTTGACTTGAGCTTTGATGTTATTAGAATTACGAGGCAACGATTGTTCAAATAATTTCTGTAATTTATGGTAAACTTACATTCTCATTGAAAATGTGTAGTTGTTTATATTAGGTGCGATTAAGTCCCTTAACCAAATTACCATCAATCCAAATAAGAGCTCTTTCCTGCTTAGGGGGCGCTTACTTACCAGGGGCGTTTAATTAGTAGGGGCGTTTAATTAGCAGGGGCGCTTATTGCCAACTTTTGCTCATACTCTAGGGTGCTCTTTCGGGCAGGGGCGGCTATTCGACTCTGAACGGTTATTCGCTCATTTGCAGTATATGCATTGTTTGTTATACTCGTTGTCAACGAACTTTTTGTTTTTCTTGCTAGTAAATCCATACTTCAAGTATTTACAATCATTATTCACTTAGGAACAATTCTCTTTAGGAATATATGATGTCGTTGGGAGTACTATCTCAAGTGGCAGTGGACTACGGCCGTCACCGGTGCCAAAAGAGGCAAGTATTGTGTCAAAACTATCGAACTCATCTTCAATAGCATCAGGACCACATTATCATCAGCTAGAATCTGGCATCAACATCACATACGAGTCTGCAGATAGTATGAAATATGCCCAGAGTGGAAGCTTGTTGCACCCCAATAGAAATGAATTTGCACGCATTCCATCTGGAAGATCTGACACTCAATACACACCACTTGACGAAGATTCCACGTGGGCGAGCAAGGAGAATAGCATTTACGAATCGCTTACGCTAGAACGTGTTATGGGATCTTCATCAATGAAAAATAAATCAGAGCTAGGAGGATACTATGAGCCAGTCTTTGACAGAAATGAACCTGAATCGAAGGATCCCCAATCCACAACAGATGACGAAATTCAGCAAAACGATGGATTCCGATTTCAGAGCTGCATGCTGTATGAATCTGGTACTGACGTCAAAGAATCTCGAGGAGATACTTCTTTAGGAGAATACAGTGACCCATATGAACTTCGTGAAAACAAAGGCGAACAGATATATAGTGAGCCTTTATAAATATAGAGAGACCCAAATGGCAAATGCTTTACAACTGGTAAGAGTAGCTTTTTAAAACTACAATAGGGGGAGATGTCTATGGCCTACTCCAAAAACAAAATCCCTAGGCTTGTCCTAATTTGTGATATGTTGTGATGGCGAGGACCTGTTTGCATGGAGATGAGATCATTCGCGAGTCTACAGGGGAAAGATCTCCTTCTTGGATACCTGAACTACCGTTTTTAGTGCCTTGATATCTAACTTTTAGGCCTCAGCATTTGCTATAACATCTAAAACTAACTCTCATGTCTATTTGAAGAGCATCTCGTTATTATTTTCATCAATATGCATGGTTTGCAGTAACAGAACATTAAAGCATTTTATTAGTGCATGCCACATGCATCTCCATTCCATGAGGTAAACGGCATTTTGAAGCGCTCTCTCTCCGAGATTTAATCAACAGTATTCAATTTCGAACCGTGGGTCAACTTTAAAACTATTAACACAGTTCAGATATATTGTAGCGTTCATTTCCAGACTTGAACCATATGATTGACTATTGATTGAGTGATTGATTGAGCAATTGATTGACTGATTGGCTGATTGACTAATTCTTCTATTGCGTTCATGGAATTTTCTATTAAATAGATCGATTTTCAACTTGATTCGTATGTAAGAAGTGTCCACTTTTTGTGCTTCAAATCCTATATCTTTTTGCAAGCAGCTTTATCATGCGCAAGGGACAGGATTTTCATGTCATACAACTGCAGGTTGTGTTATGGAAGTTTCAATTGTGTTGGTTATTTTGCTTTTCTTCGTCCTGAGAGTGCTGAGACGCCTTTTTAGTTTTTTTCTAAATATTTGCTTAATTACATTACCCAAAGAGTTTTCATTACATTGCATAAGTTAAATGGAATAGAGAACCACAGGAAATGTAGGCTTTGCCTCTCAAACACAATGCAAGAGAACATTCATGATTCTTTGCCTGTTCATTTCAGGAAATGCACTCCACCTGGCAGACCCGGGAATGAAGAGGCGATATATCGCCAGCCCTTAGTATACGCTGCTTTTTTCTGCATGTTTTTAATGACAAACAAAACTTCATACCACACCACCGATATATTAGTAGTAGTTCACTTCACGAGAGGTGACATTTTACCCAAGTGACGTGACGTTTTTACATATTTATAACAAAGCTTCGTACCGGTGAATGAATGAGCAATGATAAACTAGGAAATGAAAAGTAGTCATTTTGTTTTATGAATTTTATGAAAGATAGCAACTAACATTTAGGCATAAGAATTAGTGAAATTCTTTTGCATACTTCATAGACAACTGAGAAGGCTGCACTTTTAGCATTTCCAAAATATTTGTAGATGTTAAGCGATTGTGGATCATTAAAATAAGCTTATGGCATCACAGCAAATTTCTTATAAGCTATCAAAGCACGAGTACAAGTTTTCTTATTAAAAAAGCTTTTGGCCGATTATTGAAGCTTTCTTTCAAGATGTCAGAGCTAAAACCTAAGACTTTCTTAGCAAAATTTATTGAGTTTGTGTAATACTACAGTTTTATGCAGACAAACAGTCATTACAAAAACATAACATTGCAATGCAAAGATTAACAGAGGAAATATGAATAAATCTTTCTGACTGTTTGAATTTTAAATGTTTCTGGTTTTATTGACTCTCTAGGGTTTCGAGAATGTAGTATTGAACTTTCTTTACTTTTTAATATTAATCGGGTATATTCTTATAAACCAAGTCAAGAATGATTTGTAAGATGAATGATCTGAATCGATAGAGGAATTCAAAAAGGGAAGACTTTCATGAGCCAAGAGGTTAAATGTGCATCCCACTCACAAACGGTGCTATTCAGAAATTGGAAACAGGAAGACTTCCACGGTTCAGGAGGTCAAACTTGCATTACACTCCGCAACGGTGCTATACATAAAATCATAAACAAAATTCCGGGCCATGGTACTCTTTTCTTGCTAGGTTGAATCACAAAACATAGATCCCAGCATTGTGAACTAAATGCTGATATAAGATGAATCGATTTTATCCACCAGAATAGTGGAACTTTCATAAGTGCAAGATGGAAGGCTATATGAGGTATCATGACCCCTATACTGTAATGCGAATTTCTTCTCCAGTTTCCTATCTTGCACTTAAATTAACAATTAAACCTCATTGAACAATCATACCTTGAGATTCTTACGAACAAGTGATGATGTCTTTGGATGAGAACGAAATAGGTATCAGTGTATGTACCTGAAACCTGACTTTGTCATTCGGAGATTTGCCTTAGACAAGGCACAAAAAAGATCTTCCTTGTTGTTGTCCAATAGAACGGCTGTCTTGGCCAATTTTTTGATACCTTATTGTACCTGTCTTTTTCTTAGATTAATATGACTTTTACTCTAGATCCTAAGTTAGGACAGTACTTTTGAACTCACGATTCACAACCGTAGTTTAATGCCCTATGACGAAGCAGGAAGCGTTGCTGAATTTTCTTTTTCAAGCTTGCATGTGAATTTGCGAATTGTAGTTCGTTTCCATGTTTCTTTAGCATATAAAGAGCAAGCTGTGAATACAAATTCTCTATACTGCAAGATGCAAGATGTGCTTGATTTCCTAAAGAGAATTTTTTTGATGAACTTTCAAGGCAAGCTTAACAGAGGTAACAGTATTTTTGCATTTCTTTTTTGTTTTGTCTCGGTTGTGCTTATACTGTAGCTGCAACATCATTATGTTTATCAAGGTTGGCTATCCAGCCTGCAATGAAATGTACGCACATTGCTATTAATTGCAGTGAATTGCCCGCTAGCTTTGTAATTGTTCCTACCATACATGTTATAATGTCTTGCCTATCCAGATATACACGAATGAAACAAATCTTCAGCACAACATAACATATCGCTTATTCTCAACGATCATTCTGAATAATCAATCAAGCTTAAATATTGAAATATATCGTCAGCTCTACTAATGAATACTTATAACTTTTCCCCTCTAATATTCAAGAAAAAATGCCACCTTTTTAACGTGTAGTTTCCACTTCATGTCCAGGGATACCGGAGAAGGAGTTTTGTGGGTAGGTGCCCCTCTTGATTTTCCCTACTGGAGACAAGCGATTCAGAAGTGCCCTTCTTTGATAAAACAGCTCTGATTTCAGTAGGCCTATAATGTTATACTGTTGATAAAAATTGTTTCATGAATAAGTTCTGAATTATTGTGCAACCATACAATTAGAAAGTAATTGGATTACAATTTGACCTTCACGGCACTTTTAATAGTGCCAACACACTTTTTATTGGAATTTTTTGTCCATTATTGGAACTTTCTTAGCTTTTGCATGATTTCAGTATTAAAGTTTTCTTAAGACTTCCTTTGCAAGAATATTCGAGTTTGTGTAGCACTGCAGTGTAACACAGATACACAGACGGGCACTAAAACGCGGACTAGTACAAGAAATCCTATGCAATTTATTCAGAAGAGGTGGGCTTACATGAAAACTGGAATTTCATATGTGTATTAACTTATCCATTTTCTTAAGGTTCAAAAATCCAGTACTAGGCTTTCACAACTTTTTTCGAGCAATCGAGTACAGCTTTCTTATAAAACCACTTTGTTATATAAAAACGTGCGAATTAAAGCGAATGAACAATTTTGCATGCAATTATCAAAAGTCAATTCAAGACAGCGAGCATCAACAACAACAACAGTAGTACTTCTGTTCACATTAAAACGTAAATATCCTTAATTACGTATTCTGGATTGCCACAGAATGTTCTTGTAAATACGCCAGCATCTTTTGCACCTTCTCTTCGTCTAAGCATAACTGTAGCTTTACGTTCTCCGTGGCCGTTTTGTGGTCCCCAAAAGCCACCACAGCCAGCATCAGCGCCATCAAAAATGTTTTCTGGGGAAAGGAATTTGTGATGAGTATTTGTTGTGTAGTTCAATCTGAAATAGGAATTTTAGAGGTAGCGCAAGAAAACCCCAATGAATGAACGTTAATAGTCAACACGACTTTCCTTACTCCGCGTGCAAAACACAAAAGAAGCGTAAAGCCTAGATTATCTGTTAGCCTTTGAATAAATCCAATCCTCATTTTGGAATTATTTGACAGTTTCTTGGTAATACTTTCGCTTTCTCAGTTGTCCTCACTCAGTGGTTTGAGTCGGGTCATTGACTTTGGAGACCTCTTTATCGCTATCGTCATTACCATCATGATCATCCTCATCATTTTCAACATCGCAGCCCCAGAAATTAAAGAAACACGTAGCTTAAGCCCATCATCTTATGGCATAAAGCTTAACTCAGTTTAAAGTTCTTATCTTTTCAAAACTATTTATTCCCAATGAGTCTTCACATTCTTTCGACACACAAAGAGTGTGAAGACTCATATGGAGTAAATAGTTTTGAAATGTATTCGAACTCTTTTCTTGCCGCGGTAACAAGATTAGCTTCACAGAGTTCAAATCAAAAATTTGAAATAAGAAGAACGTAACTGCGAGACTGATAAGGATACTACATTGTTAAGATTAAATGCTTTTAGAAAGCTTGGATGTAAACACTTCAACGTCACAATAAAACAACTTTTTTAATGTATTATTCTTATCAAAATTGTTGTATTCGTTATTGTATAGAATTTATAGTTTTATATTTTTTCTTAATATATTAGTCGACATTATTATCAAATAAGCTTTGCTGACATCAGGGGTGAACAGGCAGCTATTGTATGAAAGGGACCATATTGATTGTGACCATTAATCTTCCTTAGATATCAAATAGTATGAAAAAGATCAACCAAGTTCCTTAGAACAATAGGTGGACTGCAAAGAAAATCAGTAAGCTGGGACGGAGATGCAATTGTAGCCCGTCATTCCTTACCAGTCCGTCCCTGGCTGGCATTTGCTAATCACACTTAGCCTACTAAAAGCAAATCGATTACATTGCATGGCTATAATTATTATTATCAGTAGTACCATAATGAAAACTTCATTGAATATTTCACTAATTGTACACAGTAAACCTCGCTTTAACATGTTGCCCACGGATGGCTACTTGGAGAATACGATTGAAAAGAATACAAGGGTTACAGCTTAAAATATAACAAATTTGGAGAGTTCTACTCTTTATTCTGGTGACCGTAAGAATGGTCATTGATGATTAGCAATTCAATAACTTTGTTCCATTAAATGAACATATATAAATAGATATATATACATATTTATTTATTTTCAAGTAATTTCTTAGATTTTCCCAAAGCAGTTCATTTGCATCCTATTACCCCTTAGTTGCTATAACCGCCATATCTCCCACAAAGGTTTTGTCAAATTGAACTTTACTATCTTCTTGCACTTAGGTAATAGATTTGACAATATAGAGGTATCAAGATAGCTGTGAATACCTTTGGATGACTTCATTTTCTTCTGTCCAAAAATTAAATCACCCATTGATCGACTGAATTGTTCAAGACCGGAATTCGTTGTGTCATCCTTTTCAGTGGCACTGAAAGGAAATGAAAAGGCTCGTAGCTAGGGTTGAACAAAAGGATCGAAGAAACTGGTTTTGCAGCTGGAAACCAATGGGGAGAATACTCCACATCCAGTATCGACCATAGGACAACTGGTTCGCGATATCTCACCTTAATAAAATATTCGCTTCTAGACTTAATATTATATAACAGAATGAGCTCGAGTTTTCTTACCCAAATATTTTCCAACACTTGCAACTTCCTTTAAACACTTGCGTGAACATAATCTGTTTCCAGGCCCCCTTGATGTGGACAGCCAAATATGAACCTTTGCTAGATTCTTTACACGCATTGTCAATCACCTTAGCTGTAATCTTCAAGCCCAAACTTTCATCGTTGTTAAGTTGGAACTTGACTCCATGTGAGTGCGAGTGAGCCACCATTGATTTATCCACTTTCTTCCAGCCTATGACAGACGACAAGATTCAAAGGGGAAATTTCTTGCAAGTCAGAAGGTTTGACTTGTTAAATGCTCACTATTTTGCTAGGGCTTAGTTCTTTTATTTTTTTTTGCTTCAAGGTCGTTATATCCAGTATCAAACACTCACTTAGTTCAGTACAAGATTTTATAAGAAACTCTGTGAGATGGTTATTACTAAAAGTTTCTTTGCGGCTTCTTAATTCAAAGTAGGGTGACAATGGATAATTACCTGGAATTGTTGATCATTTGAGTAAAAGCTACATATCAGAAAGGAAATCTCATTACATAAATCTTGGGCCTTTGGGGGAAGGAGTTACATGGAAATCGTGTATTTAAAAAAATCAATTTCTTGAATATGCAGCTGGCCAGTTTCTTAGGATTTCAACAGTATAGCCCTTTAGTTTCTTAAAATTCTGGCCTTTGCAGTTCCAGTTTCTCATGAATAAGTTTATTATAGCAACAAAGTTTATATGAAAATAAGGTTCAATAGACCAAGATCTTAGAGAATTTTGAAAAGATCACGAGGCTCAAGCTCCAAATTTCACCTTTTTTACGTGCCAGGAATTGATATTAGTTCATTCTCTGCAAGCTCCTTTACAAAGAGCGAAATTTTCTTTGATAATCCTGGTTAACAAAGATCCAACTTTTTATAACAAATAATAGTAACCTCTTTTAGCTAGTTTACTCAATAGAAGTTAAGAAACTCTGAAGAGAATCTCAGTCTCAAGTTTGGGAGAAGTTAGGAAAATTGTGGCTCACGCAAAAAGTGATTTTCTTATAACAAAAGAACGCGCAGATAAGTTGTATCTGTTAGTTCATATCAATACGCTTTGTTCTTCTTACAAGGAACCTTGTTCGACTCCTATTTTCTTTATTCAGAAATAAAGTTCCTTATCTTTGGACCTATTTGGAGCATATTATAGCACTAGAAGTTCATAGCAGTTCCTCAATTTTAGCTGCATATCTAGTGTCATGAAATTAGTGCGAGAAGCAAGAAAAACATTATAGGTGTTTAGCACAAAGATATGATACTCTAGTTATTGTAAGTCAAAGCAGAAGCTCTATAGCATATTTTTACATGGATTGCAAAACATTCATGCGAATTTGAAGTATGAATGCGATAATGGAACTGGCTTCATAATTCTAGATTGCTCGTAGTGAAAACATTTATCGATATTGCAGAGTTCCTCAGCGATTTTGACTCTGCTGATAAACATTTTTTGGCCCTCTACATGTATTTTCCTTATAAGATCATGAGAAAATCAAACTAAGCAGTTTCCATTTCACTGTGCCTTTGTCCACACTTTGTAGTCTTGAAAAACAAGAGTTTTGTCCAGAAAATTTCAGCATGTGATCAAAAAGGTAGTACCTACTGTTTTAGAGATCCACAAGGTGTGGTCACGAAAAGATTCGAGCAGAATGAGGAATATGTCCTTAAAATAGACACTGAAGAGATGTATGCAGATCTGGACTGCTCTAGAGGATGTGGCTTGAACCAAGATCAGAGGTCACATTAATGTCTGAAACATTAACCAAGACTAATCATGAGCATTTTTCGATAACATTAGGTTCATTAACTAGTTAACTTATTACCACCATTCATTCATTCATTCATTCATTCATTCATTCATTCATTCATTCATTCATTCATTCACCGTTCTACAAATATTGTTTAATAGTGCCCTCCAACAAAGTTAGCGTTCAGTGCTCCACATATGTTCGTCTTTTATGAATTAACGCGGAGGTTAAGTTACGCTTCTGTAACGTAATGATGTTCTATATGCTAGTATATTTTGTATTGCATTATGTTCCTTTAGCCGTCATATTGCGTGTGCCAATCTTGCGTTCATGTGGAGTTCTGTTGTGCGTAGTAGACACCCTTTCCGGGCCATGTGTTGCACCTGTCAGTGTTTCTGTATGTACTCTGTGTGTAATGATTTAGAGCTGGTCCTTGGGTTGAATGAACAGATCAAGGAGTGCCCTCTTTCTGAGTTTCAGGCTTACATCAGGCCTCGGCGTTAGGCCTAGGCTTTAGGTCGCCTTCGGGTATGGCAAAGTGTACCAGCAAAGTCAATTATAAACGTTACGCTTCCATACTCTCTCCAGACTACTGACAGTTATATCGTGCTTTAGGACTGGATGTTCGCTTACCTTGACGTTTACATTGAGCAGATTTTTCGGCCCTTATACTCTGAAGTAATTCAATCTTGCTTGTTTCCAGATAGTGGTGCACCATTTTCATACCATCCTCACAGGTTTTCTTCATTTTTGGGCGTTGGCTCTCTTCAGTAGATGTTTCTTTGCTGAAGTTTGATTATCCAGATCAAGCAGAGAATTGTAATAGAATAGTAAACATGTTCCAAATTACTTATCATGGCTATTGTCTATTTTACAATCGGTAAGAAAGATGAATTAATTCAAATATACATCTACAGTGCCTAAGTTATCAGGAATGGGATCCTGGTCATCTATCTCCCATTGTAAGCAGAGCTGGCAGTTAAATATAATAATCCACCAAGTAAGTAAAAGGACGGAAAATATTGATGACTGTAGTACATTTGACTTCTGACAAAATAATGCAAATACAATATATACAATTTCAAGCAAAGGTGCCAGCCCTGCCGCAATCTGCAAGAAGCTACGGCATTCCAGTCCATACTTGCGCGCACTTCTACAGAGCAAAGGGCCTCCCGTCCAGAATAGTCATTAAGTGGATAAGCTATAAGCATAATAATACTGAATACGAAGGGAAAGATAACAACTTTATTTCATCGATACATTCTAGGCTACAACTCAGCGCATAGGTCACTATAGTCTTACATTAAAATTTTTAAGTTTTATGCATGTATGTATTCTGATCTGGAATGTTTCCTTAATGCCCACCTCTATTTTAAGCAAATATCTCCTTTTGGCACATTCGAAAGAAAGCGCAGTTTGACTACAAAGTTGATAATAAGAACGACGATGAACCATATTAGACTCGAAAGCAGTGAACAGTCCAGTGTATCATTAAAATCTTGATTGGTCGATTAGCCATGTTAAGACGAATCCATGTTAAGACGAATCCAAGTTAAGACGAATCCATGTTAAACAAATCCGAGAATTTTTCGAAACTACCAGTCCCATTTTCAGCTAATTTGACTGAATACTATGCACCTTGATCCAGGGCTACACTAGAGGAAAGTTGCATCTAGGTGATGATGCAATATAGGCGCGCAACTACATAGTGGGTCCTGGGGGTCTAAGCCCCTGCCCTTCTTCTCAAAAAAGTAAAAATTGCCTTTTTATTGGAGGACTTTGAGACTGTTTATTGCACGTCTACTAAAAGGAGACCTGCTTATAATCTTTGTTAAACATGAAAGTAGCGAAATCCTGAAAATTCCCATATGATTTCTTTTGCTTCTAAATCTGAAAAATATTATTTCGATTCATTTTCTTTTGAAGCTATTTGGTATATCCTTTTTGTTGATTAGACGTCTGCCCTCAAAATTCCCTTTTTGTGGGCCACCAATGAGTATATATGTCTGAATAAAATATCAACACTATAGAGAGTAGACTATGATGAAAGAAGGCATTAGAAGGTAGAGCCTGAGGCCAAAATGCTCTACAATTTTCCATTGATGATCATGGCTTGTGCTATTATCAGTGCTCCAATTGCTACTTTGATGCAAATTGATAGAATTTTGGCCATTACACATCTTTTTTTCTAAGAAAGTTTTTTCACCTATTACTGAAACTTCCTTGGCTTTTTCATGATTTCAGTACTAAAAATTTCTTAGGATTGTTTTGGCAAGACTGTTCGAGCTCGTGTGACACTCCCGTGTTTTGAATATTCAGTTGACTGTAGGGTCATTATTGACTAATGATAATGTCATCAGAGGCTCTCTGATTCAGAGGAAATATTTTAAAGCCATGTCCCAATCAAATCAATCATTTTGGGAACTTTAGTCTTCTCAACTATTGGGAGTACTTTTTCCTTCTCTATAACCAAGGTATTCTTCGTCTTCTTCAGGTCTGCCGCACAAGCAGAAAATATCTATAAACAGCTGAAGTCATGTCTGAATAGCTACTCATTCAGGTCACTTTACTGTATTGTAATCGTAAGCATCAATGCCAATGCAAGCACGGATATTAAGTATAGAATTGACTTTTGAAATGCCAAGTGCTTATGGTAAAATATACGAGGGTCTCATCTAGGTGCAAGTACGTGCCATTCGTAAACTGTAAGCTGTGTGATGTGATTGGAATTTTGAATTTAGCGTACCTCGTACCTGTGAGGTACCTGAGGACTCTTAAATGGGTGTGTAGCAAAAGGGATATACTGAGTTTGAACAGGGTATCCTAATTACCGACAAATTATCAGAAGTACCGACAAACCATGATAATTGCTGCAAAGTTTACCGACGAGTCAAAGGATTGCCGACGGCTCTGCGAAAACTGAGGGTGTCATACCCCAACATCCCTTCTTTGTCACGCCCTTACTCGTGTGCTCGTATCCAAACTCTGTAATTCTATACAATTCCTCTCCCATATCGTAACCATGATGCAGATAACCGGTAGTTAGTTTACTTCTTCCCTATGTATGCCTATACAGTTCCTACCGCGGTAAAGTGCAATGTTTTCTGTAACAACATGAACAAACGTCAAAAGGTTTTGGTTCAAGACATACACGTGTGCCTCCAACAAATAAGCACTAGAAAAATGGAGACTTCGATCAAAAACGGGAGAGCGGGGAGATCTACGGAATCAACGGGCACCTCCCAGAAAACATAGGATTGTTGAAATATTTGTATATACTGTACATTTTATCAAGTAAAAAATACCAAAACCTAAAACAAAGCTGAGTTCTAAATGTCTAAGATTCTTTTTTCTAGCTGCAGGTGCTCTAGCCTGGGTATTATTTTAATACAAACTGCAGAAATTTCATAGTTAAGTTAATTGCACTTCTTACCTCTCTTCTATGCCATGGTAGCTCTGACATATTGCAAAATGTACAAGCAGTACAAGCTGCAAACACACCACCGTGCTTACTTCTCGGAACATGATGTTGATCTTAGACTCAGGTGCACCACAGCTATCTTGACTCGAGCATTAGCTTAGGAATTGCACCCACCTACCTTTTATACGGTTTCCATGATTCATCAAAAAGCATTTGAAAGCTGTAATGATAAGTGAGATAATAGGCTTGTTGTCATGTCATACATCAATATAACTTACCTGTCTCATGCCTTGCGTGTCATTAAAGATAGGGTAGAGAGCAATATTTATAAAAGGTAGATTATGGACTAGAGAGTGGGTAGTATTCGGTTTGACAATGTTAGATAGAATCACAAGATGAGACAATTTTGCAACAGAACTAACATCAAGCCGTTCGTTGTGATCCTCTCAGCTAATTTATGGTGTTACTTTTTAAAAACTTCCCACCAAGTTTTAGTTACCGTGTTCATGACCAAAAAATCAACGTCTAGACAGTAAGCATACATTAATAATAGCAACACGAGAGCAATACAAAGTGTTTTTGGCCCAATACAGACACTTTCCTAGCTTTATCATGATTTCAGTATGGAGACTCTTTTTAAGATTTTCATAACAAGAATGTTGGAGTTTGTTTACCACTATGTTGCTACACAGACGGAGAGGTACAACACTTTTATACAACTTTCTTATAAGTTACTGTCTAATGAAGAAAGCCAAATCTTGTTGGCGCTTTAGTTGAATAGTGAATGAACTTGCTTTCGTATTAAAAGCCATTGCAAGATCATGACTCTTTAGTACCATAATGGATGTAAAATATAGACACCAACAACTACCAAGGAGGGATCCCTGAGGCAATACAAGTGCATATGGCAAATGATTTACTGGCAATATTCCTATAGACTGTCTTCCTATGAAGCCCATTCTCATAGTAAAATTCTCTATACACAATTGCCCTATCCGCCATATTGGCTGGTTTTTACATGAGACCGTGTTGAAGCCTATTTACAATTTACAATACGAATGAATGAGAGCAGTACGATCTACAAGTTTAGCTTAAAAGATTAACAGTAGAACAACAAATTTTTAGCAGCTATGCGTACTAATCTACACTTGAAAGTCAATAAGGTGTAACTTCCTCACCCCTTGTAATTTATTCCATATCGTTGGTCTACAGAATGAAAGTTCCTTTTGGCCATTGCTCGTTTTCATTCGTTGAGCAAGTAGGTCAGTCTCAGAAGTTTGTAGCATGATGGAAAGTCATGTGACCTTTGGTTTCGTACTCTAGTACCCGATTTTTTTATAAGAAACCATTTTGCAAGGAACCTACATGTAGAATGCCAAAATATTTAAAGAACTTGTACTGCTAAAGGAAAATGTCCATAACAGCAAACAATCAAAAATTAAGAAGCCGGTTCCATTCATTTGCAGCCAAAATTAGCATAGATTGCTTGCTATGCGTGTGTCAAATGTTTCATGTTTCATTGGTCTTAAGTTATAGCCAAAATTAAAGGCAAATTAACAATTTCAATGCTTTACTTGTGTCTTTATCATTTGTCTGGCGGTAAATGAGGAGTGAAAATTGAGGACCTGTTAAGGAACTTTTAGTGCTACAATTTGACCATTGGGGGTCCAAAAATAAGGAACATTTGGAACTAGGCCTTAAGCTAGGTTGCTTATAAAAAAAGTGTGTATAGTTGTTACAGTGGCTGTTTTCATCACTGGGACCCCTATAAATGAGACTAACGCTGAGTGGCACAACTGTCTAGAGTTCTAACAGCATGCCTGCTCCGATTTACTGGGACTGAGATCAAATTCGATCTGATATCAATGATTGCGCACGCATTACAAGCTATACATGTTTTGTTTTATAAGAAAATTTTTATCGACCGTTACGGAAAGATTCTTAGCTTTCTCATGATTGCAGTGCGAACATTTTTCTATCATTTTCAATCATTTTTATCATTCAATCATTTTTATCATTAGCAAGAATAATCCAGTTTGCGTAGCACTACATCAATACATGGACAGACTGGCACTACACGAATAAAACACTCTACTACAAAGGCTAATGCAAGAAAGCTATTGTTTTCTTGCGTTAGTATTGGAATTTGAAGGTATAGCATGACTTATTAACTTTCTTAGGTCTCAAAAATCCAGAAATGAACTTTTTTAAGTCGTTGAGCAGTGGAGCACTGCTTTCTTATACGGCATTTTCTTATTAAAGAAAATGCGTATTGCGTACTATTTTTAAGTTCACGAAAGTTCAGATATTGTCAGTTTAATTCTTTTATAAATCCATACTATTAATTGTTGCTTTCCTGTTCAACAAGGGTTCAGACATAACTATTGCAAGTTTTGCAAAGAAGTAATTTAAGATTTAAGTTCAAATGGAACGGAAAATCAAATTCTTTTCGCAGATAGATGTTAATATGAAAATAATAAAATTGGGAAAGTATAATAGGGTGTTTAACTAAGGTCCTGCAAAACCGCGTTTTATAAGGAAACCATTTACAACGGAAAATGAGGCTCAAAAGGCCAAAACCTTGAGAAAATGTTCAGAGAATCACAAGGCTCAAGTTTCAAAGGTCATCTCTTTTACGCGACAGCAGTAGATATTAGCACTTAGCGAGCTTTTCTTACAAAGCGAAACTTTTCTGTGATAGTCTTGGATACAAAGATGAAACTTTTGATAACAAGTAATGGTAGCCTTTTCGTGCCAGTTTATTCTAGTAGAAGTTAAGAAAATCGTAAGTAAATCTCAGCCTCAATTTCGGGAAAGGCAAGACAGTGGTTTTCTTATTACAAAGAACTTGTATATGCAGTAGCTTGTAGACCATGAAGGAATGTAGAAAATATTTCATCTCAAAGTCCCAGTTATCGAGACCTCCGCTCTACTGTGACTGGGACTTTCGCTAACTCGCTATGACTCTGGATTCCTTTTTAAGTCTTAGTTGTGGGTAGTATACTTAAGTATCAGTACTGTATACATTTTGGATAATAAAGAGGAATGGGACTAGATTGCAGTATTTTACTGGATTGCGTGCAGCAAAACCTTTGCCAAATCATGACCCATGCCATGGGAGGGACCACGGCAACACGCCTACTTGAAGTGCTAATGTAATATGTCGAGATTTGTCCAGTTTGTTGAAAGTGACCTGGAAGCTTAATATTCCTGAAATCACGAATTTTCATACCTGAAAGTGATCTAAAATTTCAGCCGTTAGGGGTCAGTCATTTGTAACTCTGGATAGTAGGGCGGGCTAGAATTGGGTAGGGTATGAAAACCTTTTTCTAGGATACTTGGGGGGTATGAAACTTTCTAGAGAATTTTTGAGGGATATGAAGTCCTTTAGAGACAACATCTAAAGAACATCAACTCAATGACTTGCAGAAGTTTACTGATCACTGTATACGTATCTAGTTGTCTGAGTTTATCCAATAGCAATTTTTCTCTGATTTAAGTTTTCTGTGGTATACTGTGTTATTGTAGTGCTCTTATTAGTATTCATCACAGCTGTTTGTTCAAATGAAGTTTCAAGCATAAATAAACTTTTTCATGAAAACTTATGTATGCCTTATGCAAAGAAATCTCACAAACAATGATATTTACAACATTGTGTACAAAGGTTTTCCATACAATATTTCCCAGCAAGTACTTTTGCAGAACACATTTTCTATATGTGATCTTTCTACTTATATCCATTCACACTTGGAAGGTAAACCTCTTTTGTACGAAACTGCTTTTGGTTTGAACCTAACGATTGTCATGGAACCTTTACTATTCTCGTAGAATCTGGGGGGAAGGGGGACACTGATAGCACGTATTCATAGGATATTGCACTAAGCCTGGAAAGTCTTTCTATATTTTCTGGAAATGCCTCTATAACTTTGATAAGATACTACCCACTTGTTTTCAACAGGGTGCAGAGAAATTTCATATGATTATCGATAATTTATGCCTGCAGGGCAAGCAGTATGGGCCAGTATGGACATTACATTAGATAACTCCAAATTTAAGGGGTACAAAATAACTGGCATCTTGTAATTCAATGCCTTGTGTTGCAACATCGTTATCCAGGCTAAAAATAGCTCTGTTTATACTAAGCTATGCTGCTATGTAAAAGCATACATCAATCGTCGGTCAAAATTCCTAAGCAGAAGGTTTTTCTGAGGCCAGGGACGTAGGAACCGGGGGGCCAGAGAGGCCATGCCCCCCACTTTTTAGCAAACTATGCAAAAGTGCCGCTTTTAAGCCCAAAATGGACGTGGTAATGTGCTCCCCTTAGGAGTTGGCCCCCCCACTTTTTAGATGCTTCCTACGTCCCCGTCTGGGGCTGTGAAAACCCTTCGCGGCCATATTATCACTACGGCGTTATACTAGTGTTGTTGTTGCTGCTACCATCTTAATACATTGTTGTTGCTGCCTAAGCTTATGACAGACCATGATCTTCAGAGCAGCAGCATCATGTTTGAAGAAAGCTGCCTCACTGCTTATTAAACCAGCTTTTACAGGAATAGATTGCAATCTAACTCTACTGCGAAGTAGGTTATATAGTGACTCAGCTCGAGTACTTAGTATACAGAATTAAGTAGTTATTATCACAGTGCAAGTCCCCAGACTGTGCAGTATTGCCATTTTGGACGAGATCTTGCTTGAGTGTGGACGAGCAAAAAGTGTGAGACAAATATTACAAATGAAAAATGCTGTACTGAACAGCACGCACGTTAGAGCAACTATTATTTTATTATTGTCATTGTGAGAGTGATATATCTGCTACCATATCTCTGGAAGTTTTACTCTGATTTGTTGTTAACAAGGATATTCTTATTTTTATTTTCTTTTGGTTTCTGGTTCAAGGTTCAATTTTTAGCTTTTTTTAATGCCATTGGATATATTTGAGTAATGACTGCTCTCCTTTGTTATTCTAGGTTTTGTTCTGTGCAATAATTCACACAGATTAAACACACATTTATTAAAGATATTACTTTTACTCTTTTCTGTACTACTTTCCTGTGATTTTTTTATCCAGCATTTTTCATGGCATTTTAGGTTGTCATTCCAAGTCAACAAGTGTGTTTGCCACAACTATGAGAGTTGAAATTATTCCAGCACTTGATGATAATTACATGTATTTGCTCATTGATGAACAGACAAAGCATGCAGCCATTGTTGACCCTGTAGAGCCATCAAAGGTATACCCTATTGATTATTTTCCTTATGTTTTCAAGCTTTCAGTCTCTCATATAATACTTAGATGATAATGCTGATGGTTATATATAGAAAATTTTGTATGGTTTCAGTAAGAACCCAAATGACAATAAGCTTTGGTGTCAAGTGTTCAGGCCTTTTCAGTTATATATTTTCACCACAGCTGTACATCCCGCATGTTATTTGGCTTAGGAGGGTAGTCACCCTTCTAGGATCTTTTTGTCTGAACAACCCCTAAAAGTTTTAAAAATATAGTATTTACTGGTTTGACCATAATTTCTCGATCATTGGTGTTAAAGTGCTTAATTTCCACTGATTTGTATACAAGTCATCCAGAATAGAGATAATATATAACTGAATAGTAAAGTGCTTTGGTACAGGCCCAAGAACATTCTACAAGATATTTTGTTTTCATTTGTTGTCATTATCCTTGAAAAGCACTTGTCAATCAACAAGTTAGTTTGCTACAAGAATATCCAACAGTGGAGTAGATTTACAAATCATTGCTACTTAAGTTTGTTTTGCACTCTTCTTTTGGGAACAAGACAAGACTTGTAAGAATGTTGAAACACTAGCATGAATTCATATATGAGGGCTTTTATGTGAGTAAGGGTGATCACCCACATACAAAAAGGCCTTACATTGCTGCATAAGTGACCAGCCAAGCTTAATTTTTAGTATGGGAAGTGCCTCTGAGAGAACTAGGAATCCATGATTTAATGCTTCTTCTTTGTACTAGAAATTCACCACATGTACAATAAAGCATCATATTCCATACTTCTATTCCATATGTACTAAATAGAGATGATGGTATAGGGATAAATCAAATCAGGTCCTAGACCTGCATAAATTTTCTCATATTGAATCAGTTTGTGCACACCAAACCCCCTGTTATATTATTGAACTCACTAATTTCAAAATCAAAGTACTTTTCAGAATTGTAGAAATATACCCTTGATTGAAATGCAGAAACATTTTGGGAAAGAGATTTTGTTGCTAAATATATTCTAATTCTAGTCAAAATTTGCTTTGAAAAAAGTGGATAAAAGGCTTGAATTATTGGCATATTTTTCTACCATTGATGCTAGAAAGAGAAGTTACCCAGTGCCAAGGAAATTATCTTTTCAGCTGGTATTTGAAGTAAATATCTCTGTAGAGGAAATCTCTGCTAACTTTCCCATGTAGAGTTTGTCTTTTTATGGCTTACTCTGATTTTCTTTAGTGAGATTAGTAGATAGATATTACTATCTTTTTTATAGGTACTAGACTTTGTCAGAAAAGAAAATGTCAAGTTAACAACAGTATTGACAACGCATCATCACTGGTGAGATATGGGTACATTATTACCACTTAATTATTTATCCTACATGAATAGTACGTCTTGTATGCTATTTTTATGATTTAGAGAGGTAAACGTTGATGACAAAACTATACACAGCATCTTATCAAGAACAATTAATAGTGCAGTACAACATTTTGTGGAAGGGACAAAACTTGGACAAACCCCAGTTTACTTGACTGTCACCCATGCCTTTGTTAATTTAGTTCTACTGCTATTGTTGTTGTTTGTTTCTTTGAAGTTATTTATTTTTCTGTTGCATTTGTTGATTTCTTTCCTTTTTTATTGCCATTATTTAAATTACAGGCTTGCTAATTATGCACTGCCTTAGTATTGTGAGGCATTAGAATCTATTATTATCATAAAGTTTTTAAGACATTTTATTTGGCTTTTCATATAACCAGAAACATAAGACATATTTGGAAATTGGAGTGATATATGACACCCTGCATTTTAAGAGTTACACTCTAGTTGCAAGCAGTGAGAGCATGGTGTGGTCCAGATAGGATAATGCAGTGTACACTAAAACTATACCCAATGCATATCAAGATTGAATCATTCCATGATAAAAGTGGGACAAAAGGTGTACAAGAACTTTATCCAGAACAAATGAAGATTAGCAATCTGTGATTTTTCTAGGGCCTCACTAATAGCTGTTCTGCAGATAAATAGCATATTTAACATTGTAATAGCAAATTTTTCAAGATTTCCAAACATTGGGAAGCACATACCCTTAATGTTCTCATGTTTCTATATCTCAGAATATCAGGTATAGAATTAAAATATTTCTATATCTCTGGTGACACCCCCTTTGAAAAACACTTCATGGGCAAACCTTGCATGTTTGTTTGCAGATCTTATGATTTTTCACTAAAAAATCTGGCTTGTCAGTACATTTTTTTTCATTGTCAATAATATTAGAAGCATATAGAAGAGTGTCAGCTGCTCTATCAGGCCTTTCCTGGAGACCCGGGCTATAGCCCGCACCCGCCCAAATCCCACCCGCCCAAATCCCACCCGCCCAAATCCCACGCAAAATGAATTTGCGAGGGCTTTTTTCCCCCACTGCAGTTTTTCAAAGCAACGTTCTCACGCAGCTTAGCTTCCTAATGTTTGAACTACTTACCATTAAATATCAGGGTGTTAGTAAATAACGTCTATGTGTTTATAAAATGGCTTTATAAATAGGATATTTCTGTTTCCTTATATAGCACATGTTAACAACTTTTGTATTACCCTCTTAAAACTTTGAACAGCCTATAGCATGATTATGGTTTTAATCCAAACGTTTAAGGTAGTAGTACACACAAAAATGCCTTCTTAAGGTGAATAGTGTTTAAAGAATTGGCAGGGTAATGTATTTTTGCCTTTGCAAATACTCAAATGTAAAAACTAATCAACAGTTCTGCAAGGGCTAAATAGCCCACGCAGCCAATGGGCAAGGGCTTTTTATAGCCCACCTGGTATTTTTTCCCGGAGAGGCCTGTGCTCTATCATAAGTCACACCTAGATTTTGGGTGCCACACTCATGTTATTGGCAAATTTCTATGTCACATCCCCTAGAAACCTCATCTTCATGACAGCCTTGATGTTTTTACTGTAACTACAATGGCCGACAGGTGCTTCTTCAACTTCAACACTTATTAATTTAGTCAGTTAATTCAAGTCATATTTTGCTATATACCCTAAATTATGGACAATTGGCCAAGTGGTTGGAACACTTGACTGCTGAGTATATCATCAGTCAACAGTGGTTTGAACTGAACCCTTGGATCATAGTCATAGTGCTTGCTCACCATCCACCAATCAGCAAGTGGGCACTTTGTATCAAAATTGAGAAAGTTAAGATGGCAAGGAACTGGCCATTCTACCTCACGTGGATAATGGCTTAGGATAAGTCCTCAAACTGGCACTCCCCAATGTATGGAATCATATATTGGAATAAACTTTACTTTTTTACCCTAATCTCAGCAATTATCATATGTCTACTTACCTGTAAGAATTGTTTCTTTCATTTAGCATGATTGTCGTAGCTTACTTAATTGTAGGGATCATGCTGGAGGAAATGTTGAACTTTGTTCAAAAGTTTCTGGACTTAGTGTTTATGGAGGAGACACAAGAATTGGAGCATTGACAGATCAAATTTCTCATGGAGAAAGTTTGCAGGTGATCTTCCTCTTTTATACATTGCACAGGGAAGGAAATTATATTTTGTGTTTAATCTTCATTATAGTAAATGCCTAAATTATATTCATTGAATTATATCATAACTGTTAGGCATAGTGACATTTTCCGTATAGTATGTCATGGGAATTACAGAGGAGAGTTCTTTTTTGGTAAATAGATCAAAATTGGATTATAATTTAGTATTTTGTCCTCAACCAAGTTATGTTGTTGTGAAGATTATAACGCCATAGCGTAATTATGACTTATTTGACATTTCACACTAATTTTCAATGATTTTGAACAGTTTTTAATGATTTGCAATGATTTTCGATTTGATAAGGGCTACTTAGCAGCTCAACATGTTGTGTTGAATAGGATCTTGGTGTATTGTAATGTCTTTGTGACAAATTAATCTGGAACAAATTATTGGGAATGTACATATTTCTTCTAGATCAGGCCTTCTCAAATAAAATTTGTTAAGCACAATTTTAGGAATGTTAGCATGAATGAAGTTCCACTGTTAATAAATATACCTTCCTCCCAACTTGCCTCCATCTCAGTTTTTAAGAAAAATTGTAATGTAGTTATACAGTGACAAAAAATATGTATAAAATGTATATGTGTTCAGTTCTAGTGTGGTGGTACAGTTAAATTGCACACTTTTTGCATGCCACTACACATGACCAAATGTGCCACTTGTGCCACACCATCAGTTGCGGAGGCCTGTTCAAAATGATTATATAGAGTCTTGCAAAATCTGATATATTGATTCTTGTCTTCTATCTATTATTTTTTTATTGACTGGCTCTTCAAATATAACAGCCTAATAGAAAAGCATCTTTTTTCAGGTAGGAAAATTAAAGATAAATTGCCTCTTCACACCATGTCATACTTCCGGACACATTTGCTATTTTGTGCAAGGGGAAGGAGGCTTGCCGCCAAGTGTATTTACAGGTATAGTCGAGTTTTGAATTCTCACTTTTGTTATAGGACTATTTAGTCTAGATCAAATCTGGCCCCTGTATGACCTGTAGGCCTCAGATCCAAATGGCAGATGACGATTCCATGAAAAGTCAATCAAAACTGTAAAGTTAGGATATTTTGGAATATACTCTCATGCACAGATTAAAGCTGCATTTCTGTGATCTTGAAGTTGTTTTTGGTTGTGTAGTAAAATTGTATTTATGTGCAGAACTGAGCTCAGCCCTTTTGGCCAGACCATCCTGAATATTTTCTGCTTTTTGTTTAGCCCCATTGAAGACAAGTTGCAACTTTCTGGTCTGGATCAGAAATGCATTTCGAGTTAAATGCCTAATTATTTCTTTTGCCATTTTAAGTTCTACTTTCATTTTTTGTAATTACTTTATGCATCTGGATTTCTGTAATGGGGTGGGAAATGATGCAGCATTTTGAAACAGGGTGTCAGAATTCGTATTTTGGTAAAATTTTGGACAGTCAGGATTTTCATTGACTAAATTTCAAATTAGACAAACCCTTGGTATATACCATGAAATTGTCTGTTTTTACGAATTTGGAGGATAAAGAAACTACTATATGACTTCTTATAATTGACAATGTATATCCTTGCAATCTATCCTCAATCTCATCACCATCATCATCATTATCATCATTGTTGCCATACACTGAAATTTTTTATGGCTAATGTATGCACAATGTGTAGCTCATGGATAATGTCATTTGTTTTGTTGAATAGCATATAGTGTATTCTATTATAATTTAAAATATTTGTTTAGATCATTCATAGACTTTGATTGATGTGTATTCCTCATTTAAGTAATTAAGGCATGATAGAAACTCTTGACATACTCCTTGCATAATATGTTCATACTGACAGCTGGCATATTTGTCTTGCAGGTGATACCTTGTTTGTGTCTGGATGTGGTAGGTTCTTTGAGGGAACTGCTAAAGAAATGCATCATGCTCTTCTTGAAGTCCTGGGAAGGCTTCCTCCTGCTACAGTAAAGTGACTGTGATTTTTGTCTTCTTTGATTGCAAAAAGAGATTTTCATTCATTTCAAACACAACTAAATACATATACACCTAAATCTGAATATAAATATCATAATATCATAATAGTCTTTCTGTTGTCATGTAATAATATGATTTTGTCTGACAGTACCATGCTATCTTTTACAGCCTTGAAATGTTTATGAGTTTTTTCAAAAGATATTAGTCCATAGCCTAAGAATTGATTTGAAAATTGAGAAAATCTGAAAAGACATCTTGTTTATGCAGATGGTGTATTGCGGACATGAGTATACTGTCAATAACCTAAAATATGCACTTCACATTGAACCAGAAAATAAAGACATTATAGACAAAATGGAATGGGCCAAGGTTTGTTTTCATCTGAATTTCAAATAGTTAATAAAAATTGAATGTAAAATTTTTCAGTATGAAGCTTGCAGCTTTATTTTCTGATACGCTTCATTTTTAACTACTATAGGGCGTCAAAAAGATAATATTTTGGTGGTAATCTTTTTCGTGATTAAAGTTTTGCTCATGCAATGTGGATTTTCCAAAAAAAACATTTCTTTGTTAGAATATTCGTTCCTATGTTTTTATTTTCCATACTTCTTAGCCTTGGCTGAGGTTGCTTGGGAGCATCTCATTGTTTGTTTGTAGATTGTGCCATGAAAGTATTAGGTTTTCTGTCACTTTACGCAGAGTAGACGTGAAAAGAAGCTACCGACAGTTCCATCGAACATAGAAGATGAATACAAATGTAACCCATTTATGAGAGTCAGGTATTGTGTTCTTTTCATTTATTTATTCATGCATCTATATCTGAATGCATTTATATATTTGTATGCTACTTATACCTTAAAGTATTTTAAAATCTCTAGAAATAAAATCACAGGACCTTCTAAATGATCAGTTTTTTTCACCCAATTTTGAAAACTTCTCGTATCGTATTTTTTAGTGAACAAAGCGTTCAAGAACACACCAAAACATCCGACCCAATTCGAACAATGGCAGCTCTAAGGAAGGAAAAAGATGGCTTCCGTCCAAAACATTGATATGCTTCTTAGTTACAGTGATTTGCTGTTAAAAGAGAAATGTGGTCTTATTGCTTTGCCTATTGCGATTTTGCCACACCTTACCAGAAAGACCACGTTGCTTTAAGTCCAACCGATGACTTCCTCCGATCATTTATACCAAAACATTTAGAAGTCTCCTCTGTTACTTTTTTCTTTTGCAATGATTAAAAGACACAGCGTAAAAATCCAAACCAAATTGTTGTTTACAATTGGTTAAGAGAAACATCTATTTGAACCCATAAATAGACTATCACCCAGCTCAAATCTAAAGACCATCTTGACAACCTGAAATTGCTTTGCTAGAGACAGAAAAATGTAGAGCACACTAGTGACAGATATTTATGAAGCTGCTAGAGCAGACAAAACTTAATAGCTTTTCCATGCAGGAATAGTCGGTTGGCACCTGGCAGCTTTGCTAGCTGACTAACGCTTATTGTTGCTGTAGGTAATATATTGATACATATATCGTCAATAAGTACTCCAAAAATTCTTATTGTCAGATCGTGTGAATGTCGCTGAAACAGGTTTTCTTGAGCTAGAACATTGTACAGTGCCCCATATCAAGTCGTGCAAGCAGGTGTGGTCATTCTTTCAAAACCTGCGCAAAATCCTGACTATCTATTGATAAAAGTGACCACAAAAATAATTTGATAACTTGAGTTCATTTTGTATAAATTTTGATTTTATAATGATGCACCTTACTAATTACAGCGTTCTATTAATGGCTCGACTGTATAATTGAATAGAAGATCTTAGCTGCACAGGGCACAGTTTAATAGGACCGGAAGCAACACACAGATACACTGATTCACAGGTGCAAACTTTCAAGTACTTGTGCATGACATAAGGAAGAACAGTGTCGAGGGATCAGGGAAATAAGCGGAAATTTAACAGGGAGCATGGGAACATGTACCCCCCTATACGACCCTCAATTAGAAAGCCCGTTCCATTCATTTGCAGTCAAAGCCAGCATAGATTGTTAAAGCTTGTGTAAAGTGTCGCATGTTTCATTGGTCTTAAGTTATAGCCAAAATTAAAGGCAAAATTCAGAACTTCAAGGTGTACTTGTGTCAGTACCATATGTATGGCACTAAATGTGGAGTCAAAATTAAGGAACTTTTAAAGAACTTTTAGTACTTCAATTTGGCCAGTGGAGGTCCAAACAATAAGAAACTTTTGGAACTAGGCTTTGCACTAGATTCCTTCCAAAAAAAGCGCTTTGCAATCCCTTCATTAACCATTGCGAAGCAAGTTGTCGTGACAAATTGCACCGTGTACACTAGCTTTAGGTAAGTCCGCAGCACTGCACACTCGAGATTTTCCTTCCGAAATGGCACTTGCAACCCTATAAATGGGTGTGGCAATGCACTGTAATGAAAAGCGTGTAGGGTGCACTGAAATTCGCGTACTGCTTAAATGAACCCAAAAAGTTTAGTACTTTGTGGCTTATTTCGCCTTCTCCTACATGACTGTTTTGAACATGTTCTGTCTTTATATTTCCCCCACTTTTATCTGTTAATCGAAAATTTCGATCCATTCTCGCCATTCTAACCATTGAGCCATCCACAGTACGTACACAAAAATTTTACAAATTTCGACTCCCCTTCCCCTCTGTACGCAAGCATACGCTTCTTTGAGAGCCCCCCCCCAGTCTGCGTATGTACTTTCGCAACAACCCCCCTACCGCTTGTTACTGATATTGTTCAACGTGGTTTGATCAAAAAGTAAAACAAAGCAATTAACATGAAATGTTGTTGTCAGATTTTGTGCAGCAAATTGTTTAAATACACGTTTTGCTAAGAAAACCACTTTTTCGTCTGCGCCTCAATTTTCTTAACTTTACCCCCCGAAATAGAGGCTGAGATTTTCTTGACTTTTATTGGAGTAAATTCGCTAAAAGGGGTTACCATTAATTGACATAAAAAGTTTAATCTTTGTTAACCAAGATTATCATAGAAATGTTTCGATCCTTGTAAAGGAGCTTGCAAGGAATGAGCTAATATCGATTTCTGGCACGTAAAAAAGGTGAATTTTGGAGCTAGAGCCTTGTGATTTTCGTAAAATTTTCTTAAGATTTTGGCATTTTGAGTCTCATTTTCTTATTAACTTTTTCTTATAAAAACAACATGTAATGTCAGTAAATGGCCCTTCACAAATGTCTCAAAGTTCTAAAAAAATTGTCATTTGACCCTCTTTCACGGTAACTTCTCAATACGTTTCATCGACTCTGGGTTCTCCTACAATGCTGATTTTCATAAAGTACTGAAATTGTTTGTCCACCGCATTCAAGTAGTGGCATTTCTTGTGGCGCAGCATTGCAGATTCAATGTGCCAGTAGCCTGCAACATTTTGGACACATTCCTCTTTTCAATTTATCCTCCCTCCTTTTTTGCCTGCTTCTGCTACCCAATCAGATTATAGCCCAAGGTACAAGTGCTTAATCCGATGGATTGCTACAAATGAAAATCCACGTTCTAATCTTCAAATTCATATGCATTCATGATGTTAACATGTTGGTACTTGTAGACTGTACGCAAATGGAGGTATGCTATTACTAGTGTGGTTTTCTGCATTGGTGGTATTTCGTACGTACATATTGCTTGGACCCCCCTCCCCTTGTACGCAAACTTGCGCTTTTCGCTGAACCCTCCCTCCCCCTTTGTGCTTACGTACTATGTTTATGGCCCCCATTCGGTGATGATTCCACATTCCGCAGTAATTATCAAAATGAGGCTTACAGTAAAACGAGATTCCTGCATCATGCTTGCGACTGCAAGTCATTGACGTATTTCTTTTCTCGGTAGATTCTGGAACGGTGAGGGAGTTTTCTTTATGAATTTGAATCCTGAAATATCTGTGTCATTCTTGTATCTGCAATAGACTAGGGAAGTTGAAGTGAATAGCTAGCATATTTAGACAATACTTTATGGTGTAAGCTTATCCTAGAAGTATTTTCCGTGCACTAGAAGTAGTTCTGTCGTTATTGTAGTTTGGGGCCTCAGGTTGCATCAATTTCAATTAGATGGTAAATACTTTTTGTTTCTTCTAGACCAAGATGGGTCGTAGACCAGCAAGATGGTGAGTTAGCCTAATGATTTAAATCTTTTTGAAGTTAGAGGTAGTGATTCAAATCCTATATTTGCAACTATGATGAGTTTGGTGTACAGAATTTTGCTAAAGAATTTATATATTTTACTTGTAAATACCGATTTACTTGCTTGCTTGTTTAGGAAATTTCATTCTTACGTTAGCTCAAAACTTACGAAGACTTCATTGCACACTGATTTCTGCGGTATATTTGTCAGACCGCTGTTTAGTGCCCCTTGAAAACTGGCAGCAGGGCCACGATGAACCGAACTGTTTTCATTGAAATGTCTTATGATACCAATTTTCCTGTATGAGGATTGTATGAGTATGAGGATTCTATATGTTGAAACAAAAGGCAGTTTCACTAAATATCTTCGTTTCAGCTATCGTTACTGTAAAAACAAACCTTATCCCAAGTCAAGGTTTTGTCGCGGTGTCCCAGGTAAATCCTTTTATCATAAAGAGCTTATTTCTGATACAATTCTAAATTTTTTTAGCAGTCTCTCGTTTAGATATTTTCTCCTCTCTTCTTACAGAGAGATTTATAATGAAAGTAATATGCATCCTATGATTTAAAGGTCTATATAATTTCTTTTTATGCTTCCGTTGTCATAGGTAAGTTGAAGCTCAAATGAAGTTAGTTCAGCTATTTAGAGAGCTCCTCTTGAAGCAATCTATATTTTGTGCCATATTTCCTCCGATACGGGTCATAGACGCTTTTTTAAGTTTTCAATGGTCTTAGAGGGGACTTGTTGAAGGAGGTTGCTTTTGTGGATTTGGCTATCTGCTATAGTACTGTAGTATTCAGTATCCACTGCCCTGTCTGTGTTAGGCTGGTAATACCAGTTAATGGGAACCATTCATTGTGCTGCCACTGAACTTTTGCTCTGAACAGTCAGTTTGTTATGTCATATGTCTAGGGCTTGTATGTATTTTTCCACCTTCAAATTGCTCTGTGGGGGCAGGCAATTTCCAGGGATTGGCACTTTTTCAGGTTTTTAGGGGACACTTTGAGGGTTTTCAGGGGACACTTTTGAGGGTGGGTGCTTTGTGAGGAAATATGGTACACAGCTTTTTCCTTTTAGTTTCTATATTTCTTTTGCTCCTGATATTAGTGCTTATTTTGTTGTTTAAACAGGTCAGATTGAAAAGTGTATTTATTTTATATATATCTAAACCTGCCAAACCTGTATGGATATTATAGAATGGAATGAAAGTGAGATTTTAGCCTACCGTAATATTAATTTGTTTTATAAATATATTGGACTTGTATTATAACTGGCTTGAATTGTATGTAGAAAAGATGTTAAGAAAATATAGTGAAATGAGGCCCTTTCAGTTACCACTATTTTTAGGTTCCATGTGTTAATCTTTTTGTCCCCATAAAATTCTTGCTTATTTGTAGTATTTTTCTGTTATTGATAGACCCAAAGATAAGAATTTTTGACCTTGGAAAGAAGAAAACACCAGTAGATGACTTCCCATTATGTATACATATGGTATCAGATGAATGGGAGCAGCTCTCAAGTGAAGCTCTTGAAGCTGGACGTATCTGTGCAAACAAATACCTGATAAAGTTTGCTGGCAAGGATGCCTTTCACATACGAATGCGGCTTCACCCATTCCACATTGTCCGCATCAATAAAATGTTGTCATGTGCTGGGGCTGATAGGTATGTGTGACACAGGACTATCCTATTCACATGTAACCTTCACAAGTTCCTTTTACAACCCCCAATTGAAACCTCTCTCTTTTTGAAGAAATGGAGTCTTATCTTGTATGTTATTTATCAGGTAATCTTGACATCATCAGAAGGGAATTAGTACCTGCATGATGGATATGTTTGAATAAACTCATCTCACCACACATTTTGTGCAAAAGCATTTTGGTCCCCCCCCCCCCATTTCATGCAGTGGATATGTGTAAATAGGAACTAAACTGAATTTTCAATGGGTAAAGGCAGAATCATTTTGCACCATAGTCAGCCTCCTGCTTTTTGCAATGGAGAATTAGACTTATTGGGCTACGAAATAATATGTCAAAAAGATTTCATAGTTTCCAATGAAAGGACTTTTTGCACAATTTCACAGTAGCAATTATATATTTAATTCAGAGAAATTATGCAAAATTCATGTAATGACAGCAGGTGAAAACCCCTTCCTTCCCTTCTTTGTGAAACATTAAGCATCAATCATGTACCCCCCCCCCCTACATATGGCATCATATATGTATGACCCCTTACTCTACTGTTTTTACTTGAATGCTAGCAACCCAATGCAATTATATATCTTTTTTATCCCTAAAGTAATGGTTTATGAAAATAACAGACATTAGAAAAGACCCTATTTTCATTTTCAATCTTTCTAAAGATATTTTTCCCTTATTGATGCCTATTTAATCAATCTTATTTCTGTTGCACAGATCTCTATATACTAAAATCCGTCTTTGATAATTTTTGCAAGGCCAATGTGAGGCCTTGGATTATACCACATGATTCTCAAATATCACAGGCGTCGACAACATATTTTACCAATTTACCTCAGAGTTTATATATGCTGTCTTAGGTTATTATGTAAGGCACCTTTATATTGTAGGCTCCAAACTGGAATGAGAGGGGCATTTGGAAAACCACAAGGAACTGTAGCACGTGTGCACATTGGACAGCCCATCATGTCAGTCAGGTGCAAGGACAACCATAAGGCAGTTGCAATTGAAGCATTAAGGAGAGCAAAATTCAAGTTCCCTGGGCGGCAAAAGGTATGCACTGCCATAGTCTACTTCCTTGTTTTTGTCAATTTTTTTGATAGGTCAGTCATTGCAGTTATGTATAACTCTTTTTCTATGCATTGAACTTGGCACCTGGTATTGTTTTCCAGGTTGGAATGGATTAAAATAACTTCAATCTGGCAAGGATCACATTGGGTACTAAAGAACCAGGGTGAATTTGATGTTCATTGTGCACCAGAGATTTAGAAAGTATTGCAGGTGGAATTTTTGGCACAAACTGAACTTCAGATTCACCCTGGTCCTATGGCACCCAGTGCGTTTCTTCCAATGTTCAAGTTATAGCAATGGACTCCTAGCTGGAAAATAATACCAGGTGCTAAGTTCAATGCATAGAAAAAGACCTCTAAGCAGAAAGAGAGCAAGTTAATGAGTTAGTTTCACCTAATGTACTAACTCAATGTGTTATGACTCACATACTCTGGTACAGGAATGGCTTTAGTAATATGCAAATGGATAATTGGCTTACCTTTGCACTCCTCAACATTAAGAAAAGAGCTTCTCATCATTGTGGCCCCAGTGCTTCTAGCCAAGCAGTTTAATGTGGGGCACATAACTTAAGTTATCTAGATGATATAGAAGAATGCAGACTTAATTAAGATATTATTTATTTAGATATCCAAGCCCCTGCTTAGAGCATTACCAATGGTGGAATTTTTTTATCATTGTTGACAATTTTTCTGGTCCACACTGTACTGTGTATCATTTGAACTTAGTATCTTATATACATGCAACTACAATGCCTTCCAAAGGTATATACTTTGAACACCTACACACTTTTAGGAATTTCCAACTCCTGTCAGATTTGCATGACAACAATTAAACCATAAACTGCCTCCCCGCCTCAACAAATAATGAGGTTATGACTGAAACTCGCAACACTGTGCACAGGCGTATTTTCCACAACAGCATTAGTGGTATTTGCTTCAGACAATGTTATTTAGTGGGGGGGGGGGGATGTGATAGCAAGCCTATGCTGTAGATCATGGCCACTGTTCAATAGCACTTTTGAAGACTCGATTTTTACAGTTCTATCACAAATAGAGTCAGTTGGTTTTTGTTCTGTGCTGTCAAGAGTTTTGGTTTTCTGTTTGTCTATTTCCTCCTCCACACAATTCACCCACCTCCTCATACGCCACTCTTTTCCACACAATCCGCCCCCTTCTTCACGCCATCCACCCACCTTCTTGATCTTTCAAATCTTTTTCCCTCAGTAACCAGGTACTGTGTATGGGAGGGGGTTTGGTGAATTAGGACAAATTTAGAAATAGGGGTGAAGGTACTTAAATGATCCAGGTGTGTATTCAGGTTTCATTTTGGATTGACCTCAACATCAATTGCAAAACTATTACAAAGGATGAGGTAGCAAACCAGGCGGGGGGAGGGGGAGTGATGTAGCACCAAGTGACATAGTGATCATCTGTTGTTGGTGCTGTAGTTGGTACCTGTTTTTGTGTTATACCTGGTGAAATTTTCACTGCGGGATCTGGGGTATGAGGTCTTCAATTTTCTGCCTTGTTTAGTAAATCACTGTCAACTCAGTAAGACTATGTAGGTTTGGTAACACAGCTTTAAAAGCAAACCAGAACTGAAAGCTCTCAAGATTCCTAGGCAGGACTTCTAGCAATACATTTACAAAGTTGCAAAGAGACATTTTGAAACTGTGATGTGCTAGATTAGTCCAGAACTACAAAATTTTCTCACATGAATATCAATTATTTCATCCAAAGCATAATATGACCTTCTCTCTTGAATAGGCATATCTCTATATTCAGAAATAGCATCTTCCTACAACTGTGCGGGTATGACTCCAGAAATTTTCACAGGGGCTTTGCCAGTGGGGGCCCCCATTCTTCCTTTTCTTCCATTTCATGACCACCTGTGTCACCATTTCTGGCTGAGACTCCTGCTTTACTCATTTAATGTTGACAAGCATTAGTGTGCTGTGCCTTAACTGTAAATGAAGATAATCTTGTTTATATGGCATGGCCTTGGAACTAGATGTGGGCATGGTCAAAACGGATTCCTGTCTGTATCCCCAACCAAATTGTGTTACATCCACACCTGGTTTTGTCCAACTAGAAGTGCCTAAAATAGAGAAAGCTTGTTACATGCATCTTCATATGCATGCTACAATAGTTTTTTGTATGAAATAGTGGGTGTCCTAAGGAGAGAGGGGTCTCTGACTACAGATAATTCCAGATAAAGGGGAGATGGGATCTGACTTGTCATCTTTGTACTGGGTGTCCTTTGTGAATAGCCCCTAGTTAAGTGTTTTTGCATAAGGGTAATGCAAGAAGCTGGTGATACAGTGGAAAGCCAACCTAATGCATTAGCAAGTCAGGAAAAATGTTAAGAACTTCTCCCTAGAGCCAGCCATTATCAAGCTACAAACAGTCAGCTATATGTAAAAGTAATAATAATAAAGATATACCTATAATTTAATTGATTCTATAATGCCCCTCCCCTGTATTGTACAATACCATGTGGCACATATAATAACTTAAGTACAAGTAATAAAAGTAATAAAGTACATTAAATCAAAATACCATAGAATGACAATAAAGTTTCTGCCAATTACAGTATTTAAGTAAAAATATATTTAGAAATTAAATGCTTGTTCAATAAAATAAGTTTTTACTGCCTTCTTGAAAGTAGTTATGTCCTTAAAATTGCCTAGTGTGGAGAGGCAAAGAGTTCTGTGTATGAGGTACAGCATGTTCAAATGTTCTCTTGCCAAAGTCTCAATTCTAACTATTAGGATTTGAAGTATGGACAGCTCTGCCTGTTAGAAATATTCCAGGAGCTTGTATGTCACTGATGACTTGTTGTATAAATATGTGTGTGTGCATGTGCGTTTGTGTGCGTGTGTCTGTCTGTATTAGTCTGACCTATTTGATTTTGCTTCAGGTTGTTTTTTATTATTTTACGAGGTTGTTTTTTATTATTTTATGCTATATTGAGATTTACTGCACAAAGGATTGTGTTGCTGATGTTTAGGTCCATTACTGAACTTTGAGTACACGTTTTTTTTATAAGAACAAACCATATAAGAACATAAGGTGTCAAATGCCAAAAAGTTAAGAGCATGCTAAGAACATGATAAGGCTTCACAAATTTCTTTCAAAAAACATAAGATGAAAACAGTAAAATACAGAGAAAAGACAAGGAAAAAGCAACAAATTTAAGAACCTCTTGTTTTTCTTTTTGAATTAATATTATGTGAACCCGCAAGGTGAATTCACGGGCATATGTGCTAGAATTTGACCCGCGGCCCTTTTCCAGAGCAATTACCGCTGTTTTGAGAAATCAGAGCGCATTTTAGAAACAAGGAAATTAAGAACATGTTAAGAACATTTTAGGCTTTCAAACCAAAAAGTTAAGAACACTACAAGGCTTCATCAAAGTTTGATGTTCTTATAAAAAAAAAACGTGTATAGAACATTGTTTTTGTTTGTGATAGAGATGATAGAGGTTGATAGGCCATGATCTGAAAAGAGTTCTCTTTCAATACAAAGTGTTTAACATTATGAGATATTTTTGAATCAAAAAGGGACCCAGAGTAAGCTGAAGTTAAATGTATTATTTATATTCAATTTTACTTTTTTAATTGTTGGTGCCCTGTGCTTAAAGACCTCAGATTTCAGATAGCTAAGAACCTATGTGCAGTGCAAGCTGTCATCAGTTGATCATGACACTTTTTATCATACAGATTTTTGTCTCAAAGAAGTGGGGATTCACTAAATGGGATCGTGATGATTACCTCCAAATGAGAAATGATGGGACTTTGATTCCAGATGGTGTACATGCCAAATACCTTCCAGCTCATGGCCCACTTAAAGCATGGAAAAGGCGGGTTGAACTTGGTATTGTGTAAAATCCAGATGTGAATTGATACTATTAAGGAATCTCAGTTTATCATGGTGATATTGTTTGCTTCTTTGCCTGTGTTAATCAGATTTGTCACATTGCTTCTGGAGGTTTAACTGCTCTCTGTTCCACATTGAAGCATTGTTTAAAACACAATTGTGTTGGGGGGGGGGCAAAACTCAATTGCACAAGGAACCAAAATCCCAACTGTGAGTTGATTTCAATACACCTACATTCATAATCAAATATTTGGCCATGAGTTACAGAAATACCGCATTCAAGAACAGCCACAATCCACACAGCCTTCCTTTTTTTACCAGTGTAGACATCATTTTAGCATATTTAGGAGAATTAGATGGTATTACCATTTGATATATAATATTTACTGATCACCGTGGTATGCACTTACTTTCAAAAAGTATTGCATCACATTGCAAAAAATGGTTGCTGACAGCAGCCAGAGGCCTGATCCAGAAAATTACTTTACAAAATTGTCACATTATAAGGGCTTCTTCCATCTCAATTTGGATGCAAAACGATTTGTCAGCTTTTCATATCTTTCAGTAGAATAACTTTTAAACAATATTGATATTATGATGTGGAAAAATTCTCAAGATTTTGAAGCAGTGCTGTCCAAAGTTTGGGTTATAATTGTTTATAGTGATCATAGCAATTTTCAGTAGAATGGAGCATCTTGGAATGCAGAAGCATGATATTACAGCATTTCAAGGCAAAAATGTTTTGGGCCTAGCATGGGTAGTGAATGTTTGGTAAATTGGCTCTTGCCTTCAAGAATGAAGAGGTTTTAGTTCATGAAGCTGTTTCAGGTTAGTTGACATTGGAGGTTCTACATGCAAATTGAAATAGGCTGGACATTTAGTATGAATATAAGGATTATCTGAAAAGTTTAGGGAATATATATGAAAAGTTTGATGATAGACATTATTAGCAAGACCAAATGTAAAGCCAATCATTGTAGAAGCCTCAAAATTGGAAGCTTACCAAAATTGCATGCCTGCTGGCATAGTAACATATCACTTACCTGAAACTGTCCCACAATCTACAATAATATTGTTTTGAAGGGAGAAAACCAATTTGGCAAATATGTTTCTCCTATCATGAGGCGTCATACATTCTGGTTTTAGTAGCACTGTAGTATCACTCTTTCCAGAAAGTAAGTGTTTCTACAGTGTTTTGTTATGACCACCTTCAACTAATAAATACCCAAACATTTAATGGTACTACTCTGGTACAATCCCTAATATTTCTGAGGAAATATTTCAATTGTACTACAATCCTAGCTTTGCTTTTTTCTTCACCTGAACCTTATTATCTAGGCATTCTCAGTTTTGAGTTCCTTGTAAAAGTAACACCAATTAGAATTAGTATTAAACTTAATTATTAGATATACTAGATATATCTTCACTATAGCACGAAAAAGCGGAAACATTCTTTTGGCATACTGAAAGCTTTTTTCGTCCGACACTCGTCAGAGTATGAAACGTCGGATAACGACCGAAAGGTGAACCGAAATATATAGCCAGATGCGGGTGCACGTGATATGATGAATAATGCGTCTATTTGGCCCTATAATTGGCCAATTAGCACCTATTCACCATTGTTTACTTGAAGAGTCCAAGTGAAAAAACGAACTCTTTTTGTTTACATTCGTTTTTTCACTTGGACTCTTCAAGTAAACAATGGTGAATAGGTGCTAATTGGCCAATTATAGGGCCAAATAGACGCATTATTCATCATATCACGTGCACCCGCATCTGGCTATATATTTCGGTTCACCTTTCGGTCGTTATCCGACGTTTCATAACTCTGACGAGTGTCGGACGAAAAAAGCTTTCAGTATGCCAAAAGAATGTTTCCGCTTTTTCGTGCTATAGTGAAGTTCTGTAGTACCAACAGACTTTTCACGTACTAGATATATCTAGAATATTTACGGATCAATTTTGATACTATTTATTTTTATAAAATATACCAGATTTTTGCTGTGGAAGCATATAAATTGGTAATATTAATACTTTAGTTTTCTTGCATTTACCTCAATTGGTACACCCTGAATCTAATACAGGTTACAGTCAAGACCTATAAATGAGACCAACGCATCTTGAATGGAGCCTGCGCTTATTGACTACCCCAACAGCGAGTTCTAGCGTGTTAGGAGCAGGTATAGCAGCGGAAGCAGTGCAGAAATGTCTTGTACTGCATCCTGATAAGTACATCACACATACGGTCGGTCATTTCATGCGTTCCGACAAACAATCATTGTAATAACAGTTATCCAATCTGTATCAAAACTGTATCAAACAAGTGGAGGGTTAGAAACTTGATGGGATAGGGAAAAGAAACGAAGGAAGAAAAAGAAAACGACGAAATTAAGATTAGAGGAATCTGCTGGAGTTAATTGTAAAGATTACGAAAATTTCCAGAGAGAGATAATGAAGAGATACTTTCCCTGGCGTTGTTAGGGACGGTGTTAAATTAGGGTCTGCGTAATAAGGGCCAATAAGGTACACTATACCTTGATTTGATTAGAGAAAAGTATCTGTTTTTTAACCCGTTCACACTACTTCGCAGTAGAACGGAGGTTTCGAAACCGTTCTTCGACGTGGATATTTTCTTGTCGGAATTATCTGGTTAGAACTGGTTAGAACGGGTCAGACGAGACCGTAGAAGTACGATGGGGAATAAGGTACTTGCAGTGGTCACATGACCATTACGTAATCTCGATTATGATTGGCCAATTCGGTCTGGTGGGCAAAACAACTTGTTGCAGAGAAAGGCAATGTCTGAACTGCAAGTAGTTGGCTGTGAATAGCTGAGCCGCTGCTATCATTCACCGGTAATTTGTCAAGTCTTAAGTAATTTCTAAATATCTCAGTTCACATACTATTTCATTCACATTTGTATCAGCATTTTCTCATGCAAACAAAGTACTCTGAATGCGTTTATGAGTTCCACTTTTAACCCCGCAAAGTCAATCAAGTCTGATGATCACAGTCGTGGTCAATAACTTGATACTTTTAGTTATTTGCCTATCTGAAATGTGACGATAGGTTTTAAAAGCTTTAGATTCCTTCTGGAAGCATTCACTTCGTAAACTCTGACTGTATTGCCATCGATATAAAAGACTGTTGTTTTAATTTTAAAAACACTCAGGCCCTCAACCTGCCCGGACGATGGGTAATTGCTTTCACAGCGTTTTTGACTGTATACCAACAGATTACAGCATATGTAATCGAGGGCCAAGGACAGCAAAAAGCATGCGAAATCTTCTGACTGTTTACAAAGGGAACAGTCTATTAATTTGATGGCAATACACTCAGAGTTTACAAAGTGAATGCTTCCAGAAGGAATCTAAAGCTTTTAAAACCTATCGTCACATTTCAGATAGGCAAATAACTAAAATTATCAAGTTATTGACCACGACTGTGATCATCAGACTTGATTGACTTTGCGGGGTTAAAAGTGGAACTCATAAACGCATTCAGAGTACTTTGTTTGCATGAGAAAATGCTGATACAAATGTGAATGAAATAGTATGTGAACTGAGATATTTAGAAATTACTTAAGACTTGACAAATTACCGGTGAATGATAGCAGCGGCTCAGCTATTCACAGCCAACTACTTGCAGTTCAGACATTGCCTTTCTCTGCAACAAGTTGTTTTGCCCACCAGACCGAATTGGCCAATCATAATCGAGATTACGTAATGGTCATGTGACTACTGCAAGTACCTTATTACCAGTTGCGCTCACGAAGTTAACGATGAAAGTGTAAGTGTGGAAGTCATCTTATGACTGAAAAGTTAGGCGAGAGTGGAAGATGTCTGAATATATAAGGTGTTTTATGTTCCCTGATGGTACCCCAGGTTTTTTTGCCAGTGGAAACGTTCTTCTAGAATGTTCTAAGTACACTTGTGGTGAATTTGGAAAGGCAGAATTTTGGTGCAGAAAGTGCTGTAATAGTGTACTGTCAGCAGTGACTGCTACAATCAGCAGCATAGCGAATACGTCAAGTAAGTACCGTCTTTCAAATAAACTGCAGATTTACCCTACTTTCTCACATAGGCAGATGGCATAGGCTCCTTGACGTACTATGTAGGTTGGCCATGGGCCTAAGGCCTTATTAGGCGGCAACGACCACTACACACCTCCAACTTCCTTGCAATGCGTATGGTTGTCAAAATAGATGCAGACTCAAAAACTCGAAATTTCTGTACAAAAGAATCTATTTTTTAATATGTGTAACTATAGGTATAAATGTCACAATTGATCGGTGCATTTAAGTATGCCGTTTTGACATCCATCTGATGCACAATATCATCATTCTGTGCTGCTAATTGCATCAATGTCTTTATTTACATCATTTTTTTGATAGGTGGATACATTTCATAATAATCAATGTCCTTTGTTTGGTTGTACCCTTTTGGAACATACCTTTCCTTATAAATTGTCTCACCACACCCACTTTGTTGAACTGTGTATACCCATCAACCTCCTATTACATTCTTTCCTTTTGGTAGTTGGGTTAGGGTGAAAGTGGAGTTTTCTTTCAATGAGTTAAACTCATCATCCATGGCATCTTTCCAATATCTAGCATTGGGAGAGTTTACTGCTTCCTCATAGGCATTGGGGTTATCTAGATCTTTGCTGTTTATGCCAATATTGAGGCTTATGGCCTCACTCTCATCATCCCCAATTACATAATCTTTAAAGTATTCAGGTTGCCTTCTCTCTCTTAGAGGATATCTTAAATTCTCATTTGTGTCTGCTGCATTTGATTCATGAGTGGTAGCTTCGTCAGTGACACTTTCATCCTCCTCAATTCTCTGCTTGTCTACTAAAGCATCTATTGGTACAGCTGGTTATCTCATACTGCCACACTCATCATCAACATTATAATCATCATCATCCATATTATCAAATCTGTTTGTAAATGTTACTCACCTGACTCTTCTAATGCCTCTACTTTCTTTAAAATAAATGAAATAGGCTGGACTATATTTATCATATCCTATAAAGATTCCTTTCTTTGCCCTTGGGTCAAGCTTTTGTTTATCCTGTATGTAAGCATAACATGTACTCCCGAAAATGTTCATGTTCTTCACATTTGGTTTTGCCCCTGTAAAAGCTTCGAAAGGTGTCATTTTCAATCTGCGATTATAGCATCTGTTCCGAATCTAAGTTGCCGATAGAACAGCATATGTCCACAAATCTTTCAGTAATTTGGCTTCAAGCAACAAACATCAGGCTATCTCAAATAGTGCTCTCCAGTTTCTCTCAGCGGTACCATTTTGGTGTGGGGAATATGGGGCTGACTTCTCATGACATATTCTATTCTCCACCATTAATGCCTGAAATTCTGTGGAAGTGAACTCTGTTCCATTATCACTTCTTAGCCATTTAATCTTACCAAAAGGTGCACAATCTGATAAAAATCTTTTGGTGGCTTCCTCAGTGTTTGACTTTTGCATCAAAAAATATTTCATCACCTGGCCTGAGAAATCATCAGTGAAGCTTAACACATACTGAAAACCATCAATGCTCACAGGATGTACTGGACCAGCAAGATCACAATGAATTAACTCTAGTGAAGACTTTGCCTTGGCATCAGGTTGGCGTGATCTGGATTCAGTCATTTTTCCCAATATGCAAGTTTCACAAATTTCTTTTGCCTTGTCCCCAACAATTTTCATGCCATTCACAACATCTGGTAATTTCAATATATCCTGAATGTTACAATGGCCTAAAATTTTGTGCCATTTTTCCAAATCATGCTTGGCTTGTTTCACTTGCTCTACTTCACATTTTTTGAAGTAGTACAATCAGCCTCTCTTTTTAATCTCAAATTTTATACCATCTTTTGTTGTTAAGGAACCTGCATTGTTGGAGAACTCAACTGAAGCTCCTTTCTTTGTTGCTGCATGAACAGAGAAGATATTCTGCTTCTAACTTGGTATATACAGACAGTTCTCTAATCCAATGTTATAAGCTTTTCCATTTGTGCTTTGCAAGGCTACCTTTGCTGTTCCTTTCCTAAGTGGTATATTATTTGATCTAGAGCCATCAGCCAATTCTATATAGTGCTCATCTGGATTGAAATCTTTATCAAAACAAATAATTGTGATAAGTCATTCACAATATGAAAGGTTAACATTATCATTACCAGAGATTTCAACATTTGGTTCTACATCCACTTTAAAATAATAGTTTGCCTTGTGCTCTTCTTGTGAAATATTGTTTACAGTATCACTTCTTTTTCTGCATACTTTTGTGTCATGACTTTTGGACTTGCAAATAGTTTTAGTAGTTCCGTGGCTGAGGTTTGTTTTGTATATGAACTACTAATTTGTAATTAGAATATATAACATACCACTTGTGGTCTTGCCTTGAGTGTGTAAGCACAGAATAGAAGTAGTTGGTTTTCTTCTTTATATGATTCTTGTTCTCTGATATAAAATTCTCTAATAACTGATTTCTCTATCAGATATATATATATATATATATATATATATACACTGTATATTACAAAGATTATGTAATGGTTAGTGTGGGATGACAAAGTAATAGCGAGGCGTTAGAAAATGCTGAGTAGGGAGAACTTTGGGCCTGATTCGTAATTGATAAAAGTTAAAACGACCTGAAACGAGCTGAAACCACCTGAAACGACCTGAAACCACCTGAAACCACCTGAAACGAGCTGCAAACGATCTGCAAACGACCTGAAACGACCTAGTCCTGCTCTAGTCCTTTTCGAGACGTGATCAAAGACCGTACCGACAATCGCTATCTACCCCCGTCTTATCGTAAGCCCGATATTTTGAAGCGTCGCCATGTTGGAAGCATGTTTGCTGTGAGAGCGACTAACTTTTGCCATTTTTAACCAAATTTGCTCTATTTTCAAAGGATAAAACTGGTTTTCTTGTTGACTGTATTAACAAGGTGAGTCAAACTTTGAAGTAAACAATTTTTCGCGCAAGATACAAACAACCACACAAGTTTATTGGTATCTGATCCACTCGGTTTAGGCCCACTCGTGATGCCAAACATTCCATGTCGGTCATGAACCCAAACAGCGTCAATTAACCTATTTTCCCAGACATGGATGACTTCAACAGCTATATATGACTTTCAAAGCAGTTGAAAAACAGCCCTTAATCACAGTTCAGTTGCTATGCTCTGTTAGACGGGCTGGAAAAGACACTAACGCAATATGCTCATAGGCTCGACGCTATAAGATTTAGAAAGATTTAGAATAAACAGGGAGAATACAGTCAAGAGAATGTACCCATCACATGCCAGAAAATATTTGTCAATTTTTACTACCACAGTTTGCTTTTGGTTTGCTTTTCAGTTTTGTGTTTCTCAATGATATGCCCCATTTGGTGTAAAGCATTGGGCGGCGGATAAACTGCAAATCCGCCCATTGGGCTTGCATTTTAGACTAGATTGAATCGGTAATTTTTTAACCTTCTTTTCATACTCACAAAGAGCTCGTTGATGAGCAGGAAAGGATTATTTGTGTCTTACACTAGTCATTAACTGGAAGTATGTTTCATTTCTCTAAAACAGACAATGAAGCTGAAGAAAAATAAATATATGCAGGGGTTACAATAATCCTCATAAAAAAGTGAAAAGACAACTTGGTTATATTGTCTCAGTTACAGGGGCACTGTGACTTGCCCAGTTTCATATTGGTCACCTGGGTTTATCTCATATTCTGAACATTGTGAGTGGTGCTTTAGGAAGAATTTTAAACCTAGAAGTAACTTTTTAACAGCTTTATAAATGATACAAAAATATGTCTCAGACTGAAACAGCAAGTAGTGAGATAGAAGGAAATAGTGTGAAATCCAACAAGATATCCTATTCCTTCACAGCAAAACAAGTGAAAGAGAGAAGTACAGTAACTAAACCAAGAAGTGAATGAGGTGAAAACTAAACTCTACTCTGTTTGTATCTATCTTGTTCTTGAATGCCTTTGACCAGTCCACCCAACAGAGTATTGCAACTGAATTATGATCAAGAACTGTTTTATAAATTACTATACAAGTTCTTTATAGCTGTGAAGGTGATCTATGTCAGGGGAAATTTGATAATTAGTAATTGAGCTTGGAATGGTTGCAAGGGAGTTGGAAAATTTTTAAAACAAATAATGTAGAGTACTGGAGTTCCATAAAGAAAAACATAAAAAGATATAATTGCTATAAGATATAAAAAAATGAAATATTACAGTCTTATTTTGACAAGTGTATGACCTATAATCACTGAAAGTTCTCCTTTGTTATTCTTGATCAGGCATGTCTGTGGCCAAAGATTAGGGATACAATTAATTTCTTACCATGTTATTTCTACTTCTTAAAATGCTGTAAGCTACCTAAGTGGCTTGTTTCCATAAGTAACGTGGTCACAGAAGTGTTCCCCTATATATATTATTATTCATCATGGTTTCATGACCAATGGAATGTGTTGGCATCATGAGTGGGCCTACCGGATCAGTCACAGATAAACTTGTGGTTTTGTTTGCATCTTGCTTGGAAAATTGCCCACTTCAAAGTTTGATTCACCCTTTCAATATTGTGAGCAATAGAACCAGTTTTATACTTGACCATCTGATGAGGAGGGGCAAATCAGGATTGCACCAGGAGTGTAGCTCCTTTATTATAGGACATCCCAGTGATCCTACTTGTACCCCTGATATATAAATAAGGGAATAAGTGATGGTAAGAGGTTCCAGGGACTTGTCGTGAGGATTATTGTCTGGACATACCAGTCCCGCAGTTACATCTCTTAGGGCCCTGGGCAAGAAACTTTGGGGGACTCCTTAAAATGTGCAAAACAAATGTGTTGCCACATGATTAGTATATTGTACCCTGCTAGCAAGAACTGTTATTTCAGATAATGATACCTACAAAATAAAGTTTTTAACAAATAAGTGACATAAAATAGATAGTATGTGGCTGCTCAAAAAGTTAAGAAATTTCAGTACTAGATTTCTGAGGCCTAAGAATGTCAATAAATTGAAACAAACTCCATGTTCCAATTTTCATACAAGCTCATCATCCCTTTTATTTAATGTATATAGATGCTATATGAAAATCTATGCATTTCAATGTTGTCTTTGTGTAGTGCCTGTCTATCTGTGTAACACTGTAGTGCTACTCAAACTCGACTATTCTTGCTAAGAAAGTTGTAAGAATGTTCCAATGCATAAGTCACAAAAAAAGCTAAAAAAAATTTCAGTACTGGATGAGAAAACATTCAATAAAATAAACACATGCATTTCATGTATTATCAGGAATTAAAAATATTTGTAGGATTAGGACTTTCAAAGTTCTGCTTGGGGATCCATAGCATTAGGACTGGGTAGGGGTCCTCCGATCCCATGGGTTAATGCGGTCCTCGGACACACCCTTTGGACCGTTGGAAAACACCAACAACATTTATGAAAATACATCCAATAACAACCAGAGGGAGCTAAGCCCTCTTGAGGTAACGACTTTGTTACTGATTTGAGCATTTTTCGGACATAAACTTTTTTCATTAGGGGGCACTTGTCCCCTTTGTCTGCCCCCTGTCTATGCTACTGTCCCCCATGCACACGTTCCAAAGCCCGTGCCAATAATTCACTCAACGTAATGATTATTATAATGAAACATCTCTGAGCATGTGTAAAAATAAAACATCCCTGTTTCTAGTCTGCAATGGGCAAGCCCCTAATGACAGCTTCACAGCCCGCACAGGGCATTAGCACTTTGCAATTGATAAAGGGTGTCTCCTTCGGTTCCGGAATAAGGGTTGTTCATGTTGTTTCGGCATGCTATCCATTGTTCAAATGGACAACTCCGGCTTCCCCCGTCTGAGATGTTCATATCAAGTCGTTTCAGGTCGTTTGCAGGTCGTTTCAGCTCGTTTCAGCTCGTTTCAGGTGGTTTCAGGTGGTTTCAGCTCGTTTCAGGTCGTTTTAACTTTTATCAATTACGGGGCCTGATTACATGAGCGAGCTGGCCCGCTTGTAGCTCGTTTACGGCTCAGTGAGTTGTCCCGGTGCTTCGGTCAAATCCCAAATAAAGACAAAATGCGATTATATGACGCGAGCTAGAGGCGGGTTTAAAACGGGTTGGCTCACTTGCCGAGCTGGCTCGTTTTCGCGAAGCGGGTCAACCCACTTGAACCGAGCTGGCTCGCTCATATAATAGCTGGTCCCGGGACAGAAACGGGCTGGTGCATGCGCAATGGCATAAAACTAAATACATGGTAGCGTATTGGCTCTGTGACGAAAACGTACCTACTGCTTTTCAAACAAATAAACTGAAAGCAGTAAAATGTATTGTTGAAAATACAAGTATGAGTAGCAAATTAGTAGGGACATACTGAAACCTATTGGATAGTATATAACAACAGTGGGGTTCAATTGCTAGGACCTTTAAATATCAAGGCTCAAAATTGCTGAGATTTATGAAAAATTTAAGAATACTGCAAAGTTCAAGTTTCATCAAGGCTTACGTGTTTTATTTATTTGAGTTTACTTTAGAAAACAAAACAAATGTGAACTTCATTTATCGGGTCTCTGAGTCATTACACTTTAATGCGACTCAGCAACTCTTTAGAGAGTGTCAGTTGGACACATTTCATAATAAGAATATATTCTATAGGAGTATTAATGCTCAAACCATGCTCATACATTGCTAAAATTTAAGAGTAATTAAAGAATTTTCTTAGGTTCAAATTTGAAAAATTTTAAAACTATTAAGGCTCGGCGAAAAACTAGGTATTCTTATAAAAAGGTTTGCAATCTTGATAAAGTAATAATCTAACACTGCAGTTGTTTGCTGTATGCATCTGCTGTCTTTTAGTGATTTACCGGGTTGAGAACGGGTTGGCACAGAGCTGGCCCGTTCTAACATTTGTAGCGTGTTGGGTTTTATCTAATTCATTCATTGTAATCATGGTTCTTTATGTTGTGTGCTTAAGTCACTTGTTTGTCGATATTCATGTTCCTGTTCATGTTGTGTTCGTAAAGTCCCCTGTTGTGTTGTCAGCGAACACTCTTTCCGGTCAATGTGTTAGTCTGTCAACGTGTATTGTGATTCGTAGTATTGTGTGCAAATTAGTGTTAGAGGCTCTTTACATGAGAAATTTCATCCCGCGATGAGTTATCAAATAATGAGGCGTGGCTTATTTTGCTCTGTGTTTACATGAGAACCCATCCCGCGATGAAAAGTCGCGCCAATTGACATCACTCAACCATTTCATTTCCCTCGCTTTTTCTGAAAACAACATGGCGCCTGTCCAGAAGCACTTCACAGCTTTGGCCATGTTATTCAAGTGTTTGTTAACTATGGTAAGCGTTGCTGTTAGTTTAAATTTCGGTCTAATAGCTCAAATTATAGTGCAGCACCAAAGGTTACAAGTGCAAATATCAGAGTCCATAGTAGAGAAGAATCGTCTGATACGAAGATACAAGCATGCACGACGAAGATTCTTATTAAGGAAAAGAAGAAATAGGTGGAAAAATCCCGGTCGGACTGACGTGTGGTGGACAAATGCTTGGAGAGGGTTAATTCTTGATGAAGAATGGTTAGCAAATTTTAGAATGTCACGAGAGGACTTTGGAATTCTTGAACAAACGTTGAGACCATATATTTGTCCCAATACCAATTCTTTCCGTGGAGATACAATCAGTTCTAATAAGAAACTTGCTATGACACTTTACTTTTTGACAGATCAGGGCTCTTTAAGATTGACCGCAAACTCCTTCGGTATTGCCCCATGTACCTTATCAATTGCCATTCGAAAGGTTTGTCACGCTGTAGTAAAAGTATTAGGCCCACAGTTAATCCTATACCCAACAACAAAAGCAGGTTTAGAAAGTCTTTCGGCAAAATTTGAGGAGAAGTTTAACTTTCCAATGGTAGTTGGGTGTGTCGATGGAACTCATATCCCAATTCGCCAACCACTAGAAAACGCACATGATTATTTCTGCTATAAAATGAAATATTCCATAAATGTGCAAGCTGTATGTGATTTCGAAGGGAAGTTTATTGATGTAGATTGTTCATGGCCAGGCAGTGTTCATGGTGCAAAGGTTTTTGCCAATAGTAGCATAAATAAATTTTTCAGAGAGATGAACATTGCCAATATTAGTAGGAAACTAAATGCAGATGATGACATGAATGTACCACCAGTTTTGATAGGAGACCCTGCCTACCCATTGCTGCCCAGTCTTTTGAAAGAATTTCCTACTTGTACCTGTAATGAAGAGGTAGTGTTTAACCAAATGTTGAGATCTGTGCGTAATGTAATTGAATGTGCTTTTGGCAGGCTGAAGGCAAGATAGAGAATTTTGAATAGGCCACTTGATATAGCAATTGATTATATTCCAAACTTGGTCTTTGCCTGTTTTATTCTACACAATTTTTGCGAATCGAGAAAAGCGGTAGTAAATCTAGAATGTGTTAACATGCAAGTAATAAGTGAGAAAGACAAACAGAATTGTACCCACCATGGAGCACAGGAAAGGGTACATAGCTATAACTCAACAAAAGGTGCCTTAGTTAGAGACTGTTTCAAGAAATATTTTGCAAAGTTCTTTTAATATCCTTTTTGTATTATTTATCAGCAGAACAGTATAAAGAAAATGAAACCATTTGTAATCATTGCAAATGTATTATTTGCCATTAAACTTGAAAGCATGGTGTCTTCAAACTTATTCTCTTAAATTATCTTCAAAATGGATGAGGTTATTGGGATCACAAAGTTTGGTGGAATAACCACCATAGTGTTAGAGGAACAAGCAAAGCACGTAGACGTTTCAGTATATATTAAACATATTAGTGAATAATATTCTTCAAAATCTCTCCGTGATAAAGCAGTTCAATTTTCTTGGTCATCCCTATTCATTGTGTTAAGCATTGAGCTGAAAGAAACATTGGTGGTATTGGTTGCCTGTTGTGGCATACTACCTGGGTGTTGTCCAGGTGGCATAAAATGAGGATGTGGGTAGTATTGTTGATGAGCACTGTTTGAGGCTAACGCTTGTGCCAACAAAGCAAAACCATTTCCAAGCTGTTGCCCCAGAGCTGTCATAGACTGAGCCATAATGCCAATCATTTTTTCCATATTTTGGGAAGACTGTTGAAGTACCTCCAAATTTTTTTTCTTAACCTCCAACTCATCCCTAGCAACACGCATCATTACTTGGTCACGCTGGTGGGCAGACAGGGGCTTCTGTAATTTCATGCGTTTGTTGTCAACAGCCTTTCTTGTTGGGGGTTCCTTTCCACTCTCTAATGAGCATTCATCTGATAATCGGCGCTTCTTTGGGGAAGCAGATTCTGTTGAATCTTCAGAATTACAAGGAAGTTCCTCATGTACTAAAGTGTCTGATACTCCATTACAATCATCACCATCCTCATCTTGATTCTCACCTTGTGCAATGCCCGCAATATCTTGTGAGATAATTGCCCCTGATATCTTTGTGACAGAAGGGCAGCCACCCCATATCGAAGCAAGGGAATCCCAGTGCTGTATAATTATTTTTCCACTACCGGATCTAGTACCCTCAATAAGTGCCTTTTTGAAGTTGCACCGTATTTGTTTGACTTTGTCCTTTATTCTCAAATATCCAATTTTTATTTGCTTCTTTTCCTTTTCTATATATGCGGCAATAAGATGATTATTGTCTACAGAACCATGGTATTGACTTGATCCTGAGGGTTCAACTGGGCCAAAATGATCAGTAGGAAAGATTGCAGCCATTGCCTTGCGCAAATCTTCATACATGCTTACCAGGTCGGCCTCCATATCCCTGCCTTCAAAACCTTTCTTTATTTTATATTCATAAAGACAGCCTATGAGGCGGTCACACATTTCAATAGACCACCTCCATCTTGTCTTCTTTGCCTGTTTGGAGCCACTACTGTGCTCAGCAATAGGCATCACATCTTGTTGAGAAGGTTTTGTGGCAACAATATCTTCAGCATCACTTTCATCGCTCGGGACAGTTGAAAAGCTCGGAGAGTTTGCTGCATATTCTGTAGGCCTACTATACTGTGATGATGACATATTTTTGCTATGTAAAAGAGACATATTCTTATACAACAAAACTGTATTTATACAATTACTCAAGCAAAAGAACTAACCAGATGTGCTTTTCTAGATTTTAGATTTTTATGACTGGAGACTTCAATCGACAACAGATCGTTCGTTTTCATTGCACCTACTACAGAGAAACAAAATATGGCCTAGCTCATTTACAACATCTTGAACGACAAGAATCATAATGATATTTGAAGCAATAGGTTCTTACGTATTGCTCTGTATCCCAAAAGGTTTTAAACTGTCCATATCCTTCACTAAAATCGTCAACGCAAATGCAAGTAGAAGGCTTCGACGAAACCCTTGTTGATTGCCCAAACTCGCTATGCGATGAGGACAAATCCTGTTTACATGGTAGTTTACGGAAAATAAGCCCCTTTTCACCCCGCGATGAAATTTCATCCCGTGCTGGAATGCCGCGATGAAGTCACCCCGTGATGAGTTTGAAAACGCCCCCTTTCATGTAAACGCTCTTGCATTTAACAATAAGGTAGTGATGAAACCCGTCGCGGGATGAGCTCATCGCGGGATGAAATTTCTCATGTAAAGAGCCTCTTAGTTTTATGTTGTGTGTATTGATGTTTGATTCAGATTCTCACGATTGAAGTTAGAGAAAACATCTAGTGAGGATTCTTTTGGACCATATCTACTTTAGGCCCAGGCCTATGGCCTAGGCTTAAGAACAATTGTATAGCTGCCTCAATTGCCGCTACCAAAAAGAACCCACAACGATACAAGATCGTTACACATTTGTCATATAATACCGAGCTGGCACCGGGTTGTAAGCGAGCCAGCACCGAGCCAGCCCGCCTCATATAATCAGGCCCTTAGGACCAGACAATGATTTTGACGCAAGAGGTGGTTGTGCGTAGGCATTTGTGAATGAAGTAATGGTACGAGTTGCTATGGGAGTAAACAAATTGTGAAAGTGAATGATTATGAATAGTCATGGAAGAAATGATTTGTATAGGAGGAGAGAGATGCTACATAGTACACCATCTCTTATTTTGTTTACACTCATAAGCTCTAAGCCCTACCTTTTTAAACAAGTAACATGTAATTTGATGAGATCTTTTTGACATACTTGGTGCTTCAACTTTCATTAAACTTTCAGCTTTTACCGTTCAATGACCACTTTCTTCAAGGGCACATAGAGAAACTTTAAATTGCTGGAAAGTGTCGGGAATCCTGTCGTTGTCCGCGACAATAACTCACAGAATGTTAGTCACAATAAGACTCGCAGTGTTTCACAGTTTTCAATCACAGCATATCGTAGATTCAACAAAACTGTTCTACTCAACTCTACTCTAAATGCGGTATTTATACTTTTCCTCAAGAATATTCTAGTTCTAATTAATCATTCGTCAGCAGCTAAATACGTAAAGTATATTTTTACCCTGTTCTAGAATGCATCGGCCTACTTATCGATTATTCTAGAAGCTCTAGAGTTCCTTGAAATTAAATGGAATACATACGTACTTAATAATTCTGACACACTCCCCCCATTTGAGAACGTCTTGTTCTCAAATGTACAATCAGAATTTAACAAAGTTCAGGTCAATGACTTCACCATTCCACTACTGGTTCTTCATCTTCATCTTCCATCTGATCAGTAATTCTGAGTTTTGCTGCAATTGCTGCATCACGCCTTGGTCTGAATTCCTTTGCATCGGCATTCAACTCCATGTCTTGAGAAGCATGGTCTTCCTTTTCAAGTGCATCGTCGCATTGAAGTTCCATTGGGTACAAATGCTGCACTGCACGTTCTAATATTGCATTTCCAGCTCGAAGTTTTGCTCCTCTGATGACACCATCTCTGCCTGTGATGAGTTCTTTGACAATGCCAAGTTTCCAATGACCTCTGTTCTTGTCGTCACCCTTTATCAACATGACATCACCGATCTTCAATGCATTCGTCTTGCCATGGTGCTGCAAGTTGTGCCTTTCTCTCAGCCCGCGAATATATTCATTGCTCCAGCGGTCCCAAATCTTCTTTTTGCACTCTTTGAGATAGCGTGCTCTTCTTCTGAGGTCTCTGTCATCGATTTCTCCATTTGTCTCTTCTAATGTGATATTGGGTTGGCCAAATAGCATAATGTTTGGTGTAAGGACAGGCATTTGAACGTCATCCTCGACATATCCAAGGGGACGGTTGTTCAGTGTTAGCTCTACATCTTGCAATAGGTCTGCCAGTTCGTCCCATGTTAGCGATGCTCTCCCAACGTTCTTGTACGGTGTTTGTTTAACTAAACCAACCATCCTTTCAAACTGCCCGCCCCACCAGGGTGCTCTACTAAGGTTAAATTTCCAATTAATTTCATTGTTAGCAAGAAAATCGTGTACAGCTTCGTTTTGTATTGCTTTCTTTATCCATTTTGCTGCAGCAACAAATGTTGAAAAGTTGTCGGAATAAATCTTCTCAGGTCTTCCTCTTCTCGCTATGAACTTCTTAAGGGTTGGTAGAAAGCGCTCTAACGTTTGGTCTGGTAATAGTTCAAGGCATATGGCACGAGTCAGGCTGCATGTAAGAAGAAGAATGTATGCCTTACCCATCGTTTTCTCTCTTTTCTTGTAGTATAGAGGCCCTGCGTAGTCCAAGCCTATTACCTGGAAGGGTCGTTCTCCAACTGTTCGTTCGGTTGGCAGGCTAGCTTGAGGAGGTTCTTTGAGTGCCACTGCTTGGAATCTCTTACAACCAAAACAGTTTTTCACAATCTTCTTCGTAAGTTGTCTGAGCTTTGGCACCCAATAATGCTCCCTGATCTTGGTTATTGTAAGCCCAACTCCCCCATGTAATGTAGTGAGATGTGCATTCCTCACGAGTGCCTCAGTGAATGCTGATTTGGTGGGCAAGTACATCGGATAATCTCCTTGTAACCGTCCATAGCATACATATATTCCTCGGTTGTCCATTTCCAATCTTAACTGACTTTTGTGCTGCTCAAATTCTGAAGAACCAGCAACTTGCTCTTGAGTCCTTTTGATCCACACTTCTTTTGCTGCACATACTTCCTCAGTTATCAAAGGTCCTCTTCTTTTCTCCGTTGATTTGCAGTTTTCTTTGAACCGAATAATCCACGCAGTTATACGAATGACTTTCTTATAGGAGAAGCGTTGTATCAAGTCCTCAAATCCTGACTCCATACTGATTGTTGTTGCTAAAACTTCTTTAACTTTCCTTGCTTCTGTCTCACTTTCAACTGAGGGAACTGTTGTAACATCCTCTGGCCATTGATCTTTATGAATAAGCCATAAAGGGCCTTTCCACCAGATTTCTTGCTGTTGTAATTTTGTTGCTGAGCAGCCACGGCTTCCAACATCTCCTCGGTTCTGTTCTCCAGGTACATGTTTCCACGTAATGAATTCTTTAGATCTGATCTTCTTTACTCTGTTATTGACAAATTGTTTGTAATTTCCTTCTCCTTTGATCCAATGAAGGGCTACTTTGCTGTCTATCCATGCAATTGTACTTGTCACTGGCAAGCCTTCCAAGGCATCCTTGACATTTTCTAACAGATTTGCTGCCATGTGTGATGACACTAGCTCTAGTCTTGGAATAGTTGTGTCCTTCTTCGCAAGTCGCGATCTTGCTGCAATAATGCCTACACTGTAGCCTGATGGTTGTGCAACAGCGTATACAACTGCCGAAATTCCCTTCTCACTTGGCTCACCAAATGCATGCAGCTCAATTGAATGGATCTCTTCTCTGTAGAGACACAGGCTTCTGTTCATTTCCATTTTTGTCGGTAGGTTCCCACAGAACTGCTTCCATCGACTTCTTAGGTCTTCTGGTAACTGCTGATCCCAAGTTAGGCCTCTGTCACAAAGCTCTCTGAATAAAAGCTTTCCTTGAAGAGTGATTGGAGACACAATGCCCAGTGGATCATAAATGGAAGCAATTGTCTGTAGTACTCCTCTTTTAGTCATATCACCAAGCTTTGCAGGAAATGACACTGCAATTGTATCACTTGTTTTGTTCCAATGTAATCCCAGCAGCTTTGTTTCCTCTGGCCTAACTCCCAACTGTTGTTTAGCATATGACTGTTCACTGTCTGCCTCATCTGCATCCTCACTTTCAAGCTCCTTGTCATTTGAATGCCACTTGTGAAGTTCAAAACCAGCCTCTGTAAAAATTTCTGTTGCCTTGGTCTTGAAATTTCTCACTTCATCTGAGTTGTAACCTCCACTTATAAGGTCGTCTACGTATAGACTTCTTTTTATTTCTTCAATCAGTTCTCTGGCTTGGTTCCCGTAGCCTGCTAGATGCTGTTCAATTGTACCACCAAGCAAGAATGGAGACTGAGTGAGGCCAAACATGACTCTTGAAAATCTCAAGGTTTCCACTTCTTCTGTCTGAATATCCTTTATCCAGTGGAATCTTAGTGCATCTCTATCTTCTCCTCGTATCCTCACTTGTAGAAATGCCTTCTTTATGTCACCAGCCAGTGCGATAGGCTTCATTCTGTTCCTCACCACCACATTCCACAGGAGGTTTTGAAGTGAAGGCCCTGTTTCGAGGCAATCATTCAATGATGGACTTCTGTTATCCTCTCTTGCTGAAGCATCAAACACCACTCGAAGCTTTGTACTCTCCGCTTGCTCCCGAACGACTGCTTTATGTGGGATGTAAAATACCTTCCCATGAGGCATTGCATCACATGAGACTCGTTCTACGATTCCTTGATTCAGGTAGTCTTTGATGACAGCATTGTAATCTTGATACAAATCAGGCTGGCGTTTCAATTTCTTCAGCAATGCTGACAATCTTGCTAAGCTTCCCTTCTCATTTGTAGACAGCGTTGGGTGGCCTACTTTCCAGAGTAGTCCAGTCTCATACCAGCCTTCCTTACTTCTTGTTAGCTGCTCCTTGAAATCTTCATAAACTGTGCTTTGATACTCAGCTGGAGAATCCTCAATTCCAAGTACATCCCAACTGCACAAGCGGTCATAATCCTCAGTAGCTGACCTTGCAAGGAATAAGTTTGATATATCCAACTCAGCTCCAGGTGAAATTATTGTCCCTCCAAGGCGGGTATATTCAGCAACAGGTTCTCCTGGATTTCCAATCCTCGGCTTTGTAGCTGTCTTGATTCTAGAATACTCACTTGTTCCAAGAACTAAGTGTACTGGAAGCTCACTCTTATTGTCCATGTCATTCAGCCGTAAATCACTGAGGTGTCTGTATTTATTCACCATTGCTTCATACTTTGGATTTTCCAGAGACAATAGGACATCCTTATCAACTTTACTGACGTCAGCACACATCTCGAAATCTTCCTCCAAGTTTGTTATTTTGAGGTTGTAGACTTGTATCTTCCTTACAGCTGTGTGCACCATCATCTCTATTTTCCTGTTCTCCACTCTTGTAGCTGGAATGCCAAGTCGGTTTATCAATGAGGCTGAAGCGTAAGAGCTGCCTGCACCAGTGTCTAGTAGTGCCCTACACTTTATTCCATTGACTTTTACCACTGCAACTGGGTATGCCACGTGTTGGGTCTCTGTTGTCAACATCATTGTGCTAGCCACCTCTTGCGATTTGTCACAAATGGAGGAGTGATGTCTTGACCCACATTTGGTGCAGTTCTGTTTGCTGGTACACTCTGTTGCTCTGTGACCAATGCCAAGACAGTTGAAACATAGCCTTTTCCTGGCAACGACTTGTTTCCGTGCTTCAGTGGAAGAGACATGCTGGCAATTTATGGGTTTATGCATATCATTGTCGCAATACACACAACTCTTCGGCTTCCACTGTTTCTGTCGAGTTTGAAGTGTCCTGTCAAACTTTCGTTGTGCTGTGTGCTCCTTCCTCTCATCAAAAATTGGATTTCTTTCTGTCCACAGCCTAAGGGCTTCAACGAGATGTGGAAACTCCCAGTTGGTCCAATTTACGTCATCTCTCACCAAGTCTGATCTTATGCCAGGGAGTCTATCAAGTAGTAACCGCACATACCCATTAATTGTCTTGAGCTTCCCCATAGTTTCTACTGCTTGAACATGTGTAACTAATTTTTCAAAGAAATCGTGTATTTTTGCAGGGTTTGATCCATTTACTGTTGGTAGATCCATTATTCCCCTTACATGTGCTGTAATAACTTCACTTGTTTTTCCAAATTTTGTTTGCAGTATGTTCTTCGCCCTTTCATACCCTTCTGATGTAAATGGTAGCCCATCTATGAGTGGTTTCACCTTTGGATCCAAGAGCTCTTTAAGGTACGAAAATTTAGAAACCCCAGCAATCTTCGTAGAGTCTATTTCTGCGGTAAATTGGTTCCAAAATCTCATCCAATCCAACGAAGTTCCCTTGAATTTGGTAATGGTTAGCTTAGGTAGCTTCACTTTCACGTCTGTTCCTTCAGCTACTGGTGTCTTTTCATCAGCATGCTTTTTACTGAATTGCTCTCTCATTTTTAGTCTCATCTCTTCGATGCGTTGTTCTTCCTCGTATCTTCTTTTCATTCGAAATTCCTCCTCTTGTTTCGCCAATTCTGTCTTTACCTTCTCACGGTCGTTATCAATTGTAGCTGTTGCATTTGTCAGACTCTCAACTACTTGCTCATAGTGTTCGGCCCTGGCTTCGAATTCTTTTCCCCATTCCTCGACCTGTTCGGGGCTCTCGTCTTCGGCAATCTTCAATTCTTCAATCTCGGTCCGCAGGTCGTAAATTTCTTCCAATTTCTGTGAAATTACTTGAACTTGTCGTTTCAGTTCTCTCTCTTTCTTTTCGTTGAGAATCTTTTCTGTATTCTTGTCCTTGATTTCCAATAGTTTGAATTTATTGTCAAGCTTCTTCAGACTTTCGGCCAAAGCCATAGCTATTCTTCAAAATTTGTTCCCTTTCTTGATTGATTTGCTCTCAAAACACACGAACGTGTCCCGTCGGAGGTGCCACTTTGTCGGGAATCCTGTCGTTGTCCGCGACAATAACTCACAGAATGTTAGTCACAATAAGACTCACAGTGTTTCACAGTTTTCAATCACAGCATATCGTAGATTCAACAAAACTGTTCTACTCAACTCTACTCTAAATGCGGTATTTATACTTTTCCTCAAGAATATTCTAGTTCTAATTAATCATTCATCAGCAGCTAAATACGTAAAGTATATTTTTACCCTGTTCTAGAATGCTCTTGGGGGTTTTATGTAAACATTACGTAAGCATAACTAAATAGATTACATGACAACGAGACTACGTGTTTACTTAAGCCCAACGATGGAATTGTCTAGTCGGAATGTTGTTTACTCATGCATCGGCCTACTTATCGATTATTCTAGAAGCTCTAGAGTTCCTTGAAATTAAATGGAATACATACGTACTTAGTAATTCTGACAAAAGTTAGCTGTGGATCTTTTTGAGTTGTAACTGTTTTGAAGGTATTAAAATTTGACGGCAGGCCTTTTAAAACCATAGCGATGAGCAATGCGTCGCCAACAGTGTCCCCAGAATTTTTGAGCGCTGCTGCTGCGGCCTCAGCCCGAATCAAATAATCAGTGGTGCTTTCGTCTGACCCTTTATTTAGAGTTGTAAGCTCCGTATACAATGCAATTATCTTGGGTTTTCCCTGACCCATGTAGTGTTCCCTTAATATCTCTGTATCGTTATGCAGATAAAGGACTCCAATGAAACACTGGGTCGTATAAACTAATAAGCTAATAATCTATTCGATCTGAAATAAAGTAAATAAAAATACAAATTAGTAAAATGTAAATCTCTGGCCTAGTGTCACAGCAATAAACATAACGAACAGAAATAAAACAAAACATGAACTAGCGAGGATAATCAATATATAAACTTACTTAATGGTGATTCATCCGTAGAAGTCCTTTATAATTATCAGTAATAAAGCAGCAGTAATCAGTCCTTATTATTCGTAGCTTGCTTCCCGTGTAAAACGTTTTTTACAACACGCGCTCTGAGTGTCCAAATATGGAAATCATCATTCATAATCATCATTAGAGTTCATTCAAGGAAACATCCTCCCCCCCCCCCGCCGATAAGGGCATGGTCCTTATCAAAAAATCAAGCATAAGTCAATCGTACCCTTCTGCTGGTTGCAGTACTGCAATTTTTCTTATCGGTCGATAATATATTCCGGAAGCTGTCTTTACCTTTACATTTCGAACTCGTCCCTCTGATCCAGGGAATACTTCTATGATCCGTCCTATTCTCCATTTACCTCTGATTGCGTTTTTGTCTTCAACTATGACAATATCATCCTTTTGTACATTGCGCTTATCTGTGTGCCATTTCTTTTGAGGAACAAGTGATGGAAAAACGTCTCTTGTCCACCTTTCCCAAAACGAGTTTACAATCTGTTGTACCAATTCTACTCTCTGATGTGGGTTCCGCATTTCTTGAAATGGACCTTGTGGTACTTCTACTGTTGCTCTTCCCAAGAGGAGATCATTTGGGCATAAAAATGCTCCATCATCAGGGTCGTTTGGAATTCGTCCGATTGGGCGTTGATTCAGCACGTTTCCAGCCTCCAGCAGACAAGTATAAAGTTCAAAAGGTCTCAGAACTTGATCTCCAATGGCAATCTTAAGTGCCCTTTTACAACTTTTCACAAGTGCCTCCGAACAACCGTTTTGATGAGGTGCTGCCGGTGTGATGAAAATCCAATTAATTCCTCGTTCAGAGCAATACTCTTGGAGCTTGTCAATACTTAGCCCTTCTACTATTTCTCGCAACACTCGTTCTGCACCAACCATTTGGGAACCATTATCACTAAGAATTACTGCTGGAAATGCTTCTAATGCAGAAGAATCGTCGAAGAACCTGCAGAAACTCCACCGTGGAATAATCCATTGCCAGCTCTAGGTGTACGGCTCTCGTGTTGAGACATGTAAAGATAACACCATAATGTTTAGTTGTTTTGTTGCGTCCAGTTCTGACATTGTAAGGTCCGAAGTAGTCACATGATGTGTAGTAAAATGGGGGTGTTTATGGTGCCAGTCGAATAGAAGGAAGGTTTGCCATCATTTGCTCTTCAGCCAAATGGGACATTTCTCTGCAGAACTTGCATCTGTATTTGACAGATTTACTGATTTTATTCCCTTTCAGAATCCAGTACTTTCTCCTCACTTTGGCTGTTGTCGTTGCTACACCCGAATGCCCAAACTGATGAACTTGTCTTGTAATCAATAGTGAGATTCTATGCTCGTTTGGCAGAAGCACTGGATGTTTCATGTTATAGGATACTATTGCCTTGTCGACTCTGCCTCCGACTCTGATAATTCCCTTTTTGTCTATGAATGGACTCAGTGACTTAAATTCGCCTTTCTTCACTCTATCATGTAATAACTTTTGCGCGTCTTTAATCAAAAATATCTCTGCTTCATGTAGTTCTTCAGGTGTTAAGTACTTCCTTTCACAATTTGATCTGTGTTGTCGTAATCTGATATTCTTTGCTAGTCTCTTTATCCATGCTATGACTCGGATTAGTTTTCTCCAACTTGAAAATCTCTCATAGTCAATTAAGCTTTCAGCTCCTACAAAGTTAACTGAACCAACACTCTTCACATGACGACCCTCTTCATCTTCTTTCAATGGCATGGATGTAGATTTCGCTTGCCAAAACTCTTCTGGTAATCTTAGGAGTTCTGGCCCATTCATCCATCTTCCACTCAGTTCTTGCACACTGATTCCTCGTGATAGGTCGTCAGCTACATTATCTTCACTTGATATGTGTCTCCATTGATTTCGATTCGAATTGCTCTGAATTTCCCCTATTCTTGCTGACACAAATGGCTTGTAATTGCGTGAATGGCTTTGAATCCAGCCGAGTGTTATCATGCTATCGGTAAAGAACGGTACTCCATTGAAATTTATTCTAGACTCTTCTTGAATTGTCTTTGCCAATCGTGACGCGAGAACAGCAGCTTGCAATTCTAGTCATGGTATTGTTAGCTGTTTTAGAGGTGCCACTCTTGATTTTGCAGTGACAATTCTTACATCGAATTTCCCATCTTTAGTTGTCTGACGAATGTAAGCATAAGCACCAAAAGCCTCTTGTGATGCGTCTGAAAATATGCACAAAGAAGGTCTTTCTGTAGCATCAGCTGTCATCAGAGATCTCTTAAAGCAAATGTTGTTTATATTCTTCATTTCCATGAACAGTTCAACCCAATCACTTTGTAGTTCTTGTGGAATTTCATCATCCCAGTCAATTCCAATTTGCCACAACTTTTGTAGGCCAATTTTCAATCTAATAATGAACGCAGCAGCAAATCCAATAGGATCATAGATCTTTGCAATTTCACTTAACAAGTTTCCTTTAGTCATCTTCAACTCCTTGAAATGCTCATTTTCATCATTTGGACTCGTTAATTTCGACTCAATTTGACATAATAATGTGTCAGCCTCTCTGTTCCAAGATATTCCAAGTACCTTTTCTTCCACATTACCTTTCAGTTCATTTGCATCTTGATTCTCCTCATTCAGAATTTTGTTTGACATCCAACCTTTTACTTGAAAACCTCCACTCTTTAGGACAATGTCAATGTCCTCAGCAAGTTTTTTTGCCTCTTCTACTGTTTCCACAGATTCGCAAATATCGTCCATGTATACGTTTTCTGTAAGCACCTTAGCTGCCTCTGGCTTCAGATTTTTACTCTCCTGTGCTGTCTTTCTCAATGCAATCTGTGCCATTGCGGGAGCAGGTTTGTCACCGAAAGTTAGTACAGTCTTTACATACACATCAGGCTCTCTTTCTGTTTCACAGTTACGCCAAAGGAATCTGTGTACATGCTGATCTTTCTCTGGAATCAGTATTCGATGATACATCTTTGAAATGTCACCCATCAATGCTCTTGGTTTTCTCTGAAGCGGAGAGCTATTCCAAATATATTGTTTAGCAGATCAGGACCCTTCAGCCAATAATCGTTCAGTCTATGACCTGCAAATTCTGAAGATGAATTGAATACAACTCTCACAGGTGTGCTTTTGTCTGGTTTCATCACGGCATGGTGAGGGACATAGTGTACAGGACCCGTGTAGTCTCTCATTTCCATTTCTGTTAATTTTCTCGAGAATTTCATTTCATTCATTTCTTTCATCTGATTGTCATAAGCCTTTGCTTGATCAGGATTCTGCTTCAGTCGTCGCTCTATGGACTCTAAACGCTTAACTGCTAGTTGTTTGTTGTCAGGTAGTTCATTTGGATCTCTTTTCCATGGATATGACATCATCCATTGGTCTTTGACTTTCACACAAGAATCTTCTATTATCTTGGCTTCATCTCTCTCAACTTGACTCAGTTTATCTGTACTGCAAACACACCCTTTTACGTTTACTCCCATTGACTCAGTTGTCCAAAAATCAGTGAGATCAACTGGGACAGCATATTTAACATGAAGAATGTGCATTGCGTCTAATTTTTTACCTGGTCTACTCCCAAAAATTACCCATCCTAGAGGAGAGTGTCGACCCACAAGATGATTAGCTTGTTTTGTCTCCCCTGAATGCATGTGTGCATGATCAATGCCAATTAGTAAATCAACATGGCCTCGTCCTCTGTGGAATTTCTGCCCTTGAAGTCCAAACAGCTCTGAACAACTTGACGTATTGATGGACTTTATATCATCACTGATAACTGGAATGCCAATTGCTTTTACTGAGTATTGCCTATTTCCATCAACTGATGAAATTGCCACTGTATATCTCTTGGTCTTTATTGTTTCCTCTTCTCCGCCGATTTTCGTAACTGAGACTGTAACATTCTGGCCTTGTAATCCTAGAGTTGCAGCAGTGTCTTGACGTATTAAGCTGATCTGTGCACCGGAATCCAACAGCACGTTTGCTCTTTTAAAAAACCCACTTGAATTGGAGAGATTTACTGAGATAATGGGCAAAACTGCTTCACTTTCGTCAATTTCTGTGGCAATACCGATCTGAACTGGTTTAGTCTTGTGCAGAAGTTGATGGTGAAAGCTGGTACATTGTATGCCATTGTCAAGTTTGGGGCATTGTTGCCTTCTGCTGCAATTTGAAGCCTTATGATTTTTCCCAGCTTTTTTCAAGCAGCTAAAACAGACTCTATTTTCCTTCGCAATTCTGTAACGATCATCAATACTTAGCAGGGCAAATTTCTGACATTGATCTGGCCAGTGTGCAGAGTTCAAACAAATCCAGCATTTATGCCTTGTTGGTAAGTTTCTGGTACTGCTATCAGTACTTACATGGTGAACTAAACGTCTCTGAATTGCAGTTGCTCTAATCGGTGCTATGGCGCGCATGCGTGATTTCATCTCCACGGTCATCCACGACAAAAGTGCTTGTAATATTTGAGTCTTCTTTTCTCGCTCTAGTTCTCTCGCCCATATTTTCCTGTCGTCGGCGCACATTTTCTGCTCAATAATCGACAGCATATGACTATTGTTCATGTCACTTGGTATTCCAACTTCCTTTAGTGTGTTGTAGCTGCGATTCACAAGGTGCACTAAATCACAGAAACGAGCATCCTCGCCATCATTAAGGGGTTTAAACTTCATAATATCCTGTGTAACTGTATCTGATACGAAGCGCGGGTCACCGTAAATCGCATCCAAATAACTCCATGCAGCCTCATAATCACTGCCAATTCCTCTTATCAATTCTAAAGGTTTGTCTTTCAAACATGTGCGCAGCATTGTTATCGCATCCCTCTTAGTATACCTGGCCTCGATTGCATGCTTGAAGTTAGACCGGAAAATTGCATATTCCCGCACATCACCTGAGAATGTCGGCAATTTCGGTTTTTCTAGCTTAAACCCACAATATTGCTGGTCTTTAATAGAATGGGGAATTTCTAAACTTTCAGAGGGCCTTTCCAGTTCTTCATCTTTATTTCCAGTTAATGTATTTTCCGTCATTTTATCAATACAGATTTTCGCCCTAGTTTCAGTTTCCATGAACACATCCTGACATTCTGCAAGCCATTTCTCTTCCCTATCGCATTCTTCGTCATCCTCGACTAAACTAGCAAATCCTGCATGCTTTCCGACTAAGTTGTCAAACGCTCCTTGTAGTTTGTTCAGTATAGCTGTTATTTCTTCCCGTGGTCTGTTGTTTGCAATAACGTGCTCTAGAGCTTTCATTGCTCTCGTAAATGCTGCTTTCGCTGTCCTCCTCTCTACCTTCGCTCGTTTCAACTGTGCTTCGTCGGGCATTTTCTTATCCAGATGCTTCGACGAATCATTAAATCGAATTTGTGTATCGTTATGCAGGTAAAGGACTCCAATGAAACACTGGATCTAATAATCTATTCGATCTGAAATAAAGTAAATAAAAATACAAATTAGTAAAATGTAAATCTCTGGCCTAGTGTCACAGCAATAAACATAACGAACAGAAATAAAACAAAACATGAACTAGCAAGGATAATCAATATATAAACTTACTTAATGGTGATTCATCCGTAGAAGTCCTTTATAATTATCAGTAATAAAGCAGCAGTAATCAGTCCTTATTATTCGTAGCTTGCTTCCCGTGTAACACGTTTTTTACAACACGCGCTCTGAGTGTCCAAATATGGAAATCATCAATCATAATCATCATTAGAGTTCATTCAAGGAAACAATCTCTAGGGCTTTCTTGCCATTGTCCTTTGCATCCCTCATAATGAGAGCTAGGCTCCTATCGTCAAGTAGTTGAATTACCTCGGCATAGGTATCCGCATTTTTATCAGCATTCGGTTCGTTCTGTTCCAGCTCGCTTTTCAGCTTTAACGTATGCAGATATCCGTAGAATTTGGCCTCCCACAATTCGTACTTTCGTTCATCTTCATCAAATAGTAAACGTGCTCTGGGCCCACAACCTGTTGAATTTCCAATTTCAGTTGCCATTATTTGATGAAGGCTAAAGAGTCAGAAAACGAGCGTCCATTGCAACGTGGGATCTTCTAACGTAACAAAAAGGCGCGAAACCTCATTATAACAAAACAAAAGATATATAATGGGAAAGAGGCAGAAATACTTGTTTACACTTTCAACAATCACAGCTATAAAATCTATTCAAGGAACAATAGGTGGTGCACTGTGGTCCAGTTGACTTAACACTCATCTCATTGCCATTGCATTCTACCATTACTTCTCAAGTAAAACATACCAGCAACCTTGCAAACTCTTTGGCCGCGCTTTCAACAGTCAGACATCTATTTCAAAATGAATGGAAAGGGTGTAGTGACCCTAAACACCCCAAACCTTCGAATTAGGCCTTCCACCATCATTCATTCACAAACCGGCCTTTTCCATTTTTGCCAAGCCATCCCACATCTGGACATCACCTTGCATCATCCCTGTCATCACATCTTACAGGTCATTCCTTTACTTTCGTTTACCTCATCTAGCCATTTCGCTTACTCAGCCCAATACCTTCTTTTTATATCAATATTTACGTATATAAGAATGTAATTTATATTATATAGTTAGTCAGTAGATCAGTTTGTTAATTCAATATCGTCTATCTCTGGCTCCGTGTTCTCAGCACGTTAAATGAGACCATCAACATCAACCATCAAAGAGGATAGGCCGGTTACCACTGCAGCATTACATATCACTAAAAGGGGTCTATTGTTTTCATCTATTTCGTGCCACCAACGGCAATAGATGTAAGTTTCCAAAACATGATCCTATTGATTCACTTAGCACTTTCATTATGCCAAAATTCCTTATTTTGAACGCCAACCCCCTACCATCTTCTTTTGAACGCCAACCCCCTACCACCGTCTCGCATAGTGCAGACACCCCCTCTCGAAACAAAATGAAAATTTGAACTGGTAAAAAGTTAGGGGAAGAAGTAAAGAAATTTCATTCCTCCTTCTCGTCCTTTTTCAACTACTCTCCGTCCCTTAATAGCATTCCCCCTTAACTCCAGAATTTACAAAAATTACCACTCATTCCATTTATTGAAACCCCCTAATTAGAAAACAAATTTTTCCATCCACCCCCATTTATTAGACATCCCCAAAAACGATAGAAATAAATAAATAAAATGAGAATAGAAGTACTGTATTTTTCAGTGACAAAAGAAGTTTTTTTCAGAAATAGAACAAAATAATCCTAGAGTAGTTTTCAAATGCGGCGATTTAAGATCAAATATGTTATATGAATTAGTATAGTATCTTTTGGTATCATAGTATCTTTTCAACAAATCTGTGCGCTGAGTGTTGGATTTTCATGATTTTACAGAGCTTCTCATTAGAAGCATTTTTACCGTTACCTCCACGGACTGTACTAAATTACCACCCATCCCGTAATTTGCCATTTCGGAGAGTCACGAAAACCAGCCCTATATGACAAGATTTAGCGCAATATTGAATGCAGTTTCACGGAAATGCAAAAGTATCACATATTCTATAATTCAATACCTAAAAGTATCAGACCTCAGTTTGAACATCTATTCACCCTGAAATATCGAAAAATTTGACTCAAAAGTATCCGACTGACATCCCCGTATGCTATGACGCTAAATCATTCCCGTCAAATTTCAATGTTAATAATTAATGAATGAAACATTTATAAAACGAGAAGTTGGCACTTTCCAAAGGGGGTCTGGGCGCCCACCTGGCGATCTTTAAAAAACCATATATTCAGGGAATGTCAGTGTGTAAAGTTAGCCGTCTATCTTAATACATGTTTCCTAGCTGTCACGGAGAATATCAATTGCAGTATATATTTCATGTTTCCACCATTGTTATCATTAGAAAGAAGGCAGTGTGGGCTACAGTTTACGTTTTCATTACATGCATGATCTTTAGTATAATTTAATAACAGTTGCATTTTCATAAAATGCGCGAGAATTTCCCTTTCATGCGAGTGAACGTGAGAATGTTTCGAATTAAATTCTTTCTAAAAGACTGAACACGCCGAGAACACTCATTTCAAGGCTAAACTCCTCATAGACTTATTCAACAATGGAAGTAATATTCTGAAAATACTTTCATCAATGATTTCCAGTTAATTGCAGTATGGGAAGGGCACAATTTCGCAGAAGACATCTTCAGAACTAATAAATGGGGAGGTTGGAACAGATACAGGGGGTTGGAAAAAATTGTAAAAACTTACAATCGGGGGGAAAATTATTCGACACTCCAGAGTAAGTTCCAACATGAAGTAGCCTCGAATTAGATAGCACTATCTATATTACAATGTAGGATAGGAAAGAAATAGAGAAGCAGTATGACTAAAACATGGTGCTCCTTTTTCGTGCTGTAGTGAAGTTCCTTAGTACCAACAGACTTTTCACGAAAGAAATAGAGAAAACCTATAAACAAGATTTTGTTCTATAACCTTATTAATTCAGGTTGTGTGCTGAGTGTTGGATTTCCTTCAATTATACAAAGCTTACCATATAAAAATATTTTTATCGTGATACCGCGTACTTGGATTTGCCATCCTCCCTGTAATTTGCCATCCTCCCTGTAATTTGCCATCCCGGAGAGCCACGAAAAATGTGTAGAATCACCTACCCCTAAAGCGTGACGTAATGATTCAAGAACCCCTAAGCCCTCCCCTCGAATAAGCCCCGCCCAGAAAGTCTTCTTTTTCTTCCACTGGTTTATATCCCATCTCTGGGATCACCGGTGTGGACTAGTCTTCTCCATCCTGCCCTATGCTGCGCGTCCTCCTCTGTCGCCCCAACAGCCGTCATATGCCCGCTAATGCAATATTTCCACCATCTTCTTCTCGTGTCCCTTTGTCACTGCTACGGCTTCCATACTGTATAACAATTGCCGGTCTTACCATGTTCTTATATATCATAACTTTCAGCTCTGCGGTTACTTTCCTGTCGCATAACAATCCTATGATCTACCCTCTAGCAGTCCACCCCTCCTGAATCCTCTTACCAACCTCCTTTCTTGATGCTCCGTCGCGTCACTCTGCACTGTGGAACCAAGATACTTGAACCCCTGAACTCGATTACGTTTTACAACTTTCATTTTCACTTCTCTCTCCGATTCTTGTTCTCCCATACATGGATACTTTGTTTTCTGCCTGCTCAATTTCATCCCTCTTATCTTCCATTGCGCTTCTCCATTACTCTAGCCTCTCTTTTGCTTTCTACTTTCTCCTCGCACAGTGCTACATCGGCAGCAAACAACATGTCCCAAGAGGCTGCTTTCTACGCCTCTGCTGTGAAGCAGTCCATGACAATGGTAAAGAGAAACGAGCTGAGTGCAGACCCCTGGTGGAGTCCCACCTTTCCTTGAAAGCTATCCGTAGTACCAACCACAGATTTCACATTTGCTTTTCTACCTTTGTACATGTTTGATGTACTTTTCATCTACTTCTTTCAGCCTTAGAAAATTCCTTAATTCTGCTCATATGTCATATGCTTTTTCTAAGTCTATGAATGCACAATGCAGCTTCCTTTGACCCTCTGTCAACTTCTCCATCAGCTGTCTCTTTGCAAATATAGCATCTGTTGTGGACGGCCCCGGCATGAAGTCGAACTGCTGCCCTGACATTTCCACCCTATCAGCCTTCTCTCTATGATTCTCTCCCACATTTTCAATGTGTGTAACACCAGTTTGATGCCTATATAATTACCGCAGTCCTCGATGTCACCTTTATTCTTAAAAATCTGTATTAACGTGCTCTTTTTCCACTCATCTGGCATTTTCTCGCTTTCCAACAACGTGCTGAACATTTCCAGCAGTTTATCAACTCCTGTATTGCCTAGGACCTCTATGCTTCCACCGGGATGTCATCCGGACCTGTTGCCTTGCCCTTTTTCATTTTCCTCAAAACTCTTTATCTTCCTCTGTTGTTATGTTCTCTACCTCGGATTCACCTCTTGTTGCTATAACTCTTTTTATTCTGTCATCTTCCACATTCATTAGTTGTTTGAAGTATGTTCTCCATCTCTCTCTGATGTCATCATCTTCAACCAGGACTACTCCGCTTGTATCTTTCATATATTTAGCTTGGTACACGCCTTGTGATTCTCTATTTTTCTGTTTCGCAATCCAGACTATCATACAAATTTTGTAAGCTTCTGCTTTTGCCTTTGCTGCTGCTCTCTTAGCTGATTTATTTGCCGCTTTGTATCCTCCCACTGTTTCCTCACACATGTTGCGATCCCTTTGCCTTTTCTCTCCTTCTTCACACTCACTGCTTCTTGTACTTCCTCGCACCACCACTATGTCTCCTCTTTTCTCCCTGATTTACCTCATGTTATTCCCAACACCTCTCTTGCTGTTTTTTCTCAACACACTACTGGTTCCTTCCCACGACTTATCGCGCTGTTCCTTGATCGTCGCTACTAAACAGTACATTTAGTGCCTGGAAGGAAATAAAAAGTAGGTGTTCCACAAGGATCAGTACTGGGTCCTTTATTGCTCAATGTGTTTATAAATGATATTTTTCTCTTTGTAAATAAAACAAAAATTTGTAACTATACTAATGACACCATTATCTATGCATGCCATACAGACCTCAATACTATCATTGGAAATTTAGGAGCAGATGGCTCTATCCTTGCCCATTGGTTCTCGGGCAATTTTATAACACTAAATGATGATAAATGTCATCTAATGATCTTTGGCAACACAAAAAATGACACAACGATTAAAATTGGAAGTGCAGAGATAAAGGAGAGTTACAGTGAAAAATTGCTTGGCATCACATTTGACAAAAAATTAAGCTTTAAAACGCATATCAAAGATCTATGTAAAAAAGCTAATCAAAAGCTCCACGCACTTACACGAGTATCTTATTTCATGGACCCAGCTAAAATAGAGGCTTTGATGAACGCTTTTATTAAGTCGCAATTTAATTATAACTGAATAAGTTGTAGGATTCAGGAAAGGAAGTGGAAAGTAAAGTTGGCAAGTTCTTGGAATGAAAGAAGATTTGTGGGAAAGAGTTCGTGGATTAGATAGCATAACTTGGAAAGGGTGTGATTGAGTAGAGCTTCTGGTCGGTCGAACATGCCTCACAGGACCAGGAATAATATTCTTGATTTCCAGTGAACAATGTCCACGGAAAAATCGATAGGAAATGGACAGATCTGCCACCAGAAGACGATGAGAGAGAGATTGGAGAGATTTGGTGAGACTTGGGTTATTTATGAGACGGACGGCTTTGGACTGGACTTTGTCAAGAAGATGTAGAGAAGATGTGGGAGCACCACCCCAAGCATGGGAGCAGTACTCCAGAGTAGGACGAGTCTGAAATTTGTATGTAGTCAGCAGATGAGAAAGAGAGAAAAAGCCACGAGCTCTAGAGACGAAACCAAGTTTCTGAGATGCGTGTTTAGCAATGGAGTGAATGTGGGTTTTCCAAGAGACATTGGATGACACTGAAAGACCAAGCTGAATGAAAGAAGATAAAATACCCAGTTCATGGCTGCTCATGAATACAAGGGGGGGGGGGAATCTTGGTGACGTTTACGTGAAGTAACAACCTGTGTCGTCTTTCCTTGATTGGACTTAACACGGTTGTCATTACCCCACATATCTATGGTTGACAAGTCATTTGTGAGATGTGAAGCTGGTTGGATGAAACATTGGGGTAGGAAAGGTTTTTGTGGATTAGATGTGAAAGATTAACATAGGTAAGTATCATCAGCAAAAGAGTAAATACTGGAAGATGTAGAGGAAAGTAGGTCGTTTATGAAGAGGATGAATAAAACAGGCGAGATAACAGAGCCCTGAGGTACACTAGAGTTGATAGCATGAAGTTCGGTGAGGAAGCTATCGACCCTAATTGCAATTGATCTGTCAGAAAGAAAGCTAGTAATCCATTTAATGAGGGTGTCATGCAGACCAAACATTGGTAGTTTAACAAGGAGACCTTTGTGTCACCCGATCAAAGGCTTTGGAGGTATTAAGAGAAGTCACTCTGCTCTCACCATAGGATTCTAGAGCAGAGGACCAAGCATAAAAAGCGTGAGCCAGAAAGTCACCAATAGATCTGGCTTGTCGAAAGCCATACTGGTTATCAGAAAGAAGGTTGTTTGTTTCAAGGAGGAGGGCAAGCAGTTGTTTGATGATGATAGTCTCCATAATCTTAGAGATGGGTGAAGTGATTGCTATAGGACGATAGTTCAAAGGGTCAGAATGTCCCCTTTTTGGGGATAGGGAAACGTGGGCAAGTTTCCAAGAAGAAGGAAATATGCCATCTGAGTAGGAAAGCTGAAAGAGTTTGTTGAGAACAGGAGCGAGTTTAGAGGCACAGGATTTAATAACCATAGCTGGGATACCATTAGGGCCTTTTGATTTAGAGGCGTTGAGCTAGAGAAGGGGTTTTCGAACCATGTGTGTAGGGGACTTAACAGATGGCATTGTGGTGGTGGGTGTAGGGTGGAGAAGAGGCTTGAATTATTCATCATCCAGATTGGAAGCAAAGATAGATGCAAACAGGTTGGCCTTAGATGAAGGAGTGTATGAAGAAGAGCCAGAGTTGTTTTTCAGAGGTGGAAAAGAAGAGTAACAAAAGTTTTGTGAGACAACATTGGCTAAGGGCTAAAAGGACCGAGATCCAGTCTGGCAGGAAGCAATTTTATCGTTGATACGATTGACAAAAGAGGTGCTGGCACTGTTAATAGTTTTTTAGATTACGTGCTTGTACAAATAAAGCTCTGGATTGTGGAGTTTGAAGGAACTTCCGCTGTTTGAAGCGATGGTTTTTAGTCCTCACAGCTTTAGCACACTGTGAATTGAACCATTTTGGAGGATTTTTCTTGCCAGGCTTACAGAAAGAGGGCAAAGAAAGATCCATACCAAGTAGAAGTTCATTTGTAATAAAAGTGGCAAAAGAGGAAGGATCATTAGAAAAGCCAGAGTACCAGGGATATGAGGAGTAAAAGGTGCGAAGAGAGTCCCAGTCAGCTTTGCTAAAGTGAAATGCCTTTTGAGTGGAGAAAGACTTATCCTGATGGGAGACAAGGATGTCATGCTGCAAGGTGATGAGGCAGTGATCAGAGTGACCAGGCGGGGAGTCTGCAGTGGGTTTGGAATAAATGTTTGGGTTAGATGTAAGAAAAAACAAGGGTATTTGCCTTGTCTCTTGAACGATCAGGGATACTTGTGGGTTCTGAGATCAACTGAGTCAAGTCGTTCACAATGGCAAAGGCCTCTACATCACGACCAGCAGGGTTAGTAATATTTGAAGAGTAGACAAGCCAGTCTAGATTGAAGAGTAATAGCATCAATTGATTTAGATAGATAATCAAATAGGAGGTCATGATTATTTGAATTTGGTGAGCGCTATGGAGTGCAAATGAATTTAGAAGTATTAGGAAGGGAACTTTATGCTAGATGAGTTGAAAATCGGGAATTGAGTAGAGAGGAGATAAAACGGAGTTGTCGTTAGGGTCAAGTGGTCTAAGCTTAGTTTCAGTGAGGAAGAGAGCATGAGGGCTTGAGGATTGGAGATGTTGATGTACAGAGTAGAGATTGGAGGATAGTCAACGACTGTTGGAAAATGAGATAGAAATGCGTTTAGAATGTGCCACATTGGTAGCTGCAGTAGTGTCGATATCTGTGTGATTGAGAGACATAGTATTAACATAAGAGTAAGTGATGATTGGGTCAGTTAAAGCGACAGAGGCAATAGTTATCAGTGAGCCTACGCGAATTCCCATAGCTAACCTCTGGCCTCAGAAGGGCCCCCGGAGCTGCAAGCTAGGAGTGGCTCCAGTCGCGAACTGGCATAGCAGACAGCCCGAGATTGTACACCAGCTGATAAGGCAGCCTCCCAAAGCGCTACCAATGGGTTCGGGCCTCTGTACTATTTGGCGGCAGGCCTGCAGTGCACCTTTTGCAAAGGTATCCTCAGGTATAGCCTTGGATCAAACACGCGCAGCAACCTCCCACAGCCACTCATTGTAGTAACCTTACCAATCGTAAAGACCCGGACTCTCTATCCTAGTGCTGAAAGAGATAAAGTCCCTAAAGGCACCAATAGATACAGCGGTGGTACCACCCCGGACAAGGAGACAACTCATCTACCAATTCATGTCACCTTATGTCTAAAGTAATAACAAGGAAAATTGAAGTATATCTAGAGGGGCCCTCAGTCCGTGTCCAATTTGCATGACCAGCCAATCGGTCGGGGGGATTTTTCATAGCCACGCCTTTCTAAAACTATTTGAGTGTTGTGTAGAGTTTTCAATTTATTTCTTGTTCATTTTCTTATCTACTTCATGTGATATGTCTCTGAACACAAATCTTTGCGATACGAAATACAACCTTTTGGGGGCCATGGCCCCCGTCCCTCTATATACAGTGTGTTTTCTGAAATTTTACCAGATTTTCTAGATTACGCATTATTTTTGTACACTTTCTGATGTTGTGACGTGTTTCCTAAAATTTTAGTGTGCTTTCGACCTTGGAATGTGTTTTGTGACATTTGAAGAATTTCTTAAACTACAGTGCATGTTCAATTTGTATGAGCAACTGTAATTGTAGCTTCATTTATGTTTAGGCTACGTACCACCAACTGGTATTCGAGTTGTTATCGATGGAGAACTTGCAGAAGCTGTGAAAGCTGCTATCATTTTGGCATCAATTGCGGTTTTCATCATCCTGCTTACTAGTAGGTTTTGATGCATTTTTTTAATGGCAGTTGTAAAATGCAGGTCACCGTATCATATAAAATGCAGGCCACGCTAGCAGCCGATGTACGGAGGCGATGCGATTCATTCTGTGTCATACAGATACAGAAGCATGGCTAGAGGCCGTCAATTATTCTAAAAATGTTTTGACTGTTTTGAGATGACAGATCGATAACTTAGGCAGGGATGAAGCGCGCCCATATCAATACCCAGTCAATATCGAATGATCAGGCTTTTCTGTACTTACTTTGTAACTGGCTGGGCATTTTGTGTTGTACAACTATTTTGTAGTAAAAACTGTGGCACTTATTTGACTGCGGCGCTTAATTAATCATTTACGGCAAACGGCTGCAAGCCTTTCCCACAGCCTTGACCCCTTACATACTAAAGCATACCTCCCTTTTTCCGATATGACCTACATTTTACATTACTTGGTCACCTGCATTTTACAGTTTGCCCCATTTTTAACAACTCGATATATGATAATACTTATTTAAGCAATTGGATATGCTCCACCTTATACATGGAAATTCTTGCCCCTCCACATCAGACAACCTGAGACTATTTTCAGGAGGCAGTGAACACTTATTTTGCTGACCAAGCAGTTACTTTCTAAATACCTCTTTCTATAGATACTCTAATTGTTAGAAAATTAATTTTTATTCTAAAATATTTTGATTCAATGCAATTATTTGCTTTTATTACTTGTCCTTGTTGAATGTGCCACAGAGTATTATAAGTATTATTTTATTTTTATTGTTGTTGTTATCATTAAAATGCTGAGAATAAATACATAAGTATACAGTATTCTTTTATTGGTATTCATAACCTCTGTCCCTTATCTTGTATACATATTAACAAGATACTTAGCTGCATTGCATAGGCCATAGATGTGAGATTCAAAGCATTCATAACTGTTTTGAATGTAACAGCTTTCTTGTAAATTCTGGCTTGCCTTTTCTACTGTGTAACCCTTTATTTGCTACATTCATGCTGTTTTTGATAAATTTGTCTTCCACTTCCAAACGAGACCTCCCTAAGACCATTTTTACTCCCGTCAACTCAAGATGAAACCAATTGGTCAATGCACTTTTGTCACTTTTGCCACTTTTCATCTAAATGGTAAGCATGAATAGAGGAAGTGCTGTTCATTTTGGTAAACAAGTAAATGATTGTTAACCACGAGCTGTTTTTATCTTTGGCTTCTATATATTATGCAGTATTCATATTAATAAAGAAGAGATGTGCAGCTTCTAAACCACGCAGGCGACTTTCAGATGTTGAGAGAGGAGGAGAGGAGGAGAGACATAGACTTGATTCGTTTGGGGAATATGGAGTACAGGAGGAAGGTGATGGACTGCCTGGAGTGCAGACCTCTACAACTGGCAGCTGAGGAGAAAAAAGGTTACCAATTGTTCCCCTGATAGTATATTAGGGTGACACATTCCAAAACCCTGTATCAAATTGTATTATGAATTATAGTGAAACTTCTCATTCCAAGAGGAATGTACTTTCTCTTAGCACTGTAATTCATTCGAATTTCTTTTTTTCATATTTAAATACTATAAAAATAGGAATTTTGATTTTTAATTTAATTAGAGTTTAATATGTTTTAAATGAATTCATAGAAATTTAATTGTCATTTGTCTTTACTACCTGGTCATGGATTTTAACTTTCAATGTCAACCATTTTTTTTTATAATTCAACGACTGAATTACAACTACAAACTTATATTAAAGTGGCGTAGAAGGAGTAAACATTCTATAGAAAGTTAGTAGTTCACGACCACACCTCTGTACAATACGATTTGCACGACGAAACCACAGGAGGTGTGGTCTAGCACATCTCTCCTGCAGCCAACATGGACAATGAACACTACAAATTAACATGTAACTATCAGCAGTACAATTCCTATTCCAAAAGGGATCCTACACTCAAGAAACTCATTATGCAATTGAATTGACCCCCAGACACCTCCAGTTTAATTGAATGTAAATATATATGCCACGATGGACATGTGTATGACCCCTATTGGAATAAGTTCGGCACAGGAAAAACAAATAATGAATAAACAAACAGATACACTAAAATAAAATGACATAGACAGACATAAATGGCTGCAACTAAATAAATCTGTTAGTAGAGTTGATGCAGAAGATTGTCGCCAAGAGAATGCTCTTATTCGAAATTTCATTGAAGGCATCATTGCCATAAAGTAAAAAAGTGAGCAGTTCTTGGTCGTTCAACCCACTACAGTCACCTCCATGAGATGCACAAATGGATGTAACTTTGCCAAGGAGCACAGTTCTGTGGACAGTATATTCTTGGCAGAGCAGCATGAAATGAATAGTGGTTTCAATGCCATCATTTGACAAGCACATTTGGTCAGTGGTATCAAGGAAATTATGTCTAAATTTGTGTTCACGAAGAGGACTCAAACCCAATCTCAATTGAGTTAATCTACACACTCCTGCCTGGTCATGAATGCCATAAAGTTGTCCTTTCATAGGTCTTGCTAATCTAATCAATTTGGTTTTAAAAAGTGAAAGGGATCTTACTTCACGAAACTCTAAACTCAGATTGTTCCACTCGTTAATACAGTGTGGGAAAAAACTGTTTGTAAAGGCATCAGTTCGACGTTTTGGTGCTTTGAAGCTATGGTTGTTTCTAATGTCATATCTTTGTTCTCTTTTTTCTGGAAGTAAGGAGGATAGATAGTCAGGGACAAGGCCATTAATGATTTTAAAAAAAAGAATCAGTCTTCTGTACCACCTTCTGTCGCTAAGCGACTCCCACCCTAATCCCTTATAGATTCTTTCGGGAGAGGTGCCTCGCCATTCACCAGTGATAGCAAGAGCCGCATTGTATTGCATTGACTCAAGTCGATTCATTAGTAGATTTTGCCTATGTTCATGCGAGTAGGGGTTATCCACAGGTGGAACGTGATAGATTACGTCACAGTAGTCAAAATGTGATCTGACATGTAGCTTATATGTTTGATCCAATGAAGGGCGTGGTAGGTAGCGGGAGAGAAGTTTAATCATACCTATTCCTTTGTTGGCTTTACAAAGGAGCTCCTTTATGTGGGAGGAGCCTCAAACATCGAAAGTGACATGAAAGCTGCAATTCGCTGGTATAAAAACAACGAAATGGTTGCAAACCCAGAAAAATTCCTACTAATGTTCATAGGCCTAAAAGACAACATTAAATTGTGTATTGATATAAATGGCATCGTGGTCCAGATGACTGATAGCGTAAAGCTATTGGGTGTGACAATTGACTCTATGCTAAACTTCAACCAGCATGTACAATCAATCTGCAAAAAAGCTTCAAAAAAGTCAGGGCTTTTTCTAGAATTGCTCCAAACCTTGAATACGAAAAAAATGTCATGCTATATAATTCGTTTGTACTATCAAACTTTAATTATTGTCCGCTAATCTGGATGTTTAGTGGAAAATCATCGAACAATGAAATTAATAGAATTCATAAACGCGCCCTGAGAGTGCTATTGGACGACTATGGGTCTACCTTTGAAGAGCTTCTGCAGAAGAGAGGTGAGCATACGATACATACTAGAAATTTACAAGCATTACTTTTGGAGGCATACAAATGCTTAACCTCAAAAAATCCCTCCTTTCTGTGGGATCTCTTCGAGCGTAGGCCCACAAACTACAATCTTAGAATAAAGGATCTCGTCCAACTACCAAGTACGAAAACAGTAAGGTACGGATTAAATTCTCTGAGATTTAGAGGAAGCATGCTATGGAACACACTCCCTGACATGATTAAATCTGCCAAAAATGACAGACAGTTTAAAAACAGAATCAAAGATTGGACGGGATCCACATGCTGTTGTATAATTTGTGCATAGCATTGTAAATAAGAAGATCAGTTGGCCTGTATTAGTTTTAAAACTATTTATTTTTAGCCAACTTTAAAGAAATGTATTATTATTATAATATTATTATAGGAGAAAGTTAACTTTTTATCCAGGATAAGCCCAAGGTGTTTGTGCTCATCAACAGAAGAAACTAGTATATCGTTGAAGTAAACTTCTGGATGGTCCGTTTGACCTCTTTTACGAGAAAAAATCAATTGCACAGCTTATTTCGAAGGTTCAGGATTAAAAGACACCTTCCACTGGTGTGCCCACATTTTTATCAAAGAAAGGTCGGAGTTAATAATATTGGAGGACAATTGAGGATCATGAACAACTGAGAATAAAGACGTGTCGTCGGCATATATCCGAACATTTGATTCCAGTCCATCCGGCAGGTCGTTGATATAAACAAGGAATAAGAGTGGGCCTAAGATCGATCCCTGCGGAACACCGGTGGACACATGTTCCCAACCGGAGCATTTACCATTTATAATAGTTCTTTGCTGGCGCTGGCGTTCGGATAAAAATCTAGTGAGGAGTTTCACCAGATTGCCACTTATTCCGCATCGTCGGATCTTGAAAATGAGACCTTCATGCCAGACTCTATCGAAAGCCTTGGAAGTATCCAGATAAACAGATCTTACATCTAAGGCAGGCCCGTCGGAACCGGGGGGCTGGGGGGGCTTCAGCCCCCCCCCCAATATTTTGTAACTATTTGCTCTTTAAATTTTCGAGAAAACATTGCAAAGCCATACTATAAATTCGCAAAAATATCAACCAGTTCAGTTACCAGTTATCCCTTTCAATCATTTATTGCGTGTTCAAAGAACCAATGTATACTTGATCAGGAACGTTAAACAGCATGAGCGAAGAAAGTGAAGTCTTGAAAACTGAATATTATATGCGAAGATGCTGTGATTTAAGAGGATCATTAAATTGTTTTTGGCAGTGTTTATGATTTCTTAAGTTGACTGCTGGCGTACATTGCACGGAGACAGCAGGAAAGTTTTGCTGTCAATGACTGCAAAGTGTTCCGTTAGCTTTTTCAGCCACAGGTAATGTTAGTAGATGACTGCAGATACATAGATTCCAGCTAATTTACAACTTCCATTTTAAAAATTGTCTTAATTCTGTAAATAGTAATTCATCCATTAAAAATGGCAATTTGCATAGCCAGGTTGCTTTCCAGCAATCTAAAGGGCGTGGTCGAACAAAAATTCTCCCGGAGCCCAGTGCAGTTTGCTTTATTCACAGCCCCCCCCCCCCAATATCAATTTCGTTCCGACGGGCCTGTAAGAGAGGATTACAGTTAAAGGCAGAGAAAATTTCATGGGTGATTGCTATTAGCTGATTTATTGTTGAGTCTCCTGGCCTGAAACCCGATTGCTTGTGTAAAAGAAGACTATTTTTGTCAAGAAACTCATAAATACTGGAGTAAATAACGTTCTCGAAAATTTTGCCAAACACAGGCAGAAGGGAGACAGACCTATGAGTTTTGAGCAATTGTTTTGAAGATTTTTTGTGGATAGGCACAATATTTACCATTTTCCATATTTTTGGGAATACTCCTTTCTCAGGACAATTTTGAAAAATAATTTTAAGTGGGGTTACGATTGAGGAGTCACAAATAAGTATCATTCTTACGGAAATTCCATCCCAGCCATGCGCTTTATTAGGATCAAGGGAGCGAATTAAGTTCAAAATTTCCTCCTCAGCAATGATACATGCATCTAAAGTATCATCAGTTAAGAGATGAAGCTGTGGAAGGGCGCTTCCTGTTTCAGTTAAAGAGCATTGTTGAGAAAAGTGTGAGTTGAAAAGTTCAGCTTTCTTGGTACAATTAGTCACAAATACGTCATTAACTAGAAGTGATGGGATGATCGGAAAATTATTCTTATTAAAGAAACTATTCATGATAGACCAGTACTTTTTAATTCCTGTTTCCTTATTGGCTAGATCCTTACCTAGGCTTTCAAAATGAGTATGCCTGGCATTTTCAATTGATCGGCGTACCTCTTCCCTCAATAAATCAACTTGATCCCTATCCTCCTTCTTATAACCCATACGAATATACTTTCTGTAGGCTCTTTTACTATGCCGAAGAAGATTCTTAATATAACGATTTGTCTACGGTGGATCACGTGGTTTGACATTGATAGTCCGATTGGGGATGAAATTGGATAATATGTTTAGAAGAGTCTAATGTTAACCATGTCCACTGTGTCTTTGTTTAGAGAAATCTATCAATCAGAATACCCCCACCATTCTCAGGGATGCCAGCTCATTGAATTCCTTAGTTAGGTTTTGCAATTTTCAAACCTGCCAGATGGCATAGGGAAAAAGAAATGCATAAAAATTCAGGTTTAGCATAAATTTTGTTAATTTGGTATACCATATTGTGACTGAGTATGAATTTGGCACAAAATCTCGGATCAAAAACTGTTTTTCCCATATTTGATCCTCAGTGAAACAGTGGCAGAATAGCAACAATATTATTATACTTATATGATATTTACCATTCATATATTTATACATTAGTTCCAAAAAATTTCAGACAGTTAAATTTTCAGACAAATAGGTGGTCCGAAGATTTTACCGTCCGAAATTTTTAGCATCCGAAATTTTATCACAGCTATAATACATCAGATGTGGATAAATCGATACGCACGAGCTACCTGCGGCTCTTTGAAAGGTAGTCTACGACTCGAGAAACGTTTCTACACTTATAAGATGAATATAAAAGACTTTTCTTACAATTAGAATAGAGTGAAATTACTACCTACTAGCAAATTTTACTTTAGTATGAATTCGCAATTTTTTGGTACCAGCTCTGTTAATTTTCATTACTATTTTTAGCGACGAAAGAGAACTATTTCTGTCAGTTCTATCTTTCCCTTGCCACTCTCAGCCATCTGGTTCTTATTACATGTGGCCATTATCCTAAAGGAACGTGGCAACTCCTGTACCATATAGGAATTTTGTGCGATTCTTCTGTAGATGAATTATTCACTGAGCTAGGAATGGAAAGTTCAGAATAAAGCCGTCGAGTAATCTGCTGCTGATTTTGTTCGAAAATGCCATCCTAAACATATGCCTGTAAAATATAATGAGAATTTTATAGATAATATTTTAGCAAATTGAAATAAGATTCCTGCCTCTCTGTAAATTCCGCATAATTAAACTACAATGCTGAATTAATTTACAAGGCAGATTGATTTAGAGGCAACAATGTTGTTTATTGAGAATCTAAGCGATTGGGCTAAAAAAAGAAATACTAAAAGCTCATATCAGCAGCAAAACCCTTTCCCTGTTTGTAGTGCAGTATGACAGTCCAGTGGCGGATCCAGCATGGAGCCATTTGGGGGGGACCCCTGTAGGTAAACACATTCGACCAACGACATGGTAATTACCAACTTCAATTGTTAGGGACTATGGTCCCAGTTGCCCAACCTCCCGGTCCCCTGGACCCGCTCTGTAACTGTAGTCCTGTGTAGTGGCATGTAGTGTGTAGTGTTGTAGTACAATGTTTTTGTTATGGCTTGTTGAGTGAATGGTGTTATGTGTTGTTTATGGGTAATTTAGAATACATATTGTAAGAGTCAACCGCAGTGGGGACTAGATGACCATGTGTCTTTTCCCACTGTAGCTGACTCAGACTAGTCAGTATTTGTGTTATTTTAGTGGTAGATATAAAAATAGGCTGAATCAATAAACTCACAATGAAAATACAAGGGAGAATAAGGTTTCTTATGCTTGCTCTCCAAGTCACACCCTGCACAAAAGTGAAGCAAAGAGTGTTCCTCCCATTAGTAAGGAAAAGACGAAACACATAGCTAACATGTTCACATCATAGTTATTATGTTCACAGTAATGAAATCGAGCATATTTCTCCCAATGCAACTGATCTATCAATAAAAAACAGTCCATTGCATTCCACTAGACATAAAAGCTCCTAATGGATTCAATCCATGTTTCATAAAGAATCGTTGGAACAATATTATCTAATGAAAAAAGCTCCATATATGTGGGATATGTGACGCAATTACTTCAAAACTGAACCAGAGGACCCATTCCCTAATCTTATGTAAAATAACACGATTTTACAGCGTAAGAAATATACAGAAGTTAACACAAAAATACACAAGTTCCTTTGTAACGATCAATGATGTCTCTAATCCTTTCACGCTAATATTCTTTCACTGACGGTGATTATAGTGCAATAAACTCAGTAACGCTAACGGCAAACAACAAATTCCACGAACGACGACTTTGACTCGCTCACAACAACACTGTTAACGACGACAACTGCTAACGACGACTTCACATAACGACTGACTTCACAAAACATTACATGTCTTATTTATATTAACACACATGACGTAACAAAATAATTATAACATATGACAGACTAAGGGGGCAATGCAATGGCATGGTAACACAACACAACAAACGACAGTACACTAAGATTAGACAATACGTCACAGACAAGTAAAGCAACATGATGACAGTAACAGTTGGAGATGATGATGATGATGATGCAACACTTATGATGACGGGGCAACAAAAAACGGAACACACAGGAACAGAGAACCAACGTTACTGAACATGACGAAATGAGGATAAAAATAAAACTAGTATTATAACACTTACTTTAGATGAAGATGGACAAGATGCAAATTAGAACCATTATGTTGAGTTTGGGGTATTTTAAGAAATTTCTTGGTTCTATTTGCACTTCTCCAAAATTTTTGTCCGAAATAGTCCTAAATCCTCAAATTTAGCTTCACAAATTTTTGTCCGAAAATCAAACGTCCGAAATTGAACCGTCCGAACTTGTTGGGAATTAATGTAGGTAATTGTTCATGTAGCCTCCACTAGATGAATCGATTTTGCTGAAGAACCCCACCTATTATGTGCTTCTCTTCAGAGCTCTCGCCTCTTAGGCTTTCTACAAACCAAAGCTGACAATAATTTCCTTCTCCTAGGATGACTGCTGCAGAGCTCATTCTGGCCGCAACATTGGCTATTCCTAGGAGTTGGGTTCGACTGCCAGAGACTATATTCCGTAAATCATCGAATTAGCTCCCTGGGAGCTTATTTAACCTTGATATTTTTTGGGCTTTTTCTAGGGAGGGCCTATTTGAGGGGTCTCTTATAAAATCATTTGACATATGTCGTATAGATATCTCATTGTCAGTTCCCTTTTTCTCCATACTGTTACGAGAACAGTGTGAAGCTAAGCATTTGTCCTTATCAAGGTCTTCATCATCATCGGAGTTGGGAGCTTCAAGGGGTGCTTATTTACTTATTGAAGTTATAGGACGGGGCTTATTCAGGGGAGAGGCCATTTCAAGGATTTACGGTAACTGCCTGTCATCGAAGGAATCACATTAGCTCTTCTGTGCTTTAAAGCAACTAAGTACAAATCTTAATTTTCGGACTGTACTGAATAAAATTGTCTTTTGTCCCAGCATTTCTTCCCTGGCACCACCCCTGGAAATCAGTGCCCAGATGTCCTTGAAATCCTCTCAGGGACGACGCCAGCCATCACAGACTGGGGGGATCCTCTCACATCCTCAAACCTTTTCGGCACTAGTACGGTTTTGCACCTCACAGGGATCTACGATCTACCCTCATAAATTATACCTCATTCGATAGATCTTCAACTGCACATTCATATGCTACCCCATTTGCTCCCTTGGGTTAGGAGCAGGGTAAGGGTTGGGGCTAGGGTTAGATATTTCTTGTCAGCCTTTATGAATATCAGCGAAATACGTACGATATTCATAATATCGGATATGAAATAACTGACGCTAACCCTAACCTTTTCCTTACTGCTAGCCCTGCCCCTAACCCTAGGGGCAAATGGGGTAGCAAATGAATGTACTGATGAAGAGCTATCGAATGATGTATAATTTGTGAGGTTAGCTCCCTGTAGTCGCTGTGAGCTGTGAGGTGCAAAACCGTACTAGCGCCACCTTTTCTCCTCGAATTTGGACAACTACAGTATTGATCTTGGAGAAAGCTGGGGATACGTCCCCTTATTCGCCCCTTGGCGCGCCTCGGACTCCTTTGTGCGGTTGATCATAGAGGAGCTTCCTGTTGAGATTTCTCCCTGAGACGTATGACTTACAGGTGGCATTCTATATACCTATTGCTGGATACCTAATGCTCGCCGTCTGCCATTTCTTGTTTTCTGTTTGTGTTGCCCACTTCGACTCAGTCGAAGATATTGTGTCCTGACATTTGTACTAGAGGGAGTGTACTCGATTCATCAACAGATGAAACCATATATTTGAGAAAAAAGCTAATTGTGATATTCCAGGATCAAGCATGGGAAAGGCGGCGGATTATAACCTTACAAGTCAAAGAGGAAGGTAAGGAAATTGACAGTCAGAGAATTTAGCAGTAATCAGTAATCGATACTGATGTAGATATTACACCATACTACATTATTTATTGTAGTTTCTAAGATCCTTATGGTTGCTTTATGAGCTACAGTAATCTATGCCAACTCATACTTTTCAATTATATTTTTTCGTATCATTGGGTTCCGATCGGTTCTGTGCCTCTAGCTGCTGATAACTGGTATATGCAACAAAGCGGAAGTAAGATACCTACCTGACCAGGAACAACGAAAAAGTGTAATTTTTTGTTAGTTTTTTGCCAGGGAGCATAGCAGTAAACAATATCGCAACGTGTTCTGTACTCAGCCTATCACCAACAATGTACCCATGCATTTGCCAGTGATCAATTCTGTGAGACATGGAAGCCAGGAGACTCTAGTTTCCAAGCTCGGCCCGGCCCAAGTGGACTTCCCGCCCAGCTTTCAATATGCACATTTTTATAAGAAACCTTGGTCAAGGCCTAGTAGTAAAAGGTTCTTAATTTCTGGCCACATGTTAGATCTAAACGTTCCATAAACTTTTCTTTAATGTACTGAAAGACATTGTAGGGAAAACGAAAGCAAACCGTAATAGGCTGTGTCTTTTGTAGTGCCCATTAGGCTTATTGGCTTTTCAGCTCATAAAACATACTGTAGTAGTTATGCAAAAGTAGACTGTTAAAAGATGCTGTTTAGAGGTCATTCGAATCAAAGATGACCATCAGTTAATTCTCCATCAAATATTTATCTATGACCGGAACAGTGTCTATGGTTCCTAGAACTCCCATATGGTGGTGCATCCCCCAAAAGTTCACTTTAGAATCCCAATAAAGACCTTCAAAATGAAGTTGCAAGCCATTGTAAAGGATGGCACTTGGGTTAACACTTGTTGTGAGAAAGCATCAAAGCAGTTTTGTTTTCGATTCTAAGTTTTTGGTGGGAGATATAATTAATTTTATCACAGGGAAAAGGAATGGTTGCCACTTAGAAGGAGCTTTATAGTTCAAAGTCTATTTGTTGCAAAGTTAGTAATCAAGGAAAGGTGTATCAGGTATAGGAACAGGTAATGGTTTTAATTTGGACTTAAATTACTTCATTGTGGCAGACTTTTGGACAGAGGTGGGCTATCCCCTCCCATTACAAGGCAGTAGGCTGGTAAATTAGGTGCAATTGATGTTATTAATATTAGCCCCTTTCTGTTCTTGATATTCTATTCATCTTTTCTCTAGACTAGCATTTTACAATAGCTCTCTCTGCACTGCAAACAAGAAAATCTGCACAATTTAGCATAGGATTCACAATAGCCTTTTTGTGTTGCTTCAGTATCTTTCAGAGCTTTCGCTTTGATTTTCACTCACAAAAGAAAAATTTGCCACTCATTCTTAATAGTTTGGTTAAGGAAGAATTGAAAAAGAGAATACCCCTTTTTGGCAGTAATAGGTACTAATTTTACACACTTTTCTAGCTAAATGTCAATTTTATATAATATTTGTATTTAAAGCTGTTCCTTGAATCACCTGAATCCCACTGTGTTGGGGGTTGTTCTGTGAGCCTCCAGTGTTGAGCTGTGAATGATCAAGTAACTGAAGCATTCTGAGGGTGCTGGACCTACAAGCAATGGGACATAACACAAAAAACCGTCACTGATATTCTGTTTTGCAACTTGAGAGCTTGTGTCTTTACTAAGAGTTGATTTGCTTTTATAGTAAAGGATGCATAATGTAATACCAGTGTGCACCCACCTGTCATTGTAGGTGACAGGTGGTAAGTAAGCTGAGAATTTTGATGCCCAGTGATCTCATAGCATTTCAGATATGATGTTTGATCATCATTCATTAGTGTGCTACTCTGTGACAGTCATAGCAGCATTCACTGTTTTGAGGATCTTTGATGTTTTTGATTGTACCGCATGGATGTAGGGTGGCTTTATATTTGGGGGGCTGCAAGCTGTCTTCTTAAATCACTGATATTTTTCCTGAATGAGTAGTTGTCTAGCCCTATTAAGCTGCACCTATTTTGGGAAAACTATTGTTTTTTCAGAAGAAATTGCCTAAATGAAATAAATTTTTGCTCAGCTGGGGGGTTGCAGCCCTCCCGGGCCCCTACCTTGATATGATTGTTCTGCTAACTACCAAGCTTTCACCTATGCATCAAACAGTTGATGCATAAGTACCATAAAGATAGCGTACAAGTCATTGTTTGTTCCCTTGGCTCACAAATTATCAGAACAAGTTACAGTTTTGTCATGAACAAATCTTGGCATCTTTCAACATTGTCGCTACTAGACCATTGACACAGAGGAGCCTCTTCCTGCCTCAAGTGAAAAGCAGAATTTAAAGCTTTTATAGCCTTCTAGCTTGGTCCCTACTTGACCACTGAATAATTTTCTTGCAGACTTAAATGGTCACAAGTCTGTCTGGACTGATCACAAAAGCAGGGGCATATTGGACTAGCCCCTCTTTTGGCATACAGACCAATTTTAGAGGCTGATTACATGAGGCAGGTTAGCCCAGTTATCCAAGCTGGGTCAGTTGGCCCAGTGTCAGTAGAACTTCCTGTTATTCAAACAATTTTAATTACATGACAAATGTGCTGGCCTGGAACTGAGATTCTTAATCTGCTTTCATATAATCAATTTCAAATGGGCTCGGCTTGAAAACCAAGCTGAGTTTTGAACAATGCCTGCATTTTGAGCCATCATATAATATAGCATTCTACCATTACTGATCTATACTGCACGTCTTTTCCAGCAAAGTTTTCTCACCATCATGTATTTTGATCTACTATTTAAACTGCCTGGTCTTGTAGCTAGTAGCATATCAAGTTCTGATCAACACTTCTTGTAAAAGCTATATGTATATAAATTATGCAGTTGAGCTGAAGCAATAGTGACTTAAACACCCTCAAACTGCTGGCTTACTGTTCTCATAACTAAGAATTGCTTTGTGGTATGAAAGCAGCTATATTGAAAAGCTTGAATTAATGCACCAGACTGTTTTCCATCATCTTCAAGGCATAGACAGTTTGGGCTAGCCTGTTCCATATAATCACTCAGAAAGTTCATCTGGGCAACCCTGCTCCATGTAATCATCCTCTTAGCTGCATATTAAATGGGGCCATCATATGGGATTGGCTCACTAGTGAAACTTCCTTAAAAGATTTCCTGAAATAATTTATTGGCTATTGGATATGACTCATTTTATTTAACATCAAAGCAGTGGAGTATCTGTAGATATTTTCAAATATATTCATTTTAACCAGGCATTTCAATCAGATGCACACGATCGCACACAAGCACGCAGGCACGCGGCAAACTCAGTTTGCGCTCTTAATTTATCACTTGCGCCAGCTTTATGCAAAGTATACATCCAAGTACTAAGGAAAGCTATAGCAATTGAATGCTTAGCACACACAAACGATCCCACGGACGCGATCTAATCTTATCTTACATTCAGATATCATACGTCAAAGATATGCCTATCTTACATTCAGATATCATATGTCAAAGGTATGCCACTCACCTGCTGCACAAGACTATTTTGTATTGATTTTTACAGTCTCATTGTGTAGTAACTGGTGATTGTTTGCTTTTGCATGTTTGCATCTTTTTATAGTTGTATTTTTCACAGTTGAGCGACTCTCTCTAAATCTCTTGGCCGAGTGCCACTTTCTTAAGATTGTTGAATTTTAAATATTTTGTTTGTAAGATTTTTGTTTTCATCTTTTTTGTCTGATTTTTATTTTGGGCAAGCTAACAGAGTTTATAGTCATATTTCTAAGGCCTAGCATATTGTTCACACTTTACCGTTTGACATTTGATCTCATTCAGAGTATGGGCTAGAAATTTTTTCTAGGCTATTCTGTGCTTCAAATTTGAACATTCTTAAAATCATTGAAATGTCCTGGAAATTTTCTGGAGTTGTTTTTGAATTGTTTTGCATATTTTGGTGGCCCCACTAAAGCTTCTTAAAGTTGACCCTATTGTTTATTTATTAGTATATTTGTAGTGCTTTCCCTTGCCTTTTATGTTCCCAGTTTCATCCCCTCTCAAATGTGGCATTTATTGAGCACTATAGAGTGATTAACTTGACCTGGCATTAACCATAATGAAATGCACTTCATCAGTGTATTATCATTTAGTTTTTACTGAAGTGTAAGTTTCTTACAATAGACTTCTTGTGCCAGAATTTTGTGGAGAATGGTACTATAGCTGTTTTCAGTGTCTACATGGTCTTCATAGATTTCTACTATAAAGGAAGACTTGCATACAACAAATGAATGAGAGCCCTAAGATATTCATAAACATTGATTTAAGCATTTTCTTACACATTTCTAAATGGTAATATAGAAACTAAATCATCTACAAAATCTTTTTCGACTCATTACTATGCAATATATGTTAGTAGGTGATAAATCTTTTCCAGTCTTAGTTTTAAAAAATGCTGTTACACACTTTTTTATAAGAAGCAAAACTTTCTCCCACCAGCCTGGATGTTTGTTGATATTTTGTCAAATCCAGCGTTAAATGTTTCCTACCAGTTTTGTAAAATTCTTGAAATTTCATATAGCTACAAAGTAACTGTAAGATGAGAAACAGAATTGCTAGTGAAAAGCATTTGAAAGGAGGCTGTATATTGTTTCCAGTTTAATACAAATTTTTCTTGCAAAAACAGATTTTACAACTTGTATTTTGGAATTCAGCCTACCTGAGTTTCTTAAGGTTTTCTTAATTTTTGCCTGAGTTGAGCCGCATGTTTTTTATATATACTTATTTCTTGATAAGTGTTTAAGAGTTGTATGGGGCTCATAGGCTGCTCTTTGGCCACCCCAGCTATAAACTCAGAGGATGCCACAGGTTGGAATGATTTCCGTCATGGAAAGTACTATTCTTTTTGTTTTACTTCCTGGGATGTTTGTAATGTTAGCCAGTCTACCATGCTGCATATTGTCAGTTTTTTTCTGTCATGTCTTCCCTCTTGTAATCTACCCACCTTTTATTCAGCCTTTTTATACTATCATTCACTTCACTTCATTTACATATCTTTGGCTCTCACCATGTCATATTGTCCACTTCTTCTCGGCATCCCTCTATGCACCAGGCACTTCCCTTATGTGGCTAGACTCTGTTGTTTCAAATCGTCCTATGTTGGTTTATTCACATGCTCTCCAAGGATATGATCCCCTGTCTATATATATACATATATATATATATATATATATATATATATATATATATATATATATATATATATATATATATATATATATATATATATATATATATATATATATATATACAGGACTTTCAGTGGGGGGCGAGCGATAGCGCGCGCGCTCGCAGGCACGCGCCCAAGGTTACATTTGGGAGCGATTAATCGCGCGCCCAGTAATAAAACATTCCGTTGTGAAGAGCGACATCCGGAATCCGACAATCGTTATGATCCATTGCTGACTAGTAGGCTCGCCCACTTGAGAAACTCCTTTTCGAAACGTATTAATTTTTAGTGGACTGGCACATGTTTGTCATTTCTTATTTGTTGGTAAGGTGGGGGTGCTTCTTCGTTTCCATTTGCTAACGCTCTCTTCGCTCGTTTGTCTTTGACTTTTCTGAACAGCATTAAAACCGCCGTTTACATTTTCAAGTCACTGAAACCCTTCATATGCTCAAATTCAAAGGTTGAGAGAGCGTTTTGTGAGCAACATACTCTCTGACAAATACGTCTCTATGTTACACAGTACCCTTGATGACTACTTGATAGTATATGGAAATCACTCTCTTTGGAATAAAGATGAGAGAGAAGAAATCACTGAGAGAGCTTTCATTTTTTAATTCATTTCATTTACAATTTCTTTATACAGGGTAAGTTTCAAATTTTAATATATTTGATTTTCAAACTATATAGCGTAGAGCTCTCGATACGTTGCGCAAGTCGAAAAGGCGCGTGAAAATAAATAATCTTCCAGGCATCCAACCGTCAACAGAAATCGATGGTCCCTTATCAGACGGTAGATCAGAGTCAGACAGTGATATTGATGAAATTGAAGAACTTCGCCTTTTTGAATCCGAACTTGAACTTTAGCAGACAAGGCAACGTGGAATTTGGTTACTTCTATTTTAGACATTTAACATGGGCTGATAACATTATTTTGATTAAGTACATTTATCGTTTTGAAATAAGAGTCAGTTGTTTCTATCAGTACCAAATCCTGTTATCATTTGAAGTTCAATGCTTGAAGGACATAGAGCGAAAACGAATGTAGGTCCTTTAAAGCCACGTAATATTTGCCAAACTAAATAATTAAAGGAAATCTTTACGATACCTAAAGGTCTAGGCTATGGCTTGCTTGTAGAAAAATGAAAGGGAAACGCTGTTGAGTTCAATTTTTCAAAAAAAACTTCGCTATGTCGTGTTCTCTAATAATTTTCAATCGCTCGCCCCACTCTGTTCACGCGAGTTTTTGGTCGCGCGCCTCAATTTCAGGGCGTGAATGCCCTGTATATATATATATATATATATATATATATATATATATATATATATATATATATATATATATATATATATATATATATATATATATATATATATATATATATATATATATATATATATATATATATATATATATATATATATATATATATATATATATATATATATATATATATATATATATATATATATATATATATATATATATATATATATATATATATATATATATATATATATATATATATATATATATATATATATATATATATATATATATATATTGCAACTAAAACCACATCTTAAAGATATCTTCAATGAACCTGCAATGCTAACATTTCGACGACCAATAAACCTTAAAGAACTGATCGGTAGTAATTACATTATAGATAACAAAGTTATTAGAAAAAGGTACCAAAGAAGACTTACTATACAATTCTGCCAACCTTGTAATACTGCAAACAGTCTATGCTGCAAACATGTCCCAACAACTAACTCATTTAAAAGCAACGTTACAAATGTTTCTTACAATATTTACCACACGACTAACTGCAAAAGCAGTAACATCATATACCTATTAGAATGCACAACTTGCGAATTACAATACGTTGGTAAATCGGAATGGCCCTTCAATCTAAGACTCAATAACTACAGACATAGAATTAAGTCCACTGACTTTGACAAATTGCTTCCCGTTGAACAACACTTTCGCCTACAAGGCCATGACTTCTCCGCAAATGCTAAATTCACCATCATAGAAAAGATTGAAAATGCCCCAAAAGAGAAAATTTCTTCAATTATAGAAACACATGAAGACAGATGGATAACACGTCTAAAAACTCTATATCCCAATGGCCTCAACAATAAACTTAACCACCCATAAATAAAACTACGTATACCAAGGGACAAGCCACAAACTTTTGTGCATTTGTTGTTTTTATACATTATTTCCCTGTGGCTTGTCAAAATCGTTTCATTTAACGAAATTTTACGAGTGCTTGTTTTTGCCATCTCATTAGGCGTAAGCCCGCTCGATATATTCTACGTCAAATTATATGAGTATCTATAAAAACAGTAACTTCAACAACTTATATCATTCTCCTGATGATGACCTTAGAGTCGAAACTAGTAGAGAATTTGTGATATTAACTTTCAGAAGGATTCCAGAGCGTCTTTTCTTTGTTCATCTTATATATATATATATATATATATATATATATATATATATATATATATATATATATATATATATATATATATATATATATATATATATATATATATTATATATATATATATACACACACACACACACACACACACACACACACACACACACACACACACACACACACACACACACACACACACACACACACACACACATATATATATATATATATATATAATATAGGAGATCATACCCATAATTTCTCTTTTAAGTCCCCCCTCTCAATTAAGCCCTCTCTCCTATAAGCCCCCCTTTGCAGAAGGAAAATGTTTTCAGCCCCCTCTCTATTAAGCGCCCCTCTCTATTAAGCTCCCCTGAAAAGTGTGAATACTTCTAAGCATACTTTATGTTGATAACAAGCATAAACTTTGTTGCATTGATGAAGTTCCTTAGTTTAGAAACAAAACCAGTCAAAATCAAGCTCAAACATCTATGTGCTGCAAACAGAAATGATAATAGTTGATAAGGATGACGATGTTATTTGCTAAGATTCCTGAAGTGTACGTATTTTATCACCATAGAAAGTCTGTTCATATTTCAAAAGTTTATTAAGACCTTCTCCTTTCAATTAAGCCCCCCCCCTCTGGACTGCTTGAAAATAATAAGCCCCCGGCAGGCTTAATAGAGAATTTACGATTTATATATAGTTATATATATTTGTATTTGTATTTATATTTCTGTACGTACGTATACTTACAGCAATTCACCATATGTTCATTTTGATTCTCTAGATATTGATTAGCAAGCCAAGCCAGATATCAGAATGTCTCTAAATAATAATTTGATCGATGCCTGTGTTGTTGTTGGTATGGATGAGCAGACTGGCCTTCTTCCAGTACCAAATCCATCGAGTAGATCTGAAAGAGACGGCATTGGCCTGGATGATGAACTTGGACCATACCAACTGAACGTTTTAGCTGTACTGACAGGCACAACTGCATTCTTCCCCTGTCAGCAAACTGAAATATCAGGTAATGTGAGCCTTTCAGAACGTATTATCAGGCCTGTAGGCAGCGCATATTCAAGGCATTTAACATTTTCCGGTGTAGATTTACTTTTGGCGACATAGAGAGTTTACATATTACATGGCACGTTCGCTGCCTCGATGTTCTGTTTTTGTCGCTTACATTTGCAGAGTTATATTGATGTTACTTGAGTGTTACTTTCGTTGAGGAAACTTAATGGTGAATTCTGAGGATAGTCTTTCTGAGGAAGGGATTCGGTTGTCTAACGGTTTGGCAGTATTAAAACTCTTGGCAGAAATATATGTAAATACCAGAGATGTCTGGCAACTATTTCAAACCCTATACTATGGTTTCATTCACAAATTAAGTATCGAAAAAAATTATCATTGTCATCACCCCCCTGCTCCCCCTCCTAAGTAGGGTATTGTCACACTAGAGTTGTTTGCCCACGTTATTGGATATGATTCCTGCAGGAAACCTGCGCCACCTGAGACAAACTCATCAAGCTCTGTTCACGTCTTAAAACATAGCATTGCACAGTAATAGTCCGGGTATAAGAACATGAATTTTTCAATTTATCCTGAATGGTTCTTATTTAAATGGTACTTAGTCAATTTTAGGCTACGTTGGTTCTTAATATACGTTCTTATATTTTCATACGAATTATATCTGAAATGCATATAGCATGTACTGTACATAGCATGACTATCGTATATATAAGGCTGAAAGACAAAAAGAGTTCTATCAAGTTACTTTTGAATGGCTGATGATTTTCATCCAGCAGTTTCTACCAATACACTTTTACAGCAATGCCACTGATAAGAACCAAAGACTGATTTTAGCCTAAATAGGTTCTTATGCGCAGGAAGCTTGAAGTGGAAATTTTGGTCTAGCAGATTCTTAAAATCGTGGCTCTTGTACGCAGGTTATTTCTGTATGAAATAGCAAAAATAGTGTACTGTAGCACAGCATAAAATGGCATAATATGGTGTAATATGAAATAGTAAAGTATATCATAATATCTTGAATTACAGTAATATTATGCTAAAATTTAATACTATACTAGCAGCCTATAAGCTTTCAATTGTATCCTGGGTGAAATAAGCTCTTCAAAGTTACTCCCTCACTTCTCAAATTGATAGGATTTGTTTCTTGGTATGAACAATCATTGATTATATAGAGCAGGGTTGTCCGGCGCGTGGCCCGACATGCTGCCTGGTGTGGCCCGCGTTGAGATAAAAGTTGTTAAAAAATTACATGGTGGTAAAATTTTAGTGCAATTGTAATATTACATAGTATTTAGTACGGTTGCAAACAAGGGAGAAGTTCACATTGCTCATTGGTTGGAACATATATATACTTTCTTATATATACTTTCGGTATATATATATATATATATATATATATATATATATATATATATATATATATATATATATATATATATATATATATATATATATATATATATATATATATATATATATATATATATATATATATATATATATATATATATATATATATATATATATATATATATATATATATATACCTTCTTGTTGTGATGTTAAGATGCTCATTTTTCCATCTTCTCTAGAAATTTTCATCTTCATAATATGTATTAAATAAGTGGCCCTCTGTCTGTGGCCTAACTCAGAAAGTGGCCCTCCGAGAAAAAAGGTTGGACAACCCTGATATAGAGGAACGAATCCACAATCTCCCCTGACCAAATTAGGGCTGTTTCCCCATCAAAGCATTATGTTCCAATTTCGAGACAAACATTCACAATGTTTATCAGTTCATGGTCCTCAATATCACCAATCGAAGTCCACTCCATCTTTTACGTAGCCACTTCACAAATTATCACCCGTTGCCGAAGCGCTACGGATTTGCACTGGTTGATCAGTGAGTAGAAATATTGCATAAACTTTTTTGGTCTTACGTAACCGAGGTAAGCCAACGCCCACACTGCAAAATATTTCATAGCAACTTGTCGTAGATATGATGCACTCCCCACCAACCCTTTCTGTTGCGTACTTCTTCAATGACCCCAATCTAGATAGGACAGTAGCACTATCAAACTTGCTGCATATGTTTCTATGTGCTTAACTATATCTTGTATCATTTTGCTGCCATAAAAAAGAAGTTCCCTGTGGTTCTATCGTGTTGAGCATAAGGCATACAGGGCTTTTGACATTTCACAATTGCTTTTCTATCCTTGACTAGTTTAGTCAATCAGTTAGAGATATTGCCAAAAATACGAGCATTGATGGAGATGGGAGCAATGTTTGGAGATGTGATGTTACCCCAATGTAGTAGTAAAAGACCAAGCGTTAATGTACTGTAGCTAGGACAAATGGTTGAAAAATATTTGTACTCAAAGCACCAGGATGTTCTAGTTTAGAAGGGTGACTGATGACTAGTAGTTTGTTTAATAACAGCAATACAATGTACATTGCCACTTTCCGTTTTGTGCTAAAAGACCTTAAGACTTTTGTTTCAGAAATTAGTCTGGTCAGTGCAGACATCTTTGCAATACCAGTTTTGTATCTTCTGTTGAGATAGCAAATGAATTACATTTAAGGAGCTAAGCTCAAGGAAATTAGGAAAGCCATGTTGTGAATATGGTAAAGATAAAGTATTTTTATTTCTCATTTAATAGGTGGTGACTACTACCCAAGCTCTGGAGTTATCTGCCCGGCGGCTACAGTGAGCACACAAACCATACCAGGTAGAAGAATGCGACGGACTATGTCCTATGCTCCAAATTCAATGCCATTTTCAGCAGAAGTTGTGCAAAGCCTGCCCCCTTTCTGTTTCCCTCGTGGTGGCTTTGCATTTAGAAAACAGCAAGCCTCTTATGTGCATTATTTAGTGCTGACTAATATGGACGGGGGTCGAACCTACTGTTCTGCACTAACAATAACAAGAAAATTTGCAATAACAGAGATAGATCAGCTGTCTTATGGCTATGATCTGCACCTTGAACCAAGTGATTCACAAAGTGAGTTCATATACGTTCCGTTTTGTGTTTGCTTGGTGTCCAGATGGCCGTATTTCAACACAATGAAAGACATGCTTTCATCGTTCCTTATTCGTTTAAAAGATGAAGTGAACGTCTGGCCTCGAGTCATGAAGCTAGCATCAAAAGTCTCTTGCGTACTTGCCCCGCCTCCGGGTAACTTAGCAACAGAAGTAGAGCTTTTCGGCAACGACATTGAAATCCCCTCTGCTGACGAGAATGATCGATCGGTGGTAGACCTTGATCTACACCTCCCTTTGTTGCTGCTATCCTACGAAGATATCGTCCGTATAATATCATGCATTCTTACAGAACAGAGACTGATATTTGTCTGCGCAAATCAAGCACTGATACCGCTTGTAATTGAGAGTTTCTTCACTTTTATTGAGCCATTCAAATGGCGCAGGACATATGTCCCTGTGCTACCCGATAGACTAGCTGATCTTATTGAGGCCCCTGGGCCATTTATCATGGGTTGTCACAGTCACCTCAGGGGTCACATAAGACAAGTGATACGTATGGAAGAGATTCCAAGTATTGTGTTAGTCGATTTGGATAAGGGACATGTTGAAGTAAGCCCTGGAGAAAGCATTCAAGTTCTGCCCGACAATATATTACAAGCCCTGGTGGTTCGGTTTCGCCAGACGAAGCACATGTACGATTTAGAATTAGCTAAAATTCCAACGTTCTTTGACCTCAAAGAAGCTAGAAAACATCGCAACAAATTTAACATACAGTTCAGGCAATCAATGAAAGAAGCTTGCCTCGATATGATGGTTAGTCTCTTTGCTGACGTTACGTTATTTACTAGAGTTGATGAAAAGTTTTTTGATAAAGAAGGATACTTAAAGTCAAAGCTGGAGCAAGACCTGCAATTTTTTAAGGAGGCGTGTGCTTCAGATGCTTTTGATCGTTTTGTTGATGGTCGCCTTGAGAACCCAAGCCAGCGTGACACTTTTGCTGTACTCGCCGAGAAAGTCGTTATTCCAAGCAGTGCTGTTCCACGAAAACGGAGTACATCACATCTTACTCGCCCCATCCCAAGATCTTACAGCAGCCAGGGTAGCTTACAATATACTGAGAAAACGACATTTAAACTGCCGAAATTTTTGAAGGAAGGAGTTCATACTGGGAAATACTTTGAAAAGTGCATCAAGAAGCTAACTACCGAAATAGAAAACCTAAAGAACAAGAACATATCATTAAAAGCATCGTATTTGTATCTTCGTGGTATGCTTTACATTGCTAGCCAGCAGCCGATTAAAGGCCTAAAAGACTTTTATTCTCTGTATTCGGCCAATCAAGAGCTTTTTCCAAGAGAATATGTGCAATCAATTATGGCCGGCCTTGACCCATCAACTGAGGAATCTCTGCGACAACAGGAGTTCTATACACGTGCTGCTAATTTTCGTATATTTCAGAAACGTACGGAGGAGCAAACTGCAGGGCGGCCAATGCGTAAATTGCCGTCGTCTCCCCTTGAGAAGGAAGAACTGACCAAGAGAGTAAAAGCATTGCAGATGGCTTTAAGTGACGAAGCTGCTGATCGACTTTTCGCAGCATTGACTCACGACAAACAACCCACTGTCCCTCCAGAGCAGTTTTCACTTCTTTATAACACGTTTAATAAAATTGACCACGATATGGAGCAAGTTGAGTTGCCGGGCTTGAAGTTGGTTGAAGAAGAAAGCGTTGTCCTCTGTTCTCCTCTTATTAATACAACTCGTGGAATGGGACGCATTGCAGTGTCGACGATGAGATTGTACTATGTTGGAGATGGCCTACGTGAAACTTTCACTATCGCGAATCTCCGAGATGTAAAGGAGATTATCAAATACCAACATTACGTTGTATTCCCTCCTGGCGTTGCTGCTTTTAGAATCGTCGGCAAGGGTAAGTCAGAATTATAACCTCGCTGTTGTATCAGAAAAGAGGCAGTTTTCCTTGTTTATGTCTTATTTTAGGATGACCCTGCTTATTTACAGTAGGTGTGCCTTTGAACGTGCTTATCACAGCCAAAACTTCTGACAGTTTATATTATCGACCAGTTATAATTTTACATGTTCCATCACAACTGTATTTATTCTCTTTGCCATAATTTCACTGCTTCTCTTTTACATTTTTGTTGCTAAAGTTTTGTTGCCTTGCTTTTGCTGCCACACTGTTGTTCCCTATGCACTCTGTCATATTTCCATTGCCGCTCTGTTGTACTCAAGTTGCTTCGTTATTACTAGCAGCATCCCTTTATTGGAAATTTCTGGTAGCAATCAATTAATAGTGAGGTTTTTTGTTCGTTGTAAGGAGTCATAGCTTCTATTCTGTGTTAAGCAACGGAAGATGAATGATGATTCTCAACAACATATCTTGCCAAATACAAAATAAAGTCGTATTTCTTCGTTTTGATTCTGATTTGTAAATTTTTTTGTTACTTTTACAGATAGCAACACCCAATCATTTTTTGCCTGTCTCAAAGATGACAGAGATCTCTGGGTGACGGTCTTGAACGAGATGGTCTACGGCAGTGAACTAGCCTTCTCTCGAAAAGAACCGAAGCTAGTGTTTCAAGCTGCCAACAATGTGATATTGGCGTATGTTTTGGTTCAAATTGGAATCATGGAGAAAATTGCCTGTGCATTGTGCTACTTTCAACGCATGAAGGATACCAAGGACAGTCAAGAGCTGTCGGATGAAACTCGTGAAGCACTAGAACGACGACTGGATCCGTGTATCCGAGAGACAAATAGGACTACAGTGACGTGCTTAACATATGTTGTTGGGAAGACAAAAGAGGATACGCCTACGCTTTGGTGTGGCTTGGGATCTGGCACAATAATAGTGTACGAAGTGGAAAGTTGGTCTGTTGTATCAGAACTAAGGTAAGAGTTTGTTTTCTGTATCGTCTTTACATTCTACATGGTGTCCCATTTTTAATGTTAAAATTGTACGCTTGACATTTGAAAACCTCCCTTAGGCTTTCTATAGAAATACTGTCCGATGACTGGACCATTCGATAACTCTAGCAGTCTACGATTCCCAGCGAGAGTTTAAATTGTCGAATCGATGCAAAGATTTAGGATTATTTTTAGTGTAGTAGACCTTTTTTATAGATTTTATACCCCTTGAATTTTTCTCCAAGTTTTAGTTTGTATAGTTAGTTTATAATGACCTGTTAGAAGTCAATCTGAAGGATTATGGTCATCAGAGAATCGAGATTGTTTAGGATTGTTTAAGATTGTTTAAGATGGTTTAGATTTTTTGAGATTTCTTGTTATTGTTTAAACTATTGAAATTTTGAATTTTCCAAAGCCTTGATAATAGGTATAATCACAAGATATGCATAGCAGCGCCCAGTGGTGTAGAACTGGGGGGTTCAGGGGGCTCAGCCCCCCTAGTTATTTAGTTAGCTCTACACCACTACTAGCGCCTTACAATCAGTTCAACTTCGAGCATTTTTGTCTCGCAAAAGTGAAGGTTTGAAATTAGCCTTTGTCTCACAAAAGTTTACACAATCCCAAACGGTCACGGCGATTGCTCTTAGATCTTCTACTAATCCAGAAACACGTTTTTTATACGAAAGTTTTTTGGCCCATTACTGAAACTTTCTTAGCGTTTTCACACTTTCAGTACTAAAGCTTTCTTAGGACTTTCCTAGCCACAATGTTTGAACTTGTGCACCCCTCCGGTTTTGCAAAGACAAACAGACACTACACAAGCATGGGACTGGAATACATAGATAAAAACACGAAGTCTGTACAAATTAAGTAAAAGAATTGATAGTATTGTGTGAATATTTGAATTATTAATGTACACTTACTTTCGAAAAGTATTGCAACACCCTGCAAAAAACTGTTGCTAACAGCGACCAACGACCTAGTCTAGAAAATTTACATACCAAGTGTGGCGCTGTATTGGCTCTTCCATCTTAATATAGGCGGGAAAAAATTCGTCAGTTTTTCAGGTTTCGAGGTCGAACAAAATGTGAAACAAAATTGATGCTTTTCCGCGGAAAACTTTACTGGATATTGAAGCAGTTTAAAATATGGGCATTAGATGTATACAGTAGGCACCTCAGAGTGTAGCAGAATGAAGCATTTTTGAATGCAGAAGCGTGATATTCCGGCATTCCAAGGTGAAAATGTTTCGGGCCTAGCTTTCGAAGTGAATGTTTGTAAGAATTATAAGATCTATAAGAAAGGCGATTTCGAAATGAACAACACTAACTAGTTAGCGTGATTAAATTTGTGCTAGCTAGTGAAATAGTTATAGAAAAATCCGCTGCATATGGCACTATCTCTCTCCTTCCTGCCAGAAGAGAATCTTTTTGCTGTTATTTTCGGATTTCATTATAAGGCCCATGAGAACTGGCCTGTTTTCACCAGTAACACGGTGCGCAAAGTGAGCTGCAATGTTTGCTTCCTCGCAGGTATGCGAAGCACAGAGTTAGCTGCCTCGTTCCAGTTGGCGATGGAATGGTTTGGGCGGGATCTTTCGATACGGTGATCTATGTAATTAATACGGAAACGAGAAAAGCAGAACAACAGCTGCAAAAGCACACGGACTTTGTGTCAGATATTGTTTGTGAAGAGGCAACAGCGACCGAGGCGCATGACATTGTGTGGAGTGCTAGTTTCAGCGGTCAGGTTATCAAATGGAACCCTGAAACCCTTGAGATTGAGCAAGAGATTTCTCTGAATAGGCATACAAAAACCCTGTCTCGTGTCATGATCGTGAGAGAGCGTATTTGGTGTGGTTCACAGGATGTACTGTTGGTTGTTGATGCGAGGTCTGGAGACCTGGTGAAGAAGCTTAGGCGTGTTGATGACCTTGGCATCCCACTGCCTATGGAAAGCTATTGCAAAATATCTGAAAAGTTTATATGGTCATTTGGTAGACAGAAAGGAGAGCTGTTCATATGGGATACAAAATCGTTTGAATGTTTTGAGCATAGCCTTGGCGACGATCTCAGAGCAAGCGCAGTTCTGCCTATTGGAAATAAAGCATGGATTGGAGATAAGGATGGGAAAATATTTGTGTTGGACGCGAACGATTTCAGGGAAGATCGTGAGCTGCGTGCACATACTGATAAAGTTACGTGCTTTTGTATCACAGACGAAGGCCACGTGATATCTGGCTCCTCCTCACAAGAGGGGAAGCTGTGTGTATGGAATACGATTGTGCGCAACAAAGACGATGAAGCACTTTCGCTTGGTTTTGATGTGATCGATACTGGACTTAAGGTTAGGTCAAAACTGCGGAACAAGCGGCGATCTAGATTTTTAAGGTGATATTCTACCTAGAATTATGTAGCAGAACATTTTAGATATGTAGTCCATTTAATGAGAGGATGCGACAATATGGAGTGGTGTAGCCCTATTTGCGCTTCCATTTTTCGTAGAGAGATGAGTTGACTGGACCCAAGAATCATGTTGAATGGCTGTTTGGGGTGTTAACTAAGCTATTTAATCATATCATGTCCTTGTGTCTAAGGTACCCTCGACTACCCTCTTTTTAACGGCCTGCTTTATAAGAATACTGAGGCTCGATTTGCGACAAAAGTAAGAACACATCTAGAAAATGCTCAGCCTCATGAGAAACGAATTCTGATCAGGTTGTTTATGAAAATCAGCATGCGGTTGTGTATTTTCAAGTGTCAGTGCAGAAAGTCTCAGAAACTGTATTTTGCTGTATTTTGCATTTGGTTTCTGAAATACTTGCAGCAGCAAATATTTGAGTCTAAACCTATCAAAAATTTGAAGCTATAGATCCTCGTTAACAATTATCTGGGTCTTATAAGAAGAGTGGTGGTGTGTAACGCTGATAGGGGTCAAGGGCCACTGGAAGACACCCTTAATAATTAAGTTAATTATAGGCCGTACCCACAAAACCAAACAGAAATAGATACATGGTTGAAATGAATGGAATCATCAACATATTCAAGAAATACTTCTTCCTGACTCTGTGCATCATCGCCTTCAACTCTAGGATAGCAGGGAGGCTTGGCAGGGTGACACTGAAAGTCTTCAAGACTTGATTTCTTGAATATGACATTGGTCGCTCTTATGAGCCACCCTTAATTACAAGCAGTAGTGTAGCCGGGGGGCTAGATGTCTTTGCCCCCCCCCATGATAAAGGTTTAGTGTCCGAGAAAAGCTCGAATTTGGGAAGAACCTGCTCTCCGGGGGGGGCTAGTGAACACCGCCTCAGCAAAATCCACAGGACCCCATTTATCCTCTTGCTTTATTCGCTCTTCCCCCCCCCCACACCCACAGAGATGACCCTGCTTGTGCCATTTATTAGAAGCTGCAGCAACAAATCCAAATGATACAATTTAGTCGCGTCTTATAATCGAATAAATTCGATACGATTGCAGTTGATGTCATTCCATTTATACTTTCATGAAGATGTTAATAACAATATCATAAATATCATAGTAATAACAAATATTATTCTTGGCTGTTTTTATTTCATCGCAGAAACCTTGCCGTTGTTGATAAGCTTTCTCAGGGACGCCTGATTAGTAGTAAAACCATGGGGCCAACTCGAAGAAAGAGCATGAGCAAAGATGGCCTATAAGCAAAGCAAGCCAAAAGTGTCTCCCCCAATAAGATACAAATGCCATTTCTAGTATGGTCAAATGAAAGGCACTTCTAACCTGCTTGCCCCCTTAGACAAAAGCAGGAGGGGCACTTACCGTCCTCATATCCCCTGTTTTGGGCACAGTGGAAAATTTTCAATGCACAATATTTGTTTTTGAAATTTAATCTTAAAAGTAATGAATTAGTGAATGGTAGAACTGTATGTGCCATTTGTTTTTTCTTAGCTTATTTTGATTAGATACCACAATGGATTAATTAAAATGCAATAGAATTCAACTGAACTAGAATTACAATATTGTGGAAAATCCATGGTCTCCCGCGGAGGCTCCACCCTTCTTTGCCCCCTCATTTCTGTCGTCTCTGGATATTGTACCACGATGCAAAGCTCTATTATCGAGTTTGAGCACGGCCTTCGTTTGTACTTCCCATCATAAATCCGCGACTTGCTCTCAATTAGGCGCCTTTCAATTCAGTGTTAAAACGTCACACCCTAATGAAAGCTGTGCCTAAAAGCCCCAAACTAGAATAAACGCTGGGACTTCTGACAAGAGAACTTAGCGCATTAGACACACCTTATCTAGTAATCGCATATTGGCATGAATTATGTATCATATTAAATCTAAGCTGCATTGGTAAGTTTTATAACAATCGAACGTTTAGAGTTTTCATTCAGTATTTGATACATATTAGAGATACGTACATTTGTCCTATTTATGTCCAGTGGTGGTGTCACCCATCAACTTACCTCAAATCTATCTCTACACTTTTTCGACAAAGTGGGGGGTCATCCCCACCTGCCTCCTTTGTACCATTCAGTCCCGTGGTGTCTCCACTGGTCATATCATTTCTCCTTTGCTCCACTCCAATTCTTGTTTTGTAGTTGCTGACATTGGTTATCAAGATATTTCTAGAGACACTCGATATCTTACTATTGAGCAATATTACATCTTTGCAGTTAAATGGTATCCACGCCTTATCATATACATATAATATGATTTGGATTTTATTGAATTACCTTTTTAATGCATACATTTTCTATTGGATTTAGGCAGAACCGTACCACTATGAAAAAGTCAGTTCTATAGCTGTATATTTCGTCACAATTCTATCTCTCATTTCCTGAACTTTCCCTTCTGTTTATCTGTTAGACAGTTTGAACCCCAGCAGCCCTCTTAAATATTGCTTCATTCATGCAGTAAACTACATACCTCCATCTAACGTTGGTATTTTTAATTACCGTAAATCCTCGAATTAGCCCCCTGGGGGCTTATTTATTTTTGATGCTTTTTGGGTGGGGGCTTATTCGAGGGGGGCTTATTCGAGGGGGGGCTTATAAAATTATTTGACAAATGCCGTATAAAAAGCTCATTGTCAAAGCTCCTTTTCTCCATACTATTACAAGAACAGTATAAATTTGAGCATTAGTCTTTATGACAGTCTTCATCGTCATCAAGGGTGGGGGCTTATTCGAGGGGGGGCTTTTTAACAATTTGAAGTTCTAGCATGGGGGCTTATTTGAGGGGGGGCTAATTCGAGGATTTACGGTATCTACGTTATAAATAGATCTATACACGGCTCATGGGCGAGTGGCCAAGTGGTTAGAGCGCTTGCCTGCTGTGCGAAACATCGATGGTTCGAGCCGAACCCTCGGACCGTAGTTGGGATGCTCGCTCACTGTTTACCCAGCAGCAAATGGGTACCTGGTGGCAACACGGGAAGCCAAAGGCGGCGAGGAAAGGAACTGGCCACCCTACCTCGCTATGCCGGCGGCTCAGGATAAGTGTCCCTCTAACGGGCACTCCCCCAACGTACGGAATCGTACATGGGACTCACCACCACCATACACGGCTCATCCGTACCAGAGACAACCTACACACTTTCACAATACTGCAACTACATATCCGAAGGATAGCTGTTCACATCTCCAACACTACTTACCGTATACCTATTTCATTCCCTACATCCATGACCAGAAAAGTTGTACCTCAACGCAACAGAACCGGACATACTCATCCTTTTTGAGGCAAAATCGAATAATCTTCCAGTTGCTTGATTTTCATGGATTTTCCGTGGCTATAATCTTACACTTCATCCGCAATCGACCCATCTTCAAATTGGTTCATTTTCATCAATTTACGAAGGCTACAACCTTACTTTTTGATCCATCATCGAACCATATTGAATTTGTTCGATTTTCATCAATTCGCCAAGGCTCCAACTGTACCTTCTGGGCGAAAATGAACCCATCTTCCCATGTCATGATTTTCCTCAATTTACCAAGCCTATAAGCTCACTTTTCTGCCACAGTCGGCCTTTCCTCAACTGGTCTGGTTTTCATCAATTCACCAGGGTAGTACTTTATTTTTTATGCCAAAATGGACACATCTTGAATTTGCTTTTTCATCAATTTACCTAGACTATAACCTTGGTATTTTACCCCCATATTTTTGCCATGTAGGACACGTACTGAACAACTAGTTTTCGATTGAAAACGAACATTACACAGGTATTCACGACACATGATAAAGAAATTCGACCTATTCCTAGCAAATTACCGTATTACTGAGGGATAGTTGAGGAAATTAGCGTAAAGTACTGATGCTCGAAAGTGTTTTATAAGTGTTATGTTTCTATTTTGATGGAGGATTTCTTTCCAAAGCTATAACGTTTTTTGGGGGAAATACCGACTCATTCTCATTACATTTCAATGTACAGTCAAAATTAAATTGCGCTGTTTCCATTGTATGGCCGTGGTAGTTTACACACAACTGAACAAAATTTAATTTGCACCATTTTGATTCCAGACTTGAAACTGAAAAACATCTGTCAATTTTTGGCAAAAACGTTAGCCTATAACCTTCGTAGTTTCCCCAACACTTACAACAATTGACTTTGCTTAATTTTGCTTGCAGATTAAAACATGACAGTGACCCAATTTCTGCAGAATAGTAAAGCCATACACAACTTTTTGCACACATATTACCCTAATTGAAATTTCATTGCCGATTGAAAAGTGACCTAACTGAAACATTTTCAAACAAACGTAGCACTATCTAGCGTTAGTATCTTACACCCAGTTGGCCACAGTTGAACATCCTGAGGGTTGATTCCAGGTTGAAAATTGATGCATATGAGCCAAATTTGCCCATATCCTACTGCTATACCCTGATACCTTCCCCAAAAAGGAACCACTTTACAACTCAATACTTTTTCTTACACATTTACTACTGACAAGAAGCACCAGTTTTAACCAGAACCTATCCATATCGCCTTCGTATTTTACCTACCAGTAAACTCACAAGTAAGGCTATAGCCTTGGTATTTTGCTCAAAAATGACCAAATTTGAAATTGATTGATTTTGATTGCAGATTGAAAAGTGATGAAAATGAGCGATTTTTGGCCAAAAAGTAAGGCTATAGCCTTGGTATTTTGCTCAAAAATGACCAAATTTGAAATTGATTGATTTTGATTGCAGATTGAAGTGATGAAAATGAGCGATTTTTGGCCAAAAAGTAAGGCTATAGCCTTGGTATTTTGCTCAAAAATGACCAAATTTGAAATTGATTGATTTTGATTGCAGATTGAAAAGTGATGAAAATGAGCGATTTTTGGCCAAAAAGTAAGGCTATAGCCTTGGTATTTTGCTCAAAGATGACCGAATTTGAAATTGATTGATTTTGATTGCAGATTGAAAAGTGATGAAAATGAGCGATTTTTGGCCAAAAAGTAAGGCTATAGCCTTGGTATTTTGCTCAAAAATGACCAAATTTGAAATTGATTGATTTTGATTGAAGATTGACAAGTGATGAAAATGAGCGATTTTTGGCCAAAAAGTAAGGCTATAGCCTTGGTATTTTGCTCAAAAATGACCAAATTTGAAATTGATTGATTTTGATTGCAGATTGAAAATTGATGAAAATGAGCGAGTTTTGGCCAAAAAGTAAGGCTATAGCCTTGGTATTTTGCTCGAAAATGACCAAATTTGAAATTGATTGATTTTGATTGCAGATTGAAAAGTGATGAAAATGAGCGATTTTTGGCCAAAAAGTAAGGCTATAGCCTTGGTATTTTGCTCAAAAATGACCGAATTTGAAATTGATTGATTTTGATTGCAGATTGAAAAGTGATGAAAATGAGCGATTTTTGGCCAAAAAGTAAGGCTATAGCCTTGGTATTTTGCTCAAAGATGACCGAATTTGAAATTGATTGATTTTGATTGCAGATTGAAAAGTGATGAAAATGAGCGATTTTTGGCCAAAAAGTAAGGCTATAGCCTTGGTATTTTGCTCACAAATGACCAAATTTGAAATTGATTGATTTTGATTGAAGATTGACAAGTGATGAAAATGAGCGATTTTTGGCCAAAAAGTAAGGCTATAGCCTTGGTATTTTGCTCAAAAATGACCAAATTTGAAATTGATTGATTTTGATTGTAGATTGAAAAGTGATGAAAATGAGCGATTTTTGGCCAAAAAGTAAGGCTATAGCCTTGGTATTTTGCTCAAAAATGACCAAATTTGAAATTGATTGATTTTGATTGCAGATTGAAAAGTGATGAAAATGAGCGATTTTTGGCCAAAAAGTAAGGCTATAGCCTTGGTATTTTGCTCAAAAATGACCAAATTTGAAATTGATTGATTTTGATTGCAGATTGAAAAGTGATGAAAATGAGCGATTTTTGGCCAAAAAGTAAGGCTATAGCCTTGGTATTTTGCTCAAAAATGACCAAATTTGAAATTGATTGATTTTGATTGCAGATTGAAAAGTGATGAAAATGAGCGATTTTTGGCCAAAAAGTAAGGCTATAGCCTTGGTATTTCGCTCAAAAATGACCAAATTTGAAATTGATTGATTTTGATTGCAGATTGAAAAGTGATGAACATGAGCGATGTTTGGCCAAAAAGTAAGGCTATAGCCTTGGTATTTTGCTCAAAAATGACCAAATTTGAAATTGACTGATTTTGATTGCAGATTGAAAAGTGATGAAAATGAGCGATTTTTGGCCAAATAGTAAGGCTATAGCCTTGGTATTTTGCTCAAAAATGACCAACTGTGAAATTGATTGATTTTGATTGCAGATTGAAAAGTGATGAAAATGAGCGATTTTTGGCCAAAAAGTAAGGCTATAGCCTTGGTATTTTGCTCAGAAATGACCACATTTGAAATTGATTGATTTTGATTGCAGATTGAAAAGTGATGAGAATGAGCGATTTTTGGCCAAAAAGTAAGGCTATAGCCTTGGTATTTTGCTCAAAGATGACCGAATTTGAAATTGATTGATTTTGATTGCAGATTGAAAAGTGATGAAAATGAGCGATTTTTGGCCAAAAAGTAAGGCTATAGCCTTGGTATTTTGCTCAAAAATGACCAAATTTGAAATTGATTGATTTTGATTGAAGATTGAAAAGTGATGAAAATGAGCGATTTTTGGCCAAAAAGTAAGGCTATAGCCTTGGTATGTTGCTCAAAAATGACCAAATTTGAAATTGATTGATTTTGATTGAAGATTGAAAAGTGATGAAAATGAGCGATTTTTGGCCAAAAAGTAAGGCTATAGCCTTGGTATTTTGCTCAAAAATGACCAAATTTGAAATTGATTGATTTTGATTGCAGATTGAAAAGTGATGAAAATGAGCGATTTTTGGCCAAAAAGTAAGGCTATAGCCTTGGTATTTTGCTCAAAGATGACCAAATTTGAAATTGATTGATTTTGATTGCAGATTGAAAAGTGATGAAAATGAGCGATTTTTGGCCAAAAAGTAAGGCTATAGCCTTGGTATTTTGCTCAAAAATGACCAAATTTGAAATTGATTGATTTTGATTGCAGATTGAAAAGTGATGAAAATGAGCGATTTTTGGCCAAAAAGTAAGGCTATAGCCTTGGTATTTTGCTCAAAAATGACCAAATTTGAAATTGATTGATTTTGATTGCAGATTGAAAAGTGATGAAAATGAGCGATTTTTGGCCAAAAAGTAAGGCTATAGCCTTGGTATTTTGCTCAAAAATGACCAAATTTGAAATTGATTGATTTTGATTGCAGATTGAAAATTGATGAAAATGAGCGAGTTTTGGCCAAAAAGTAAGGCTATAGCCTTGGTATTTTGCTCGAAAATGACCAAATTTGAAATTGATTGATTTTGATTGCAGATTGAAAAGTGATGAAAATGAGCGATTTTTGGCCAAAAAGTAAGGCTATAGCCGTGGTATTTTGCTCAAAAATGACCAAATTTGAAATTGATTGATTTTGATTGCAGATTGAAAAGTGATGAAAATGAGCGATTTTTGGCCAAAAAGTAAGGCTATAGCCTTGGTATTTTGCTCAAAAATGACCAAATTTGAAATTGATTGATTTTGATTGCAGATTGAAAAGTGATGAAAATGAGCGATTTTTGGCCAAAAAGTAAGGCTATAGCCTTGGTATTTTGCTCAAAAATGACCAAATTTGAAATTGATTGATTTTGATTGCAGATTGAAAAGTGATGAAAATGAGCGATTTTTGGCCAAAAAGTAAGGCTATAGCCTTGGTATTTTGCTCAAAAATGACCAAATTTGAAATTGATTGATTTTGATTGCAGATTGAAGTGATGAAAATGAGCGATTTTTGGCCAAAAAGTAAGGCTATAGCCTTGGTATTTTGCTCAAAAATGACCAAATTTGAAATTGATTGATTTTGATTGCAGATTGAAAAGTGATAAAAATGAGCGATGTTTGGCCAAAAAGTAAGGCTATAGCCTTGGTATTTTGCTCAAAAATGACCAAATTTGAAATTGATTGATTTTGATTGCAGATTGAAAAGTGATGAAAATGAGCGAGTTTTGGCCAAAAAGTAAGGCTATAGCCTTGGTATTTTGCTCGAAAATGACCAAATTTGAAATTGATTGATTTTGATTGCAGATTGAAAAGTGATGAAAATGAGCGATTTTTGGCCAAAAAGTAAGGCTATAGCCTTGGTATTTTGCTCAAAAATGACCAAATTTGAAATTGATTGATTTTGATTGCAGATTGAAAAGTGATGAAAATGAGCGATTTTTGGCCAAAAAGTAAGGCTATAGCCTTGGTATTTTGCTCAAAAATGACCAAATTTGAAATTGATTGATTTTGATTGCAGATTGAAAAGTGATGAACATGAGCGATGTTTGGCCAAAAAGTAAGGCTATAGCCTTGGTATTTTGCTCAAAAATGACCAAATTTGAAATTGACTGATTTTGATTGCAGATTGAAAAGTGATGAAAATGAGCGATTTTTGGCCAAATAGTAAGGCTATAGCCTTGGTATTTTGCTCAAAAATGACCAACTGTGAAATTGATTGATTTTGATTGCAGATTGAAAAGTGATGAAAATGAGCGATTTTTGGCCAAAAAGTAAGGCTATAGCCTTGGTATTTTGCTCAGAAATGACCACATTTGAAATTGATTGATTTTGATTGCAGATTGAAAAGTGATGAGAATGAGCGATTTTTGGCCAAAAAGTAAGGCTATAGCCTTGGTATTTTGCTCAAAGATGACCGAATTTGAAATTGATTGATTTTGATTGCAGATTGAAAAGTGATGAAAATGAGCGATTTTTGGCCAAAAAGTAAGGCTATAGCCTTGGTATTTTGCTCAAAAATGACCAAATTTGAAATTGATTGATTTTGATTGAAGATTGAAAAGTGATGAAAATGAGCGATTTTTGGCCAAAAAGTAAGGCTATAGCCTTGGTATTTTGCTCAAAAATGACCAAATTTGAAATTGATTGATTTTGATTGAAGATTGAAAAGTGATGAAAATGAGCGATTTTTGGCCAAAAAGTAAGGCTATAGCCTTGGTATTTTGCTCAAAAATGACCAAATTTGAAATTGATTGATTTTGATTGCAGATTGAAAAGTGATGAAAATGAGCGATTTTTGGCCAAAAAGTAAGGCTATAGCCTTGGTATTTTGCTCAAAGATGACCAACTTTGAAATTGATTGATTTTGATTGCAGATTGAAAAGTGATGAAAATGAGCGATTTTTGGCCAAAAAGTAAGGCTATAGCCTTGGTATTTTGCTCAAAAATGACCAAATTTGAAATTGATTGATTTTGATTGCAGATTGAAAAGTGATGAAAATGAGCGATTTTTGGCCAAAAAGTAAGGCTATAGCCTTGGTATTTTGCTCAAAAATGACCAAATTTGAAATTGATTGATTTTGATTGCAGATTGAAAAGTGATGAAAATGAGCGATTTTTGGCCAAAAAGTAAGGCTATAGCCTTGGTATTTTGCTCAAAAATGACCAAATTTGAAATTGATTGATTTTGATTGCAGATTGAAAATTGATGAAAATGAGCGAGTTTTGGCCAAAAAGTAAGGCTATAGCCTTGGTATTTTGCTCGAAAATGACCAAATTTGAAATTGATTGATTTTGATTGCAGATTGAAAAGTGATGAAAATGAGCGATTTTTGGCCAAAAAGTAAGGCTATAGCCGTGGTATTTTGCTCAAAAATGACCAAATTTGAAATTGATTGATTTTGATTGCAGATTGAAAAGTGATGAAAATGAGCGATTTTTGGCCAAAAAGTAAGGCTATAGCCTTGGTATTTTGCTCAAAAATGACCAAATTTGAAATTGATTGATTTTGATTGCAGATTGAAAAGTGATGAAAATGAGCGATTTTTGGCCAAAAAGTAAGGCTATAGCCTTGGTATTTTGCTCAAAAATGACCAAATTTGAAATTGATTGATTTTGATTGCAGATTGAAAAGTGATGAAAATGAGCGATTTTTGGCCAAAAAGTAAGGCTATAGCCTTGGTATTTTGCTCAAAAATGACCAAATTTGAAATTGATTGATTTTGATTGCAGATTGAAGTGATGAAAATGAGCGATTTTTGGCCAAAAAGTAAGGCTATAGCCTTGGTATTTTGCTCAAAAATGACCAAATTTGAAATTGATTGATTTTGATTGCAGATTGAAAAGTGATGAAAATGAGCGATTTTTGGCCGAAAAGTAAGGCTATAGCCTTGGTATTTTGCTCAAAAATGACCAACTTTGAAATTGATTGATTTTGATTGCAGATTGAAAAGTGATGAAAATGAGCGATTTTTGGCCAAAAAGTAAGGCTATAGCCTTGGTATTTTGCTCGAAAATGACCAAATTTGAAATTGATTGATTTTGATTGCAGATTGAAAAGTGATGAAAATGAGCGATTTTTGGCCAAAAAGTAAGGCTATAGCCTTGGTATTTTGCTCAAAAATGACCAAATTTGAAATTGATTGATTTTGATTGCAGATTGAAAAGTGATGAAAATGAGCGATTTTTGGCCAAAAAGTAAGGCTATAGCCTTGCTATTTTGCTCAAAAATGACCAAATTTGAAATTGATTGATTTTGATTGCAGATTGAAAAGTGATGAAAATGAGCGATTTTTGGCCAAAAAGTAAGACTATAGCCTTGGTATTTTGCTCAAAAATGACCAAATTTGAAATTGACTGATTTTGATTGCAGATTGAAAAGTGATGAAAATGAGCGATTTTTGGCCAAAAAGTACGACTATAGCCTTGGTATTTTGCTCAAAAATGACCAAATTTGAAATTGATTGATTTTGATTGCAGATTGAAAAGTGATGAAAATGAGCGATTTTTGGCCAAAAAGTAAGGCTATAGCCTTGGTATTTTGCTCAAAAATGACCAAATTTGAAATTGATTGATTTTGATTGCAGATTGAAAAGTGATGAAAATGAGCGATTTTTGGCCAAAAAGTAAGGCTATAGCCTTGGTATTTTGCTCAAAAATGACCAAATTTGAAATTGATTGATTTTGATTGCAGATTGAAAAGTGATGAAAATGAGCGATTTTTGGCCAAAAAGTAAGGCTATAGCCTTGGTATTTTGCTCAAAAATGACCAAATTTGAAATTGATTGATTTTGATTGCAGATTGAAAAGTGATGAAAATGAGCGAGTTTTGGCCAAAAAGTAAGGCTATAGCCTTGGTATTTTGCTCGAAAATGACCAAATTTGAAATTGATTGATTTTGATTGCAGATTGAAAAGTGATGAAAATGAGCGATTTTTGGCCAAAAAGTAAGGCTATAGCCTTGGTATTTTGCTCAAAAATGACCAAATTTGAAATTGATTGATTTTGATTGCAGATTGAAAAGTGATGAAAATGAGCGATTTTTGGCCAAAAAGTAAGGCTATAGCCTTGCTATTTTGCTCAAAAATGACCAAATTTGAAATTGATAGATTTTGATTGCAGATTGAAAAGTGATGAAAATGAGCGATTTTTGGCCAAAAAGTAAGACTATAGCCTTGGTATTTTGCTCAAAAATGACCAAATTTGAAATTGATTGATTTTGATTGCAGATTGAAAAGTGATGAAAATGAGCGATTTTTGGCCAAAAAGTAAGGCTATAGCCTTGGTATTTTGCTCAAAAATGACCAAATTTGAAATTGATTGATTTTGATTGCAGATTGAAAAGTGATGAAAATGAGCGATTTTTGGCCAAAAAGTAAGGCTATAGCCTTGGTATTTTGCTCAAAAATGACCAAATTTGAAATTGATTGATTTTGATTGCAGATTGAAAAGTGATGAAAATGAGCGATTTTTGGCCAAAAAGTAAGGCTATAGCCTTGCTATTTTGCTCAAAAATGACCAAATTTGAAATTGATTGATTTTGATTGCAGATTGAAAAGTGATGAAAATGAGCGATTTTTGGCCAAAAAGTAAGACTATAGCCTTGGTATTTTGCTCAAAAATGACCAAATTTGAAATTGACTGATTTTGATTGCAGATTGAAAAGTGATGAAAATGAGCGATTTTTGGCCAAAAAGTACGACTATAGCCTTGGTATTTTGCTCAAAAATGACCAAATTTGAAATTGATTGATTTTGATTGCAGATTGAAAAGTGATGAAAATGAGCGATTTTTGGCCAAAAAGTAAGGCTATAGCCTTGGTATTTTGCTCAAAAATGACCAAATTTGAAATTGATTGATTTTGATTGCAGATTGAAAAGTGATGAAAATGAGCGATTTTTGGCCAAAAAGTAAGGCTATAGCCTTGGTATTTTGCTCAAAAATGACCAAATTTGAAATTGATTGATTTTGATTGCAGATTGAAAAGTGATGAAAATGAGCGATTTTTGGCCAAAAAGTAAGGCTATAGCCTTGGTATTTTGCTCAAAAATGACCAAATTTGAAATTGATTGATTTTGATTGCAGATTGAAAAGTGATGAAAATGAGCGATTTTTGGCCAAAAAGTAAGGCTATAGCCTTGCTATTTTGCTCAAAAATGACCAAATTTGAAATTGATTGATTTTGATTGCAGATTGAAAAGTGATGAAAATGAGCGATTTTTGGCCAAAAAGTAAGACTATAGCCTTGGTATTTTGCTCAAAAATGACCAAATTTGAAATTGACTGATTTTGATTGCAGATTGAAAAGTGATGAAAATGAGCGATTTTTGGCCAAAAAGTAAGGCTATAGCCTTGGTATTTTGCTCAGAAATGACCACATTTGAAATTGATTGATTTTGATTGCAGATTGAAAAGTGATGAGAATGAGCGATTTTTGGCCAAAAAGTAAGGCTATAGCCTTGGTATTTTGCTCAAAGATGACCGAATTTGAAATTGATTGATTTTGATTGCAGATTGAAAAGTGATGAAAATGAGCGATTTTTGGCCAAAAAGTAAGGCTATAGCCTTGGTATTTTGCTCAAAAATGACCAAATTTGAAATTGATTGATTTTGATTGAAGATTGAAAAGTGATGAAAATGAGCGATTTTTGGCCAAAAAGTAAGGCTATAGCCTTGGTATGTTGCTCAAAAATGACCAAATTTGAAATTGATTGATTTTGATTGAAGATTGAAAAGTGATGAAAATGAGCGATTTTTGGCCAAAAAGTAAGGCTATAGCCTTGGTATTTTGCTCAAAAATGACCAAATTTGAAATTGATTGATTTTGATTGCAGATTGAAAAGTGATGAAAATGAGCGATTTTTGGCCAAAAAGTAAGGCTATAGCCTTGGTATTTTGCTCAAAGATGACCAAATTTGAAATTGATTGATTTTGATTGCAGATTGAAAAGTGATGAAAATGAGCGATTTTTGGCCAAAAAGTAAGGCTATAGCCTTGGTATTTTGCTCAAAAATGACCAAATTTGAAATTGATTGATTTTGATTGCAGATTGAAAATTGATGAAAATGAGCGAGTTTTGGCCAAAAAGTAAGGCTATAGCCTTGGTATTTTGCTCGAAAATGACCAAATTTGAAATTGATTGATTTTGATTGCAGATTGAAAAGTGATGAAAATGAGCGATTTTTGGCCAAAAAGTAAGGCTATAGCCGTGGTATTTTGCTCAAAAATGACCAAATTTGAAATTGATTGATTTTGATTGCAGATTGAAAAGTGATGAAAATGAGCGATTTTTGGCCAAAAAGTAAGGCTATAGCCTTGGTATTTTGCTCAAAAATGACCAAATTTGAAATTGATTGATTTTGATTGCAGATTGAAAAGTGATGAAAATGAGCGATTTTTGGCCAAAAAGTAAGGCTATAGCCTTGGTATTTTGCTCAAAAATGACCAAATTTGAAATTGATTGATTTTGATTGCAGATTGAAAAGTGATGAAAATGAGCGATTTGTGGCCAAAAAGTAAGGCTATAGCCTTGGTATTTTGCTCAAAAATGACCAAATTTGAAATTGATTGATTTTCATTGCAGATTGAAAATTGATGAAAATGAGCGATTTTTGGCCAAAAAGTAAGGCTATAGCCTTGGTATTTTGCTCAAAAATGACCAAATTTGAAATTGATTGATTTTGATTGCAGATTGAAAAGTGATGAAAATGAGCGATTTTTGGCCAAAAAGTAAGGCTATAGCCTTGGTATTTTGCTCAACAATGACCAAATTTGAAATTGATTGATTTTGATTGCAGATTGAAAAGTGATGAAAATGAGCGATTTTTGGCCAAAAAGTAAGGCTATAGCCTTGGTATTTTGCTCAAAAATGACCAAATTTGAAATTGATTGATTTTGATTGCAGATTGAAAAGTGATGAAAATGAGCGATTTTTGGCCAAAAAGTAAGGCTATAGCCTTGGTATTTTGCTCAAAAATGACCAAATTTGAAATTGATTGATTTTGATTGCAGATTGAAAAGTGATGAACATGAGCGATGTTTGGCCAACAAGTAAGGCTATAGCCTTGGTATTTTGCTCAAAAATGACCAAATTTGAAATTGACTGATTTTGATTGCAGATTGAAAAGTGATGAAAATGAGCGATTTTTGGCCAAAAAGTAAGGCTATAGCCTTGGTATTTTGCTCAACAATGACCAAATTTGAAATTGATTGATTTTGATTGCAGATTGAAAAGTGATGAAAATGAGCGATTTTTGGCCAAAAAGTACGACTATAGCCTTGGTATTTTGCTCAAAAATGACCAAATTTGAAATTGATTGATTTTGATTGCAGATTGAAAAGTGATGAAAATGAGCGATTTTTGGCCAAAAAGTAAGGCTATAGCCTTGGTATTTTGCTCAAAAATGACCAAATTTGAAATTGATTGATTTTGATTGCAGATTGAAAAGTGATGAAAATGAGCGATTTTTGGCCAAAAAGTAAGGCTATAGCCTTGGTATTTTGCTCAAAAATGACCAAATTTGAAATTGATTGATTTTGATTGCAGATTGAAAAGTGATGAAAATGAGCGATTTTTGGCCAAAAAGTAAGGCTATAGCCTTGGTATTTTGCTCAAAAATGACCAACTTTGAAATTGATTGATTTTGATTGTAGATTGAAAAGTGATGAAAATGAGCGATTTTTGGCCAAAAAGTAAGGCTATAGCCTTGGTGTTTTGCTCAACAATGACCAAATTTGAAATTGATTGATTTTGATTGCAGATTGAAAAGTGATGAAAATGAGCGATTTTTGGCCAAAAAGTAAGGCTATAGCCTTGGTATTTTGCTCAAAAATGACCAAATTTGAAATTGATTGATTTTGATTGCAGATTGAAAAGTGATGAAAATGAGCGAGTTTTGGCCAAAAAGTAAGGCTATAGCCTTGGTATTTTGCTCAAAAATGACCAAATTTGAAATTGATTGATTTTGATTGCAGATTGAAAAGTGATGAAAATGAGCGATTTTTGGCCAAAAAGTAAGGCTATAGCCTTGGTATTTTGCTCAAAAATGACCAAATTTGAAATTGATTGATTTTGATTGCAGATTGAAGTGATGAAAATGAGCGATTTTTGGCCAAAAAGTAAGGCTATAGCCTTGGTATTTTGCTCATAAATGACCAAATTTGAAATTGATTGATTTTGATTGCAGATTGAAAAGTGATAAAAATGAGCGATGTTTGGCCAAAAAGTAAGGCTATAGCCTTGGTATTTTGCTCAAAAATGACCAAATTTGAAATTGATTGATTTTGATTGCAGATTGAAAATTGATGAAAATGAGCGAGTTTTGGCCAAAAAGTAAGGCTATAGCCTTGGTATTTTGCTCGAAAATGACCAAATTTGAAATTGATTGATTTTGATTGCAGATTGAAAAGTGATGAAAATGAGCGATTTTTGGCCAAAAAGTAAGGCTATAGCCTTGGTATTTTGCTCCAAAATGACCAAATTTGAAATTGATTGATTTTGATTGCAGATTGAAAAGTGATGAAAATGAGCGATTTTTGGCCAAAAAGTAAGGCTATAGCCTTGGTATTTTGCTCAAAAATGACCAAATTTGAAATTGATTGATTTTGATTGCAGATTGAAAAGTGATGAAAATGAGCGATTTTTGGCCAAAAAGTAAGGCTATAGCCTTGGTATTTTGCTCAAAAATGACCACATTTGAAATTGATTGATTTTGATTGCAGATTGAAAATTGATGAAAATGAGCGATTTTTGGCCAAAAAGTAAGGCTATAGCCTTGGTATTTTGCTCAAAAATGACCAAATTTGAAATTGATTGATTTTGATTGCAGATTGAAAAGTGATGAAAATGAGCGATTTTTGGCCAAAAAGTAAGGCTATAGCCTTGGTATTTTGCTCAAAAATGACCAAATTTGAAATTGATTGATTTTGATTGCAGATTGAAAAGTGATGAAAATGAGCGATTTTTGGCCAAAAAGTAAGGCTATAGCCTTGGTATTTTGCTCAAAAATGACCAAATTTGAAATTGATTGATTTTGATTGCAGATTGAAGTGATGAAAATGAGCGATTTTTGGCCAAAAAGTAAGGCTATAGCCTTGGTATTTTGCTCATAAATGACCAAATTTGAAATTGATTGATTTTGATTGCAGATTGAAAAGTGATAAAAATGAGCGATGTTTGGCCAAAAAGTAAGGCTATAGCCTTGGTATTTTGCTCAAAAATGACCAAATTTGAAATTGATTGATTTTGATTGCAGATTGAAAATTGATGAAAATGAGCGAGTTTTGGCCAAAAAGTAAGGCTATAGCCTTGGTATTTTGCTCGAAAATGACCAAATTTGAAATTGATTGATTTTGATTGCAGATTGAAAAGTGATGAAAATGAGCGATTTTTGGCCAAAAAGTAAGGCTATAGCCTTGGTATTTTGCTCCAAAATGACCAAATTTGAAATTGATTGATTTTGATTGCAGATTGAAAAGTGATGAAAATGAGCGATTTTTGGCCAAAAAGTAAGGCTATAGCCTTGGTATTTTGCTCAAAAATGACCAAATTTGAAATTGATTGATTTTGATTGCAGATTGAAAAGTGATGAAAATGAGCGATTTTTGGCCAAAAAGTAAGGCTATAGCCTTGGTATTTTGCTCAAAAATGACCACATTTGAAATTGATTGATTTTGATTGCAGATTGAAAATTGATGAAAATGAGCGATTTTTGGCCAAAAAGTAAGGCTATAGCCTTGGTATTTTGCTCAAAAATGACCAAATTTGAAATTGATTGATTTTGATTGCAGATTGAAAAGTGATGAAAATGAGCGATTTTTGGCCAAAAAGTAAGGCTATAGCCTTGGTATTTTGCTCAAAAATGACCAAATTTGAAATTGATTGATTTTGATTGCAGATTGAAAAGTGATGAAAATGAGCGATTTTTGGCCAAAAAGTAAGGCTATAGCCTTGGTATTTTGCTCAAAAATGACCAAATTTGAAATTGATTGATTTTGATTGCAGATTGAAAAGTGATGAAAATGAGCGATTTTTGGCCAAAAAGTAAGGCTATAGCCTTGGTATTTTGCTCAAAAATGACCAAATTTGAAATTGATTGATTTTGATTGCAGATTGAAAAGTGATGAAAATGAGCGATTTTTGGCCAAAAAGTAAGGCTATAGCCTTGGTATTTTGCTCAAAAGTGACCAAATTTGAAATTGATTGATTTTGATTGCAGATTGAAAAGTGATGAAAATGAGCGGTTTTTGGCCAAAACGTAAGGCTATAGCCTTGGTATTTTGCTCAAAATTGACCAAATTTGAAATTGATTGATTTTGATTGCAGATTGAAAAGTGATGAAAATGAGCGATTTTTGGCCAAAAAGTAAGGCTATAGCCTTGGTATTTTGCTCACAAATGACCACATTTGGAATTGATTGATTTTGATTGCAGATTGAAAATTGATGAAAATGAGCGATTTTTGGCCAAAAAGTAAGGCTATAGCCTTGGTAGTTTCTTCAAAAATGACCAAATTTGAAATTGATTGATTTTGATTGCAGATTGAAAAGTGATGAAAATGAGCGGTTTTTGGCCAAAAAGTAAGGCTATAGCCTTGGTATTTTGCTCGAAAATGACCAAATTTGAAATTGATTGATTTTGATTGCAGATTGAAAAGTGATGAAAATGAGCGATTTTTGGCCAAAAAGTAAGGCTATAGCCTTGGTATTTTGCTCAAAAATGACCAAATTTGAAATTGATTGATTTTGATTGCAGATTGAAAAGTGATGAAAATGAGCGATTTTTGGCCAAAAAGTAAGGCTATAGCCTTGCTATTTTGCTCAAAAATGACCAAATTTGAAATTGATTGATTTTGATTGCAGATTGAAAAGTGATGAAAATGAGCGATTTTTGGCCAAAAAGTAAGGCTATAGCCTTGGTATTTTGCTCAAAAATGACCAAATTTGAAATTGATTGATTTTGATTGCAGATTGAAAAGTGATGAAAATGAGCGATTTTTGGCCAAAAAGTAAGGCTATAGCCTTGGTATTTTGCTCAAAAATGACCAAATTTGAAATTGATTGATTTTGATTGCAGATTGAAAAGTGATGAAAATGAGCGATTTTTGGCCAAAAAGTAAGGCTATAGCCTTGGTATTTTGCTCAAAAATGACCAAATTTGAAATTGATTGATTTTGATTGCAGATTGAAAAGTGATGAAAATGAGCGATTTTTGGCCAAAAAGTACGACTATAGCCTTGGTATTTTGCTCAACAATGACCAAATTTGAAATTGATTGATTTTGATTGCAGATTGAAAAGTGATGAAAATGAGCGATTTTTGGCCAAAAAGTAAGGCTATAGCCTTGGTATTTTGCTCAAAAATGACCAAATTTGAAATTGATTGATTTTGATTGCAGATTGAAAAGTGATGAAAATGAGCGATTTGTGGCCAAAAAGTAAGACTATGGCCTTGGTATTTTGCTCAAAAATGACCAAATTTGAAATTGATTGATGTTGATTGCAGATTGAAAAGTGATGAAAATGAGCGATTTTTGGCCAAAAAGTAAGGCTATAGCCTTGGTATTTTGCTCAAAAATGACCAAATTTGAAATTGATTGATTTTGATTGCAGATTGAAAAGTGATGAAAATGAGCGATTTTTGGCCAAAAAGTAAGGCTATAGCCTTGGTATTTTGCTCAACAATGACCAAATTTGAAATTGATTGATTTTGATTGCAGATTGAAAAGTGATGAAAATGAGCGATTTTTGGCCAAAAAGTAAGGCTATAGCCTTGGTATTTTGCTCAAAAATGACCAAATTTGAAATTGATTGATTTTGATTGCAGATTGAAAAGTGATGAAAATGAGCGATTTTTGGCCAAAAAGTAAGGCTATAGCCTTGGTATTTTGCTCAAAGATGACCGAATTTGAAATTGATTGATTTTGATTGCAGATTGAAAAGTGATGAAAATGAGCGATTTTTGGCCAAAAAGTAAGGCTATAGCCTTGGTATTTTGCTCCAAAATGACCAAATTTGAAATTGATTGATTTTGATTGCAGATTGAAAAGTGATGAAAATGAGCGATTTTTGGCCAAAAAGTAAGGCTATAGCCTTGGTATTTTGCTCAAAAATGACCAAATTTGAAATTGATTGATTTTGATTGCAGATTGAAAAGTGATGAAAATGAGCGATTTTTGGCCAAGAAGTAAGGCTATAGCCTTGGTATTTTGCTCAAATATGACCACATTTGAAATTGATTGATTTTGATTGCAGATTGAAAATTGATGAAAATGAGCGATTTTTGGCCAAAAAGTAAGGCTATAGCCTTGGTATTTTGCTCAAAAATGACCAAATTTGAAATTGATTGATTTTGATTGCAGATTGAAAAGTGATGAAAATGAGCGATTTTTGGCCAAAAAGTAAGGCTATAGCCTTGGTATTTTGCTCAAAAATGACCAAATTTGAAATTGATTGATTTTGATTGCAGATTGAAAAGTGATGAAAATGAGCGATTTTTGGCCAAAAAGTAAGGCTATAGCCTTGGTATTTTGCTCAAAAATGACCAAATTTGAAATTGATTGATTTTGATTGCAGATTGAAGTGATGAAAATGAGCGATTTTTGGCCAAAAAGTAAGGCTATAGCCTTGGTATTTTGCTCATAAATGACCAAATTTGAAATTGATTGATTTTGATTGCAGATTGAAAAGTGATGATAATGAGCGATTTTTGGCCAAAAAGTAAGGCTATAGCCTTGGTATTTTGCTCAAAAATGACCAAATTTGAAATTGATTGATTTTGATTGCAGATTGAAAAGTGATGAAAATGAGCGATTTTTGGCCAAAAAGTAAGGCTATAGCCTTGGTATTTTGCTCAAAAATGACCAAATTTGAAATTGATTGATTTTGATTGCAGATTGAAAAGTGATGAAAATGAGCGATTTTTGGCCAAAAAGTAAGGCTATAGCCTTGGTATTTTGCTCAAAAATGACCAAATTTGAAATTGATTGATTTTGATTGCAGATTGAAAAGTGATGAAAATGAGCGATTTTTGGCCAAAAAGTAAGGCTATAGCCTTGGTATTTTGCTCAAAAATGACCAAATTTGAAATTGATTGATTTTGATTGCAGATTGAAGTGATGAAAATGAGCGATTTTTGGCCAAAAAGTAAGGCTATAGCCTTGGTATTTTGCTCATAAATGACCAAATTTGAAATTGATTGATTTTGATTGCAGATTGAAAAGTGATAAAAATGAGCGATGTTTGGCCAAAAAGTAAGGCTATAGCCTTGGTATTTTGCTCAAAAATGACCAAATTTCAAATTGATTGATTTTGATTGCAGATTGAAAATTGATGAAAATGAGCGAGTTTTGGCCAAAAAGTAAGGCTATAGCCTTGGTATTTTGCTCGAAAATGACCAAATTTGAAATTGATTGATTTTGATTGCAGATTGAAAAGTGATGAAAATGAGCGATTTTTGGCCAAAAAGTAAGGCTATAGCCGTGGTATTTTGCTCAAAAATGACCAAATTTGAAATTGATTGATTTTGATTGCAGATTGAAAAGTGATGAAAATGAGCGATTTTTGGCCAAAAAGTAAGGCTATAGCCTTGGTATTTTGCTCAAAAATGACCAAATTTGAAATTGATTGATTTTGATTGCAGATTGAAAAGTGATGAAAATGAGCGATTTTTGGCCAAAAAGTAAGGCTATAGCCTTGGTATTTTGCTCAAAAATGACCAAATTTGAAATTGATTGATTTTGATTGCAGATTGAAAAGTGATGAAAATGAGCGATTTGTGGCCAAAAAGTAAGGCTATAGCCTTGGTATTTTGCTCAAAAATGACCAAATTTGAAATTGATTGATTTTCATTGCAGATTGAAAATTGATGAAAATGAGCGATTTTTGGCCAAAAAGTAAGGCTATAGCCTTGGTATTTTGCTCAAAAATGACCAAATTTGAAATTGATTGATTTTGATTGCAGATTGAAAAGTGATGAAAATGAGCGATTTTTGGCCAAAAAGTAAGGCTATAGCCTTGGTATTTTGCTCAACAATGACCAAATTTGAAATTGATTGATTTTGATTGCAGATTGAAAAGTGATGAAAATGAGCGATTTTTGGCCAAAAAGTAAGGCTATAGCCTTGGTATTTTGCTCAAAAATGACCAAATTTGAAATTGATTGATTTTGATTGCAGATTGAAAAGTGATGAAAATGAGCGATTTTTGGCCAAAAAGTAAGGCTATAGCCTTGGTATTTTGCTCAAAAATGACCAAATTTGAAATTGATTGATTTTGATTGCAGATTGAAAAGTGATGAACATGAGCGATGTTTGGCCAACAAGTAAGGCTATAGCCTTGGTATTTTGCTCAAAAATGACCAAATTTGAAATTGACTGATTTTGATTGCAGATTGAAAAGTGATGAAAATGAGCGATTTTTGGCCAAAAAGTAAGGCTATAGCCTTGGTATTTTGCTCAAAAATGACCAAATTTGAAATTGATTGATTTTGATTGCAGATTGAAAAGTGATGAAAATGAGCGATTTTTGGCCAAAAAGTAAGGCTATAGCCTTGGTATTTTGCTCAAAAATGACCACATTTGAAATTGATTGATTTTGATTGCAGATTGAAAAGTGATGAAAATGAGCGATTTGTGGCCAAAAAGTAAGGCTATAGCCTTGGTATTTTGCTCAAAAATGACCAAATTTGAAATTGATTGATTTTCATTGCAGATTGAAAATTGATGAAAATGAGCGATTTTTGGCCAAAAAGTAAGGCTATAGCCTTGGTATTTTGCTCAAAAATGACCAAATTTGAAATTGATTGATTTTGATTGCAGATTGAAAAGTGATGAAAATGAGCGATTTTTGGCCAAAAAGTAAGGCTATAGCCTTGGTATTTTGCTCAACAATGACCAAATTTGAAATTGATTGATTTTGATTGCAGATTGAAAAGTGATGAAAATGAGCGATTTTTGGCCAAAAAGTACGACTATAGCCTTGGTATTTTGCTCAAAAATGACCAAATTTGAAATTGATTGATTTTGATTGCAGATTGAAAAGTGATGAAAATGAGCGATTTTTGGCCAAAAAGTAAGGCTATAGCCTTGGTATTTTGCTCAAAAATGACCAAATTTGAAATTGATTGATTTTGATTGCAGATTGAAAAGTGATGAAAATGAGCGATTTTTGGCCAAAAAGTAAGGCTATAGCCTTGGTATTTTGCTCAAAAATGACCAAATTTGAAATTGATTGATTTTGATTGCAGATTGAAAAGTGATGAAAATGAGCGATTTTTGGCCAAAAAGTAAGGCTATAGCCTTGGTATTTTGCTCAAAAATGACCAACTTTGAAATTGATTGATTTTGATTGTAGATTGAAAAGTGATGAAAATGAGCGATTTTTGGCCAAGAAGTAAGGCTATAGCCTTGGTGTTTTGCTCAACAATGACCAAATTTGAAATTGATTGATTTTGATTGCAGATTGAAAAGTGATGAAAATGAGCGATTTTTGGCCAAAAAGTAAGGCTATAGCCTTGGTATTTTGCTCAAAAATGACCAAATTTGAAATTGATTGATTTTGATTGCAGATTGAAAAGTGATGAAAATGAGCGATTTTTGGCCAAAAAGTAAGGCTATAGCCTTGGTATTTTGCTCAAAAATGACCAAATTTGAAATTGATTGATTTTGATTGCAGATTGAAAAGTGATGAAAATGAGCGATTTTTGGCCAAAAAGTAAGGCTATAGCCTTGGTATTTTGCTCAACAATGACCAAATTTGAAATTGATTGATTTTGATTGCAGATTGAAAAGTGATGAAAATGAGCGATTTTTGGCCAAAAAGTACGACTATAGCCTTGGTATTTTGCTCAAAAATGACCAAATTTGAAATTGATTGATTTTGATTGCAGATTGAAAAGTGATGAAAATGAGCGATTTTTGGCCAAAAAGTAAGGCTATAGCCTTGGTGTTTTGCTCAACAATGACCAAATTTGAAATTGATTGATTTTGATTGCAGATTGAAAAGTGATGAAAATGAGCGATTTTTGGCCAAAAAGTAAGGCTATAGCCTTGGTATTTTGCTCAAAAATGACCAAATTTGAAATTGATTGATTTTGATTGCAGATTGAAAAGTGATGAAAATGAGCGATTTTTGGCCAAAAAGTAAGGCTATAGCCTTGGTATTTTGCTCAAAAATGACCAAATTTGAAATTGATTGATTTTGATTGCAGATTGAAAAGTGATGAAAATGAGCGATTTTTGGCCAAAAAGTAAGGCTATAGCCTTGGTATTTTGCTCAACAATGACCAAATTTGAAATTGATTGATTTTGATTGCAGATTGAAAAGTGATGAAAATGAGCGATTTTTGGCCAAAAAGTACGACTATAGCCTTGGTATTTTGCTCAAAAATGACCAAATTTGAAATTGATTGATTTTGATTGCAGATTGAAAAGTGATGAAAATGAGCGATTTTTGGCCAAAAAGTAAGGCTATAGCCTTGGTATTTTGCTCAAAAATGACCAAATTTGAAATTGATTGATTTTGATTGCAGATTGAAAAGTGATGAAAATGAGCGATTTTTGGCCAAAAAGTAAGGCTATAGCCTTGGTATTTTGCTCAAAAATGACCAAATTTGAAATTGATTGATTTTGATTGCAGATTGAAAAGTGATGAAAATGAGCGATTTTTGGCCAAAAAGTAAGGCTATAGCCTTGGTATTTTGCTCAAAAATGACCAACTTTGAAATTGATTGATTTTGATTGTAGATTGAAAAGTGATGAAAATGAGCGATTTTTGGCCAAAAAGTAAGGCTATAGCCTTGGTGTTTTGCTCAACAATGACCAAATTTGAAATTGATTGATTTTGATTGCAGATTGAAAAGTGATGAAAATGAGCGATTTTTGGCCAAAAAGTAAGGCTATAGCCTTGGTATTTTGCTCAAAAATGACCAAATTTGAAATTGATTGATTTTGATTGCAGATTGAAAAGTGATGAAAATGAGCGATTTTTGGCCAAAAAGTAAGGCTATAGCCTTGGTATTTTGCTCAAAAATGACCAAATTTGAAATTGATTGATTTTGATTGCAGATTGAAAAGTGATGAAAATGAGCGATTTTTGGCCAAAAAGTAAGGCTATAGCCTTGGTATTTTGCTCAGAAATGACCAAATTTGAAATTGATTGATTTTGATTGCAGATTGAAGTGATGAAAATGAGCGATTTTTGGCCAAAAAGTAAGGCTATAGCCTTGGTATTTTGCTCATAAATGACCAAATTTGAAATTGATTGATTTTGATTGCAGATTGAAAAGTGATAAAAATGAGCGATGTTTGGCCAAAAAGTAAGGCTATAGCCTTGGTATTTTGCTCAAAAATGACCAAATTTGAAATTGATTGATTTTGATTGCAGATTGAAAATTGATGAAAATGAGCGAGTTTTGGCCAAAAAGTAAGGCTATAGCCTTGGTATTTTGCTCGAAAATGACCAAATTTGAAATTGATTGATTTTGATTGCAGATTGAAAAGTGATGAAAATGAGCGATTTTTGGCCAAAAAGTAAGGCTATAGCCTTGGTATTTTGCTCCAAAATGACCAAATTTGAAATTGATTGATTTTGATTGCAGATTGAAAAGTGATGAAAATGAGCGATTTTTGGCCAAAAAGTAAGGCTATAGCCTTGGTATTTTGCTCAAAAATGACCAAATTTGAAATTGATTGATTTTGATTGCAGATTGAAAAGTGATGAAAATGAGCGATTTTTGGCCAAAAAGTAAGGCTATAGCCTTGGTATTTTGCTCAAAAATGACCACATTTGAAATTGATTGATTTTGATTGCAGATTGAAAATTGATGAAAATGAGCGATTTTTGGCCAAAAAGTAAGGCTATAGCCTTGGTATTTTGCTCAAAAATGACCAAATTTGAAATTGATTGATTTTGATTGCAGATTGAAAAGTGATGAAAATGAGCGATTTTTGGCCAAAAAGTAAGGCTATAGCCTTGGTATTTTGCTCAAAAATGACCAAATTTGAAATTGATTGATTTTGATTGCAGATTGAAAAGTGATGAAAATGAGCGATTTTTGGCCAAAAAGTAAGGCTATAGCCTTGGTATTTTGCTCAAAAATGACCAAATTTGAAATTGATTGATTTTGATTGCAGATTGAAGTGATGAAAATGAGCGATTTTTGGCCAAAAAGTAAGGCTATAGCCTTGGTATTTTGCTCATAAACGACCAAATTTGAAATTGATTGATTTTGATTGCAGATTGAAAAGTGATAAAAATGAGCGATGTTTGGCCAAAAAGTAAGGCTATAGCCTTGGTATTTTGCTCAAAAATGACCAAATTTGAAATTGATTGATTTTGATTGCAGATTGAAAATTGATGAAAATGAGCGAGTTTTGGCCAAAAAGTAAGGCTATAGCCTTGGTATTTTGCTCGAAAATGACCAAATTTGAAATTGATTGATTTTGATTGCAGATTGAAAAGTGATGAAAATGAGCGATTTTTGGCCAAAAAGTAAGGCTATAGCCTTGGTATTTTGCTCCAAAATGACCAAATTTGACATTGATTGATTTTGATTGCAGATTGAAAAGTGATGAAAATGAGCGATTTTTGGCCAAAAAGTAAGGCTATAGCCTTGGTATTTTGCTCAAAAATGACCAAATTTGAAATTGATTGATTTTGATTGCAGATTGAAAAGTGATGAAAATGAGCGATTTTTGGCCAAAAAGTAAGGCTATAGCCTTGGTATTTTGCTCAAAAATGACCACATTTGAAATTGATTGATTTTGATTGCAGATTGAAAATTGATGAAAATGAGCGATTTTTGGCCAAAAAGTAAGGCTATAGCCTTGGTATTTTGCTCAAAAATGACCAAATTTGAAATTGATTGATTTTGATTGCAGATTGAAAAGTGATGAAAATGAGCGATTTTTGGCCAAAAAGTAAGGCTATAGCCTTGGTATTTTGCTCAAAAATGACCAAATTAGAAATTGATTGATTTTGATTGCAGATTGAAAAGTGATGAAAATGAGCGATTTTTGGCCAAAAAGTAAGGCTATAGCCTTGGTATTTTGCTCAAAAATGACCAAATTTGAAATTGATTGATTTTGATTGCAGATTGAAAAGTGATAAAAATGAGCGATGTTTGGCCAAAAAGTAAGGCTATAGCCGTGGTATTTTGCTCAAAAATGACCAAATTTGAAATTGATTGATTTTGATTGCAGATTGAAAATTGATGAAAATGAGCGAGTTTTGGCCAAAAAGTAAGGCTATAGCCTTGGTATTTTGCTCAAGAATGAACAAATTTGAAATTGACTGATTTTGATTGCAGATTGAAAAGTGATGATAATGAGCGATTTTTGGCCAAAAAGTAAGGCTATAGCCTTGGTATTTTGCTCATAAATGACCAAATTTGAAATTGATTGATTTTGATTGCAGATTGAAAAGTGATAAAAATGAGCGATGTTTGGCCAAAAAGTAAGGCTATAGCCTTGGTATTTTGCTCAAAAATGACCAAATTTGAAATTGATTGATTTTGATTGCAGATTGAAAATTGATGAAAATGAGCGAGTTTTGGCCAAAAAGTAAGGCTATAGCCTTGGTATTTTGCTCGAAAATGACCAAATTTGAAATTGATTGATTTTGATTGCAGATTGAAAAGTGATGAAAATGAGCGATTTTTGGCCAAAAAGTAAGGCTATAGCCTTGGTATTTTGCTCCAAAATGACCAAATTTGACATTGATTGATTTTGATTGCAGATTGAAAAGTGATGAAAATGAGCGATTTTTGGCCAAAAAGTAAGGCTATAGCCTTGGTATTTTGCTCAAAAATGACCAAATTTGAAATTGATTGATTTTGATTGCAGATTGAAAAGTGATGATAATGAGCGATTTTTGGCCAAATAGTAAGGCTATAGCCTTGGTATTTTGCTCAAAAATCACCAACTGTGAAATTGATTGATTTTGATTGCAGATTGAAAATTGATGAAAATGAGCGATTTTTGGCCAAAAAGTAAGGCTATAGCCTTGGTATTTTGCTCAAAAATGACCAAATTTGAAATTGATTGATTTTGATTGCAGATTGAAAAGTGATGAAAATGAGCGATTTTTGGCCAAAAAGTAAGGCTATAGCCTTGGTATTTTGCTCAAAAATGACCAAATTTGAAATTGATTGATTTTGATTGCAGATTGAAAAGTGATGAAAATGAGCGATTTTTGGCCAAAAAGTAAGGCTATAGCCTTGGTATTTTGCTCAAAAATGACCAAATTTGAAATTGATTGATTTTGATTGCAGATTGAAAAGTGATGAAAATGAGCGATTTTTGGCCAAAAAGTAAGGCTATAGCCTTGGTATTTTGCTCAAAAATGACCAAATTTGAAATTGATTGATTTTGATTGCAGATTGAAAAGTGATGAAAATGAGCGATTTTTGGCCAAAAAGTAAGGCTATAGCCTTGGTATTTTGCTCAAAAGTGACCAAATTTGAAATTGATTGATTTTGATTGCAGATTGAAAAGTGATGAAAATGAGCGGTTTTTGGCCAAAAAGTAAGGCTATAGCCTTGGTATTTTGCTCAAAATTGACCAAATTTGAAATTGATTGATTTTGATTGCAGATTGAAAAGTGATGAAAATGAGCGATTTTTGGCCAAAAAGTAAGGCTATAGCCTTGGTATTTTGCTCACAAATGACCACATTTGGAATTGATTGATTTTGATTGCAGATTGAAAATTGATGAAAATGAGCGATTTTTGGCCAAAAAGTAAGGCTATAGCCTTGGTAGTTTCTTCAAAAATGACCAAATTTGAAATTGATTGATTTTGATTGCAGATTGAAAAGTGATGAAAATGAGCGGTTTTTGGCCAAAAAGTAAGGCTATAGCCTTGGTATTTTGCTCGAAAATGACCAAATTTGAAATTGATTGATTTTGATTGCAGATTGAAAAGTGATGAAAATGAGCGATTTTTGGCCAAAAAGTAAGGCTATAGCCTTGGTATTTTGCTCAAAAATGACCAAATTTGAAATTGATTGATTTTGATTGCAGATTGAAAAGTGATGAAAATGAGCGATTTTTGGCCAAAAAGTAAGGCTATAGCCTTGCTATTTTGCTCAAAAATGACCAAATTTGAAATTGATTGATTTTGATTGCAGATTGAAAAGTGATGAAAATGAGCGATTTTTGGCCAAAAAGTAAGGCTATAGCCTTGGTATTTTGCTCAAAAATGACCAAATTTGAAATTGATTGATTTTGATTGCAGATTGAAAAGTGATGAAAATGAGCGATTTTTGGCCAAAAAGTAAGGCTATAGCCTTGGTATTTTGCTCAAAAATGACCAAATTTGAAATTGATTGATTTTGATTGCAGATTGAAAAGTGATGAAAATGAGCGATTTTTGGCCAAAAAGTAAGGCTATAGCCTTGGTATTTTGCTCAAAAATGACCAAATTTGAAATTGATTGATTTTGATTGCAGATTGAAAAGTGATGAAAATGAGCGATTTTTGGCCAAAAAGTAAGGCTATAGCCTTGGTATTTTGCTCAACAATGACCAAATTTGAAATTGATTGATTTTGATTGCAGATTGAAAAGTGATGAAAATGAGCGATTTTTGGCCAAAAAGTAAGGCTATAGCCTTGGTATTTTGCTCAAAAATGACCAAATTTGAAATTGATTGATTTTGATTGCAGATTGAAAAGTGATGAAAATGAGCGATTTGTGGCCAAAAAGTAAGACTATAGCCTTGGTATTTTGCTCAAAAATGACCAAATTTGAAATTGATTGATGTTGATTGCAGATTGAAAAGTGATGAAAATGAGCGATTTTTGGCCAAAAAGTAAGGCTATAGCCTTGGTATTTTGCTCAAAAATGACCAAATTTGAAATTGATTGATGTTGATTGCAGATTGAAAAGTGATGAAAATGAGCGATTTTTGGCCAAAAAGTAAGGCTATAGCCTTGGTATTTTGCTCAACAATGACCAAATTTGAAATTGATTGATTTTGATTGCAGATTGAAAAGTGATGAAAATGAGCGATTTTTGGCCAAAAAGTAAGGCTATAGCCTTGGTATTTTGCTCAAAAATGACCAAATTTGAAATTGATTGATTTTGATTGCAGATTGAAAAGTGATGAAAATGAGCGATTTTTGGCCAAAAAGTAAGGCTATAGCCTTGGTATTTTGCTCAAAGATGACCGAATTTGAAATTGATTGATTTTGATTGCAGATTGAAAAGTGATGAAAATGAGCGATTTTTGGCCAAAAAGTAAGGCTATAGCCTTGGTATTTTGCTCCAAAATGACCAAATTTGAAATTGATTGATTTTGATTGCAGATTGAAAAGTGATGAAAATGAGCGATTTTTGGCCAAAAAGTAAGGCTATAGCCTTGGTATTTTGCTCAAAAATGACCAAATTTGAAATTGATTGATTTTGATTGCAGATTGAAAAGTGATGAAAATGAGCGATTTTTGGCCAAAAAGTAAGGCTATAGCCTTGGTATTTTGCTCAAATATGACCACATTTGAAATTGATTGATTTTGATTGCAGATTGAAAATTGATGAAAATGAGCGATTTTTGGCCAAAAAGTAAGGCTATAGCCTTGGTATTTTGCTCAAAAATGACCAAATTTGAAATTGATTGATTTTGATTGCAGATTGAAAAGTGATGAAAATGAGCGATTTTTGGCCAAAAAGTAAGGCTATAGCCTTGGTATTTTGCTCAAAAATGACCAAATTTGAAATTGATTGATTTTGATTGCAGATTGAAAAGTGATGAAAATGAGCGATTTGTGGCCAAAAAGTAAGACTATAGCCTTGGTATTTTGCTCAAAAATGACCAAATTTGAAATTGATTGATGTTGATTGCAGATTGAAAAGTGATGAAAATGAGCGATTTTTGGCCAAAAAGTAAGGCTATAGCCTTGGTATTTTGCTCAAAAATGACCAAATTTGAAATTGATTGATGTTGATTGCAGATTGAAAAGTGATGAAAATGAGCGATTTTTGGCCAAAAAGTAAGGCTATAGCCTTGGTATTTTGCTCAACAATGACCAAATTTGAAATTGATTGATTTTGATTGCAGATTGAAAAGTGATGAAAATGAGCGATTTTTGGCCAAAAAGTAAGGCTATAGCCTTGGTATTTTGCTCAAAAATGACCAAATTTGAAATTGATTGATTTTGATTGCAGATTGAAAAGTGATGAAAATGAGCGATTTTTGGCCAAAAAGTAAGGCTATAGCCTTGGTATTTTGCTCAAAGATGACCGAATTTGAAATTGATTGATTTTGATTGCAGATTGAAAAGTGATGAAAATGAGCGATTTTTGGCCAAAAAGTAAGGCTATAGCCTTGGTATTTTGCTCCAAAATGACCAAATTTGAAATTGATTGATTTTGATTGCAGATTGAAAAGTGATGAAAATGAGCGATTTTTGGCCAAAAAGTAAGGCTATAGCCTTGGTATTTTGCTCAAAAATGACCAAATTTGAAATTGATTGATTTTGATTGCAGATTGAAAAGTGATGAAAATGAGCGATTTTTGGCCAAAAAGTAAGGCTATAGCCTTGGTATTTTGCTCAAATATGACCACATTTGAAATTGATTGATTTTGATTGCAGATTGAAAATTGATGAAAATGAGCGATTTTTGGCCAAAAAGTAAGGCTATAGCCTTGGTATTTTGCTCAAAAATGACCAAATTTGAAATTGATTGATTTTGATTGCAGATTGAAAAGTGATGAAAATGAGCGATTTTTGGCCAAAAAGTAAGGCTATAGCCTTGGTATTTTGCTCAAAAATGACCAAATTTGAAATTGATTGATTTTGATTGCAGATTGAAAAGTGATGAAAATGAGCGATTTTGGCCAAAAAGTAAGGCTATAGCCTTGGTATTTTGCTCAAAAATGACCAAATTTGAAATTGATTGATTTTGATTGCAGATTGAAGTGATGAAAAATGAGCGATTTTTGGCCAAAAAGTAAGGCTATAGCCTTGGTATTTTGCTCATAAATGACCAAATTTGAAATTGATTGATTTTGATTGCAGATTGAAAAGTGATAAAAATGAGCGATGTTTGGCCAAAAAGTAAGGCTATAGCCTTGGTATTTTGCTCAAAAATGACCAAATTTGAAATTGATTGATTTTGATTGCAGATTGAAAATTGATGAAAATGAGCGAGTTTTGGCCAAAAAGTAAGGCTATAGCCTTGGTATTTTGCTCGAAAATGACCAAATTTGAAATTGATTGATTTTGATTGCAGATTGAAAAGTGATGAAAATGAGCGATTTTTGGCCAAAAAGTAAGGCTATAGCCTTGGTATTTTGCTCAAAAATGACCAAATTTGAAATTGATTGATTTTGATTGCAGATTGAAAAGTGATGAAAATGAGCGATTTTTGGCCAAAAAGTAAGGCTATAGCCTTGGTATTTTGCTCAAAAATGACCAAATTTGAAATTGATTGATTTTGATTGCAGATTGAAAAGTGATGAAAATGAGCGATTTTTGGCCAAAAAGTAAGGCTATAGCCTTGATATTTTGCTCAAAAATGACCAAATTTGAAATTGATTGATTTTGATTGCAGATTGAAAAGTGATGAAAATGAGCGATTTTTGGCCAAAAAGTAAGGCTATAGCCTTGGTATTTTGCTCAAAAATGACCAAATTTGATATTGATTGATTTTGATTGCAGATTGAAAAGTGATGAAAATGAGCGATTTTTGGCCAAACAGTAAGGCTATAGCCTTGGTATTTTGCTCAAAAATGACCAAATTTGAAATTGATTGATTTTGATTGCAGATTGAAAAGTGATGAAAATGAGCGATTTTTGGCCAAAAAGTAAGGCTATAGCCTTGGTATTTTGCTCAAAGATGACCGAATTTGAAATTGATTGATTTTGATTGCAGATTGAAAAGTGATGAAAATGAGCGATTTTTGGCCAAAAAGTAAGGCTATAGCCTTGGTATTTTGCTCAAAAATGACCAAATTTGAAATTGATTGATTTTGATTGCAGATTGAAAAGTGATGAAAATGAGCGAGTTTTGGCCAAAAAGTAAGGCTATAGCCTTGGTATTTTGCTCAAGAATGACCAAATTTGAAATTGACTGATTTTGATTGCAGATTGAAAAGTGATGATAATGAGCGATTTTTGGCCAAATAGTAAGGCTATAGCCTTGGTATTTTGCTCAAAAATCACCAACTGTGAAATTGATTGATTTTGATTGCAGATTGAAAAGTGATGAAAATGAGCGATTTTTGGCCAAAAAGTAAGGCTATAGCCTTGGTATTTTGCTCAAAAATGACCAAATTTGAAATTGATTGATTTTGATTCCAGATTGATAAGTGATGAAAATGAGCGATTTTTGGCCAAAAAGTAAGGCTATAGCCTTGGTATTTTGCTCAAAAATGACCAAATTTTATATTGATTGATTTTGATTGCAGATTGAAAAGTGATGAAAATGAGCGATTTTTGGCCAAAAAGTAAGGCTATAGCCTTGGTATTTTGCTCAAAGATGACCGAATTTGAAATTGATTGATTTTGATTGCAGATTGAAAAGTGATGAAAATGAGCGATTTTTGGCCAAAAAGTAAGGCTATAGCCTTGGTATTTTGCTCAAAAATGACCAAATTTGAAATTGATTGATTTTGATTGCAGATTGAAAAGTGATGAAAATGAGCGATTTTTGGCCGAAAAGTAAGGCTATAGCCTTGGTATTTTGCTCAAAAATGACCAACTTTGAAATTGATTGATTTTGATTGCAGATTGAAAAGTGATGAAAATGAGCGATTTTTGGCCAAAAAGTAAGGCTATAGCCTTGGTATTTTGCTCAAAAATGACCAAATTTGAAATTGATTGATTTTGATTGCAGATTGAAAAGTGATGAAAATGAGCGATTTTTGGCCAAAAAGTAAGGCTATAGCCTTGGTATTTTGCTCAAAAATGACCAACTTTGAAATTGATTGATTTTGATTGTAGATTGAAAAGTGATGAAAATGAGCGATTTTTGGCCAAAAAGTAAGGCTATAGCCTTGGTAATTTGCTCAAAAATGACCAAATTTGAAATTGATTGATGTTGATTGCAGATTGAAAAGTGATGAAAATGAAGGATTTTTGGCCAAAAAGTAAGACTATAGCCTTGGTATTTTGCTCAAAAATGACCAAATTTGACATTGATTGATTTTGATTGTAGATTGGAAAGTGATGAAAATGAGCGATTTTTGGCCAAAAAGTAAGGCTATAGCCTTGGTATTTTGCTCAAAAATGACCAAATTTGAAATTGATTGATTTTGATTGCAGATTGAAAAGTGATGAAAATGAGCGATTTTTGGCCAAAAAGTAAGGCTATAGCCTTGGTATTTTGCTCAACAATGACCAAATTTGAAATTGATTGATTTTGATTGCAGATTGAAAAGTGATGAAAATGAGCGATTTGTGGCCAAAAAGTAAGGCTATAGCCTTGGTATTTTGCTCAAAAATGACCAAATTTGAAATTGATTGATTTTGATTGCAGATTGAAAAGTGATGAAAATGAGCGATTTTTGGCCAAAAAGTAAGGCTATAGCCTTGGTATTTTGCTCAAAAATGACCAAATTTGAAATTGATTGATTTTGATTGCAGATTGAAAAGTGATGAAAATGAGCGATTTTTGGCCAAACAGTAAGGCTATAGCCTTGGTATTTTGCTCAAAAATGACCAACTTTGAAATTGATTGATTTTGATTGCAGATTGAAAAGTGATGAAAATGAGCGATTTTTGGCCAAAAAGTAAGGCTATAGCCTTGGTATTTTGCTCAAAAATGACCAAATTTGAAATTGATTGATTTTGATTGCAGATTGAAAAGTGATGAAAATGAGCGATTTTTGGCCAAAGAGTAAGACTATAGCCTTGGTATTTTGCTCAAAAATGACCAAATTTGAAATTGATTGATTTTGATTGCAGATTGAAAAGTGATGAAAATGAGCGATTTTTGGCCAAAAAGTAAGGCTATAGCCTTGGTATTTTGCTCAAAAATGACCACATTTGAAATTGATTGATTTTGATTGCAGATTGAAAATTGATGAAAATGAGCGATTTTTGGCCAAAAAGTAAGGCTATAGCCTTGGTATTTTGCTCAAAAATGACCAAATTTGAAATTGATTCATTTTGATTGCAGATTGAAAAGTGATGAAAATGAGCGATTTTTGGCCAAAAAGTAAGGCTATAGCCTTGGTATTTTGCTCAAAAATGACCAAATTTGAAATTGATTGATTTTGATTGCAGATTGAAAAGTGATGAAAATGAGCGATTTTTGGCCAAAAAGTAAGGCTATAGCCGTGGTATTTTGCTCAAACATGACCAAATTTGAAATTGATTGATTTTGATTGCAGATTGAAAAGTGATGAAAATGAGCGATTTTTGGCCAAAAAGTAAGGCTATAGCCTTGGTATTTTGCTCAACAATGACCAAATTTGAAATTGATTGATTTTGATTGCAGATTGAAAAGTGATGAAAATGAGCGATTTTTGGCCAAAAAGTAAGGCTATAGCCTTGGTATTTTGCTCAAAAATGACCAAATTTGAAATTGATTGATTTTGATTGCAGATTGAAAAGTGATGAAAATGAGCGATTTTTGGCCAAAAAGTAAGGCTATAGCCTTGGTATTTTGCTCAAAGATGACCGAATTTGAAATTGATTGATTTTGATTGCAGATTGGAAAGTGATGAAAATGAGCGATTTTTGGCCAAAAAGTAAGGCTATAGCCTTGGTATTTTGCTCAAAAATGACCACATTTGAAATTGATTGATTGTGATTGCAGATTGAAAATTGATGAAAATGAGCGATTTTTGGCCAAAAAGTAAGGCTATAGCCTTGGTATTTTGCTCAAAAATGACCAAATTTTATATTGATTGATTTTGATTGCAGATTGAAAAGTGATGAAAATGAGCGATTTTTGGCCAGAAAGTAAGGCTATAGCCTTGGTATTTTGCTCAAAAATGACCAACTTTGAAATTGATTCATTTTGATTGCAGATTGAAAAGTGATGAAAATGAGCGATTTTTGGCCAAAAAGTAAGGCTATAGCCTTGGTATTTTGCTCAAAAATGACCAAATTTGAAATTGATTGATTTTGATTGCAGATTGAAAAGTGATGAAAATGAGCGATTTTTGGCCAAAAAGTAAGGCTATAGCCTTGGTATTTTGCTCAAAAATGACCAAATTTGAAATTGATTGATTTTGATTGCAGATTGAAAAGTGATGAAAATGAGCGATTTTTGGCCAAAAAGTAAGGCTATAGCCTTGGTATTTTGCTCAAAAATGACCAAATTTGAAATTGATTGATTTTGATTGCAGATTGAAAAGTGATGAAAATGAGCGATTTTTGGCCAAAAAGTAAGGCTATAGCCTTGGTATTTTGCTCAAAAATGACCAAATTTGATATTGATTGATTTTGATTGCAGATTGAAAAGTGATGAAAATGAGCGATTTTTGGCCAAAAAGTAAGGCTATAGCCTTGGTATTTTGCTCAAAAATGACAAAATTTGAAATTGATTGATTTTGATTGCAGATTGAAAAGTGATGAAAATGAGCGAGTTTTGGCCAAAAAGTAAGGCTATAGCCTTGGTATTTTGCTCAAGAATGACCAAATTTGAAATTGACTGATTTTGATTGCAGATTGAAAAGTGATGATAATGAGCGATTTTTGGCCAAATAGTAAGGCTATAGCCTTGGTATTTTGCTCAAAAATCACCAACTGTGAAATTGATTGATTTTGATTGCAGATTGAAAAGTGATGAAAATGAGCGATTTTTGGCCAAACAGTAAGGCTATAGCCTTGGTATTTTGCTCAAAAATGACCAAATTTGAAATTGATTGATTTTGATTCCAGATTGATAAGTGATGAAAATGAGCGATTTTTGGCCAAAAAGTAAGGCTATAGCCTTGGTATTTTGCTCAAAAATGACCAAATTTTATATTGATTGATTTTGATTGCAGATTGAAAAGTGATGAAAATGAGCGATTTTTGGCCAAAAAGTAAGGCTATAGCCTTGGTATTTTGCTCAAAGATGACCGAATTTGAAATTGATTGATTTTGATTGCAGATTGAAAAGTGATGAAAATGAGCGATTTTTGGCCAAAAAGTAAGGCTATAGCCTTGGTATTTTGCTCAAAAATGACCAAATTTGAAATTGATTGATTTTGATTGCAGATTGAAAAGTGATGAAAATGAGCGAGTTTTGGCCAAAAAGTAAGGCTATAGCCTTGGTATTTTGCTCAAGAATGACCAAATTTGAAATTGACTGATTTTGATTGCAGATTGAAAAGTGATGATAATGAGCGATTTTTGGCCAAATAGTAAGGCTATAGCCTTGGTATTTTGCTCAAAAATCACCAACTGTGAAATTGATTGATTTTGATTGCAGATTGAAAAGTGATGAAAATGAGCGATTTTTGGCCAAAAAGTAAGGCTATAGCCTTGGTATTTTGCTCAAAAATGACCAAATTTGAAATTGATTGATTTTGATTCCAGATTGATAAGTGATGAAAATGAGCGATTTTTGGCCAAAAAGTAAGGCTATAGCCTTGGTATTTTGCTCAAAAATGACCAAATTTGAAATTGATTGATTTTGATTGCAGATTGAAAAGTGATGAAAATGAGCGATTTTTGGCCAAAAAGTAAGGCTATAGCCTTGGTATTTTGCTCAAAAATGACCATATTTGAAATTGATTGATTTTGATTGCAGATTGAAAAGTGATGAAAATGAGCGATTTTTGGCCAAAAAGTAAGGCTATAGCCTTGGTATTTTGCTCAAAAATGACCAAATTTGAAATTGATTGATTTTGATTGCAGATTGAAAAGTGATGAAAATGAGCGATTTTTGGCCAAAAAGTAAGGCTATAGCCTTGGTATTTTGCTCAAAAATGACCATATTTGAAATTGATTGATTTTGATTGCAGATTGAAAAGTGATGAAAATGAGCGATTTTTGGCCAAAAAGTAAGGCTATAGCCTTGGTATTTTGCTCAAAAATGACCAAATTTGAAATTGATTGATTTTGATTGCAGATTGAAAAGTGATGAAAATGAGCGAGTTTTGGCCAAAAAGTAAGGCTATAGCCTTGGTATTTTGCTCAAGAATGAACAAATTTGAAATTGACTGATTTTGATTGCAGATTGAAAAGTGATGATAATGAGCGATTTTTGGCCAAATAGTAAGGCTATAGCCTTGGTATTTTGCTCAAAAATCACCAACTGTGAAATTGATTGATTTTGATTGCAGATTGAAAAGTGATGAAAATGAGCGATTTTTGGCCAAAAAGTAAGGCTATAGCCTTGGTATTTTGCTCAAAAATGACCAAATTTGATATTGATTGATTTTGATTGCAGATTGAAAAGTGATGAAAATGAGCGATTTTTGGCCAAAAAGTAAGGCTATAGCCTTGGTATTTTGCTCAAAAATGACCAAATTTGAAATTGATTGATTTTGATTGCAGATTGAAAAGTGATGAAAATGAGCGAGTTTTGGCCAAAAAGTAAGGCTATAGCCTTGGTATTTTGCTCAAGAATGACCAAATTTGAAATTGACTGATTTTGATTGCAGATTGAAAAGTGATGATAATGAGCGATTTTTGGCCAAATAGTAAGGCTATAGCCTTGGTATTTTGCTCAAAAATCACCAACTGTGAAATTGATTGATTTTGATTGCAGATTGAAAAGTGATGAAAATGAGCGATTTTTGGCCAAACAGTAAGGCTATAGCCTTGGTATTTTGCTCAAAAATGACCAAATTTGAAATTGATTGATTTTGATTCCAGATTGATAAGTGATGAAAATGAGCGATTTTTGGCCAAAAAGTAAGGCTATAGCCTTGGTATTTTGCTCAAAAATGACCAAATTTTATATTGATTGATTTTGATTGCAGATTGAAAAGTGATGAAAATGAGCGATTTTTGGCCAAAAAGTAAGGCTATAGCCTTGGTATTTTGCTCAAAGATGACCGAATTTGAAATTGATTGATTTTGATTGCAGATTGAAAAGTGATGAAAATGAGCGATTTTTGGCCAAAAAGTAAGGCTATAGCCTTGGTATTTTGCTCAAAAATGACCAAATTTGAAATTGATTGATTTTGATTGCAGATTGAAAAGTGATGAAAATGAGCGAGTTTTGGCCAAAAAGTAAGGCTATAGCCTTGGTATTTTGCTCAAGAATGACCAAATTTGAAATTGACTGATTTTGATTGCAGATTGAAAAGTGATGATAATGAGCGATTTTTGGCCAAATAGTAAGGCTATAGCCTTGGTATTTTGCTCAAAAATCACCAACTGTGAAATTGATTGATTTTGATTGCAGATTGAAAAGTGATGAAAATGAGCGATTTTTGGCCAAAAAGTAAGGCTATAGCCTTGGTATTTTGCTCAAAAATGACCAAATTTGAAATTGATTGATTTTGATTCCAGATTGATAAGTGATGAAAATGAGCGATTTTTGGCCAAAAAGTAAGGCTATAGCCTTGGTATTTTGCTCAAAAATGACCAAATTTGAAATTGATTGATTTTGATTGCAGATTGAAAAGTGATGAAAATGAGCGATTTTTGGCCAAAAAGTAAGGCTATAGCCTTGGTATTTTGCTCAAAAATGACCATATTTGAAATTGATTGATTTTGATTGCAGATTGAAAAGTGATGAAAATGAGCGATTTTTGGCCAAAAAGTAAGGCTATAGCCTTGGTATTTTGCTCAAAAATGACCAAATTTGAAATTGATTGATTTTGATTGCAGATTGAAAAGTGATGAAAATGAGCGATTTTTGGCCAAAAAGTAAGGCTATAGCCTTGGTATTTTGCTCAAAAATGACCATATTTGAAATTGATTGATTTTGATTGCAGATTGAAAAGTGATGAAAATGAGCGATTTTTGGCCAAAAAGTAAGGCTATAGCCTTGGTATTTTGCTCAAAAATGACCAAATTTGAAATTGATTGATTTTGATTGCAGATTGAAAAGTGATGAAAATGAGCGAGTTTTGGCCAAAAAGTAAGGCTATAGCCTTGGTATTTTGCTCAAGAATGAACAAATTTGAAATTGACTGATTTTGATTGCAGATTGAAAAGTGATGATAATGAGCGATTTTTGGCCAAATAGTAAGGCTATAGCCTTGGTATTTTGCTCAAAAATCACCAACTGTGAAATTGATTGATTTTGATTGCAGATTGAAAAGTGATGAAAATGAGCGATTTTTGGCCAAAAAGTAAGGCTATAGCCTTGGTATTTTGCTCAAAAATGACCAAATTTGAAATTGATTGATTTTGATTCCAGATTGATAAGTGATGAAAATGAGCGATTTTTGGCCAAAAAGTAAGGCTATAGCCTTGGTATTTTGCTCAAAAATGACCAAATTTGAAATTGATTGATTTTGATTGCAGATTGAAAAGTGATGAAAATGAGCGATTTTTGGCCAAAAAGTAAGGCTATAGCCTTGGTATTTTGCTCAAAAATGACCAAATTTGAAATTGATTGATTTTGATTGCAGATTGAAAAGTGATGAAAATGAGCGATTTTTGGCCAAAAAGTAAGGCTATAGCCTTGGTATTTTGCTCAAAAATGACCAAATTTGAAATTGATTGATTTTGATTGCAGATTGAAAAGTGATGAAAATGAGCGATTTTTGGCCAAAAAGTAAGGCTATAGCCTTGGTATTTTGCTCAAAAATGACCAAATTTGAAATTGATTGATTTTGATTGCAGATTGAAAAGTGATGAAAATGAGCGATTTTTGGCCAAAAAGTAAGGCTATAGCCTTGGTATTTTGCTCAAAAATGACCAAATTTGAAATTGATTGATTTTGATTGCAGATTGAAAAGTGATGAAAATGAGCGATTTTTGGCCAAAAAGTAAGGCTATAGCCTTGGTATTTTGCTCAAAAATGACCAACTTTGAAATTGATTGATTTTGATTGCAGATTGAAAAGTGA